>OX336388.2:570222389-570822389 GCA_946902985.2 Meconema thalassinum | reverse complement strand
GATAGTGGAGAGTGTTGCTGGAATGAGATTTTGATAGGGAAATCCGGAGTACCCGGAGAAAAACCTGTTTGCCTTCGCTTTGTCCAGCACAAATCCCACATGGAGTGACCGGGATTTAAACCACGGACCCAGCGGTGAGAAGCCAGCGTGCTGCCGCCTAAGATACGGAGGCTCCCTCTGGACTAAGGCGTAATAAATTTATTAAATACCCACTGGTATTTCATTTAGATCCAACTGCATGGAAATCCCCAATAAATATACCCACATGATCGGCTTTGTTCACTTCGGATTGTTTTACCACCCTTCCAACGATAGGCTATTTATGCTGAAAGTAACTTATCTTGTCTTAGGTTGGATATGACGCCTAGACTAGACTTATAATTCTTTACAGAATTCAGCAGAGTAAGGCGTTTCCCTGGCAGATCTCCGCAGTGAATGCACCTCCTATGGGTGGGGCGATGTCAACTCCTCTTCCACTTCACTTTGCTTTATTTATGTACTATGTGCTCACTGTTCGTAATTGTTATCTCCGGACGTTAGTTTTCTTTTCTATTACGTAAGCCTGCAACCCACTCTACTCAAGGTGAGTTGTGTGATTTGCCGAGATAGAAATAGTGGACGTTTAGGAAATTTTGCTAATTTCTCCAAACAATAAGATAGCTTTGAAGCCTTTTTTTCAATGTTACCTTATTAATAATTAGTATAGCTTGCCACGGTGGGTGAGTGGTTAACGTGTAGGTCTATTAACCCTAAGTTTTCAGGTTCGCTCCTGGCCGTGGTAAGTGATATTTTTGAAAGGCGGCAAATATTTACGACACGCATGTCATACGATATTGGCATGTCAATGAACCCATTTGAATTCTGTAGGCCGTGTTCATAATGTCAAAATTAATCTCGGGGGTTTCCGCCAACACAAAGTTCCTCATTTCTCTACTAGAAAGCGCTATAATGTTCTAGGAGCTTAGATATCTAATCTCCTTGACTTTCATTGTGCTTCAAGGAACAACGAAATTCGACTTGCAAGCTGCCCTCTGGGTGTCAAATAACAAAGCTTGCACCCGAGGCCATACGATATTATTATTATTATTATTATTATTATTAACAATTAATATTATAGCTTTCAATCGGTCAACACAAAATCATTCCAATTACTGGAATATGTGAAAAATTACCTGAAATAAATTACATGTGATTAAGTTTTATATACTGGGTGAGTCTTGCGCCCCTTATTTTTCTATTTTTGGCAACACTTCCAACGTCGACAGTTCCTCGTCGGCAGGCAAGTCACAAAGACGCTAAACGACTTTACAAGATTTATGACGACATGGAAGCAAGACCTTTATAAAAACATGTGTGCGACAAGTGATTATTCAATGTACCAAATTGTCATACGGGCATGTACAAAGAATATGCAAATTATACGGTTTCAGTTGGAAACGAAATTAACGCTGGGTACGGTGGCTTACTGATAAAAATCGTGAATGAACCTTCGAAGCGGAAAGCAGTCATCACAATTAACACCGGTTATCAGACAGATTCTACACACACGGGGCTATATGACCGCGTTGTCGCAGCCTTTAAACTGAGGAACCAACCAATCAACCAACTATCCCCCCGGAAATTATTTTCTGGGTGTGACCCTGAAGGAAACTCATTTGAGTACATGTGTGTACAATGTAATACAGTAACATCTGCGTACAACGGTTCCTTTATATACCTGAAACCTGGACAAACGGAAAACAAAATTCGAAACGGAGGTATTTGCTAAGTAAAATGACACTGTAAATCGGAAAACTGCCTAACGCGGAAACGGAAAGAAATTCCGGAACTGTAGGCGTAAGTAACATAAGATGGATTATCTTATCCATAATACAAAGCTGTACTGAGTGCGACTGTACTTGCACCAACGTTCCAGGTAATATTAACTCTAATTTTCCATCGAGGATGCAGCAGATATGCTACATTTCACAACATCTGTAAGTGAATGGAATGTACCGTTACTTTCTCCAACCCTCTTGTGTTACACACAGTTTCCTTCTGACAAATGAGAGTAGAAGAAAACAGTGGACGTGAGTGATCTTTAAAGGTGTTCTTTTTACTGTGTACTGCATTTATTCACGTACTGTAATTCAGTGACAATGACTTCTAAACATAAGACACTTATACTGGAGGAGAGTTATTGAAGAACACGAGAAAAACGATTCAAACGTCTGGCTAAAAAAATAATTGTGTTGTTTAAAGTGGGAAAAACTCAAATTATTTCATAGTAATCCTATGCGTTAATACAGTATGCATTTGGAGTGTATTTTGTATTATTAAAACTCAACCCTTTGTAAAAAGGAAACCTGTCGTTGTTTGAGTCTTCAGTTTTTTGACTGGTTTGATGCAGCCATCCATGCCTCCCTGTCTTGAGCTAATCATTTCATCTCTACATAGCTACCACACCCTACATCCGAAGCAATCTGTTTAACATATTCTAACCTTGGTCTACCCCTACAGTTCTTGTCCTCACCCTTCCTTCCATAACTAAGCTTGCTATTCCTGGGTGTCTTAGTATATGTCCTACCAATCTATCTCTTCTCTTCATTACCAGTCGCCAGAAACTTATCTCCTCTCCCACTCGTCTTAATACCTCTTCGTTTGTACCCTATCTACCCATCTGATCTTCAACATTCTCCTGTAACATCACATTTCAAATGCTTCAATTCTCCTCTTTTCTGCTGCACCAATAGTCCAAGTTTCACTTCCATAGAGCGCCACGCTCCAGACAAAGGCATTAAAAATGACTACCTAATACCTAAATCTATATTCGATGTCAACAGATTCCTTTTTGTAGAAATGCTTTCTTTACCTGAGCCAACCTACTTTTTATATCATCTTTGCTTCGTCCATCACTGGTTATTCTGCTTCCTAAGTAACAGTAGTCTCCTACTTCCTTCAGCTTTTCACCTGCCAATTTGATCTCCATAGAGGTTTCTGATTTATTTCGGCTGCATTCCAGTATTTTTGTTTTACATTTATTAATTTTCATCATGAATTCTTTCCGTAAGACGGAGTCCATACCATTCAAAATCTCATTCAAATCCTCAGGCGTGACGGCCAAGATGACGATGTCATCAGCAAATCTCAGAGTTGAAATTATTTCTCCTTGAATCTTCACTCCCACTTTAAATTTTTCTCCAATTTCCTTCATTGCCTGTTCAATGTAAAGATTGAAAAGTATGGGTGATAAGTTGCAGCCTTGCCTTACACCTTTATGAATACCAGCTTCTCTCTCATATCCTTCAGCTCGAATGACTGCTGTCTGGTTTCTGTATATATTGTATATCACCCTCCTATCCCTGTACTTTATTCCAATAGATTTCAAAATGTCAAACAATTTAGTCCAATCAACGTTATCAAAAGCCTTTTCTAAGTCTATAAATGCCATGAACGTTCTCTTATTTTTCCTTATTCTACCTTCCAAAATCAGCCTAAGACTTAGTACAGCTTCCCTTGTTCCTACATTTCTCCTGAAACCAAACTGGTCTTCACCCAATTCCGTTTCTATCTGGTTTTAATCCTCTTGTAAATTATTCTAGACAGGATTTTTGAAGCATGAGTAATCAAGCTGATTGTACGGTAATCTTCACATCTGTCAGCTCCCACTTTCTTTGGTATAGGGACAATAACATTCTTCTTGAAATCACGGGGTACCTCACCAGTCTCATAAATCCTACACACCAAGTGAAATAACCTGATCAGACCTTCATCTCCTATGCAGCGTAGCAACTCAATCGGTATATCATCCATGCCTGGTGCTTTGTTCCTGCTTATGTCCTCCAATGCTCTGTCAAATTCTGATCTCAATATTAAATCTCCTATTGCATCCTCATCAATTTCCTCCTCCCTTTCCATTACTTAATTCTCAATCTCCTTTCCCTTATACAAACACTCTATGTAAGCTTTCCATCTCTCAACCTTTTCTTTTCTATCTGTTGGAGGCTTTCCATTTGTGTCCATAATATTACAGCACTTGGTCTTCTTTTCCCCAAATGTATTCTTAATCTTTCGATAAGCTGTGTCTACTTTTCCTAATTTCAGACAATTTTCTATACCTGCACATTTCTCTTTCAAACATTTTTCTTCGCATCCTTGCACTTCTTGTTAACCTCATTTCTCAGACGTCTGTATTCTGCTTTCCCCTTTTCATCTCTTACATTCTTGTGTTTCCGCCTTTCATCGATCAATTCTAGTATATCCTGAGTGATCCACGGTTTTTTACCTATTCTTTCTTTTCTACCAATGTTTTCTTCTGCGGATTTTGTTATTTCATTCTTCAAAAGTGCCCATTCGTCTGAAATTGAAGTTGGTTTAGGGTTTTTCATTAGTCCTTCCTTTATACTCTTCTTGAATCTTTCGTTTACATCCTTCACTTTCAGACTGTCTATTGCCCACCTTTTTGGCTTTTGACTTTTCTTCAGTTTCTTCAACTTTAATTTGCATTTCATAACAACCAGATTGTGGTCAGAGTTTATGTCAGCTCCAGGATATGTTTTGCAATCCAAAATCTGGTTTTGAAACCTCTGCTTGACCATAATGAAGTCGATTTGGTAACGCCCTGTATTTCCTGGTCTCATCCATGTGTATATTCTTCTATTGTGGTTATTGAATAAGGTGTTAGCTATGACCAGCTCATGCTCGGTGCAGAATTCCATCAGCCTGCTTCCTCGATCATTCCTTTTACCTAATCCGAAATCTCCTACTATCTTTCCTTCTCTGCCTTTTCCTACCACAGCATTCCAATCTCCCATTACTATAACATTTTCATCACCCTTGATATACCTCAGAATTTCGTCTATTTCTTCGTAGACCTTTTCAACATCCTCATCATCAGCTTGACTGGTAGGCATATAGACTTGTACCACTGTGGTGCAGGTAGGTTTAGTATTGATTTTTGCTACAATAATCCGTTCACTATATTGCTCATAATATTCCATCCGCTGTCCAAGTTTCCTACTCAATATGAGACTAACCCCTGCTTGGCCATTGTTTGATTTAGTGCTAATGACCCTATAGTCACCTGACCAAAAGTCCTGTTCTTCCTGCCAGCGCATTTCACTAATCCCAACCAAATCCAACCTCAACCTATCCATTTCCCTTTCTAAGTTTTCTAACCTTCCATCTCCTAGCAGACTTCTCACGCTCCGATCCGTAGAATGTCAGATTTCCTCTTTGTCACTTCTGTGATGTTAATCCCCTCTCGAGTAGTCCCCACCCGGGGATCCGAACGGGGGACTAGTTTACCTCCGGATTGAAATTTTACAAGGGAGGAGGCCATCATCACATGTAATTATGCATAGAGAGGTGCATATCTTCGGGAATAGCATTACGGCTGTAGTTTCCCGTTGCTTTCAGCCGTGCAGCAGAACGCAGTGTAGCCATTAGTTGGCTTATATTATCAATATCTTAACCGTCTATAAGACAAGGAAACCTGTGAAAACGGAAAAATAAATCCGGAAGTTTACGTTCCGCTTTAGGCAGGGTTTACTGTATATGGAACCAATAGAAGAAGGGAAAATATGTTAATATGATTTAGGGCAGGGCCATCCAGTCATTGCGCTCAGGGAGCACTGGGCAGTCTAACTATAGAATGACAAGGTAGAAAAGATTGTTGGGGGCGGGACTCACCGTAAGTTGCTGCTGTAGAGCTTCCCCCACTTGGCACTGCGACTCCACCTTGCACAAGCACAAGGTCCAACGTCAAAGAAACCAGTAGGAGCGAGAAAGAGAGAGAGAGAGAGAGACATTTCCCCTACCTGACGCACATGCGCAGAAGAAAGGCTAGCAGTGGAGAGACAAGGGAGCTGGAAACACTCTCCCCTACTTTGGTGCGCTTGCGCATTGAAACATTCTTTTCTACTTGGTTATCCTATAGCACTCCTTCCCTTACCACCACTACACTGTGGCAGCGAGGAGACCTGAGACAGACGGACGATGTTCAGACCACGCTGACTAGATACGTACGTACAGTCGTGCGGCCGACGGCTCTTGTGGGATTGTTGACATCATATTGATAGGGCTGTTTTGCCATTAAAAATATACCACATATACAAATCAAATGGTACTTCGATGTACGGAATGTGCAGGAAACGAACGCAAGTGTTAAGTAAGGAATATTGTGATTTATTCCGAACTGAAATGTGAACATATTATAGAGGACAATTCGACAACAAATTGTGTTTTTGAACTCATTGTGGCACACTAAACATTTGGCATGCCATTTATAAGCTGTACAGAAAAATGAAATTTCCTATTCTGCTTTAAAGTCTGCTGCTTCACCTCTCCTCCTTTTCTTTGTATGATGTTCAGTCATGACCACTGCGAAACTGATTTACTTACACGCTGTCAACAAAGCGCATTGGACTATAGACTAGCGACTGATGGATCGGCTGCTCACATCGGTGCGGCGGGCAGACCGTGCGCTCAGCGGGCCAAGCTCCTCCCGCCACTACTGAAACTACCTTCCACCAAAGCGCTCGGAGCACTGGCTTAGAGCGCGGCCGGAGCACTAGCGCTCGGGGAGCGCTGTGTGGATGGCCCTGATTTAGGGTCCTGATGTAGAATGCGGCTAAGATGTGTGAAAATAACTCAGCACATGGTTTGTTATTCATATGGAAATACATAGCAGTTAAGAGGTAAAATACCGTACTTGAAGTGATAATGTATGTAAAGGAAGTGTTGTGTATTACCTGCCATAGGAACCTCCCGCTTTCGCTCCAAATCAGCCTTATTGCCCACGAGGATAACTCCTCTCGAGGCCACGTACTCGCCCTTCCACAGGAACATCAGCGTGTCCTCAGCCACCTTGAGACTCTTGCGATCCACCACGGAGTAGACCACCACAAACACGTCCGGGTTGTACGTGGTGCAGTAGCTCTCAACCTGGACGGGGAGTAGAACAGTAACTAAATACACGGTTCAAAATATTTTGCCGAACATAATTGAATACCTAACCTTACAAAGGGGCTAAGCGCCATATTTGAAAGAAGAAGAAGAAGAAAAAAGATTTTACTATAGAATGGTGTTACGTGAGATCTGTCATTTCCCCACAAGAGTGCCAAGTGATATTCTCATTTTTGCAGTTTGTACGCTGCTCGACAGAGTGCATGACCGGTAGGTACGAGAGCTATTTCTTTACAAAGGTGTCAAGTAGCAATTTATTTGGCGCGTGAATTGTCCCACTCTGGCTTGCTGTGGCAGCTGATCTGTCGTGTTTAAGCAGTGTTAGTGAATGTTGTAGTGAAACATTGCCTATGTGAAATTCAATTTATTGAATACTAGCTGTACCCGGCATGCGTTGCAATGCCAATCAAAGAAAGTGTTGGGGCTTTGACTTTGTTAGTTGCAGTGCTTTTGGATTCCCAATATTTTCTTCTTTTTCCGTTAACCACCACTAAACTATTATAAAAAATAATTTACTATCTCAGAAACATTCACGGGAGCGTGATCAACAACTCACGACAGTTACATCGCAATGAAATGAATAGTATATGAACGCATACGGGACTGCTGAAACGATTAGAGCGCCGTCACCCATTTGTTGAATATACTCGTACGCTACCTATTGTAAAATGGAGTTACTAACTCGAAAACCTTTCCTGGCGTGTACACAACAACTCATCAAAGTTTCATCGCAATCGGATGAATGGCGTATGAACGCATACGGGATTTTGTTTAAACGATTCGCGCCGTCACTCATTTGTTGAATCTTCTTGTGCGCCACCCATTGAAAAACGGACTTACTAATTCATGAACCTTTGCAGGACTGTACTCAGCTCTCCAAAGTTATATCACACTCGGATGAATGGTATATGATCGCATACGGGACTTTATTGAAACGATTCACGCGCTGTCGCTTATTAGTTAAATCTATCCGTTTGCTACCAATTATAAAATTGATTTACTAAATCAGAAACCTTCCCTGGAGTGTACACAACAACTCACCATTGTTTTATCTCTATCGGACGATTGTATATGAACGTATACGGGTCTTTGTCGAAACACTTCGCGAGTCGTCGCTCATTTGTTGAATCCATTCGTGCGCTACCTATTGTAACATGGATTTACTAAGCTACAAATCTTCCCTGAAGTGTACACAACATCTCACCCACGTTTCATCGCTATCGGACAAATGGTATATGAACGCATACGGGGCTTTGTTGAAACAATTCGCGCGTCGTCACTCATTTGCTGAATCGACTCGTGCGCTACCTATTGTTAAGTGAATTATTAAGCCGGACACCTTCCCTGATAGCCCAGGCATTTTAGTCTAAAAATCGTCAAAACCTAGAAAAAAATCATGTATAGCTAATTTTCTCAGAAATTGATAATTTGACCCTGGGGAACAACATACTAAAATTCTCCAAGCTTCCGTTGCCGGCTTCCTTGTTTTTCAGGCCTGGAAACCTGGAATTGCAGGATATTCCTGGAGCGCCCCAAAAACCGAATCGTTTATCCAAAATTAACAAAGTATGGTATCAAATGAAAGAGGAAAACATGCAGGTTCTAAATAACTCAAGAAAAACAACATTCGGTCACTTGCGGTCAAATAAAAAACAAAAGAACGCGCAAAACTCATTTTTTAAATATTTTCTTTCAATCAACGCGCTTTTAAGTGACCAATACATGGGGTTAAAGGAAAATAAGCTAAATAGAACGAAAGAGCATGTTTCTAGCTTTCCAGAAGTGTCTTTTGTTTGTTTGTACGTCTAATAGTGCACGAGCTACAGCCAGAATAAATTGAACACCAAATTAAGTTGGTAGCGCCGTCGCGTCGTGTACATTGTTGGGTCGAATACTCGTTGCTGCTCCTGGGCTGCGGCATACGCTGTGCAAGGGAAGGCTTGTTGTTGCTATTGTGTTGTTGTTGTTGTTGTTGTTGAGTTAATCGTTTATTGGTGGTACGTTGCGATATAGGCCTACTATAAAAGTACAGTGAAGAAGGTTGTGTGAAAATGTGGAATTGCGTTTTATGTAAAGAACCTTTAAATCCACTTCGAGGATGGCTGAGGTGGGAATTGAACCCCCTCTACTCATTTGGACCACCCGAGGCTGAGTAGACCCCGTTCCAGTCCTCTTACCACTTTTGAAATTTCGTGGCAGAGCCGGGAATCGAACCCAGTACCTCCGGGGTGGCAGCTAACCATGCTGACCGCTACGCTACGGAGGCGACTTATACTCATTGATAAAGTCTTAAATGTTGAAATTTAACGGATTTCGAGCCAACTGAAATTGCACAATTCACATTTGCTTTGTCGCACAAGGGAAGGTATGCCAGAAAGCCATGTGCACAGCCGTCGGCCTAGCGGCTTAAAGTGCTAAGGAGAGAGAAAAAAATTGCTGGGTTGGAGTGAGACATGAACTCGAGACGCACTCAAGCTCTGCAGCGTAAGGGGAGCGCCTAGCACCCGCGGCCGCCAGGCCGACACCTGCAAGCTATGCTTACTGGGATAACTTCGCTTATGCGACAAAGCAAACGTGAATTTCATGTTTTTAATCGGCTCTAAATCCGTTAAATTTGAGCGTTTGGAATTTTATCATATACCACCGAGTTCGCCTTAACGAGACCTATGCAATGGTAAAGGTTTTTGAAAAAAGTAAATCCGTTAGCTTCTTTTTACGTTAGAAATTGGGATACCGCCCAAAGCTTTTTTACAGCTTACTTTTTACAGTTTTTACAGCTTTTTGTGCATGTTAGTAACGTTTTTAGTCGAAGTAGGGCTTAATGAAGTTTAATTTAGAAAAACTGATCAGGAGTTTGTTTTGATCTTAAGAACTCTGCTTCAAAGTTGGGGCCCACTTTCTCGTAGTAGAACCAGATAAATATTTAACTCATTTTATTTCTTTTATTTTTAGGATCGCTTACACGCGGCCTGGTTCGATAAAGGCATCTTTAGATAAAAGGCCCGAAGGAGAACTATCCAATGGGGAACGCTCTTAAACCCTACTCTTCGTTCTTCTGTTGACCCTTTCAACATTAAAATAAGATTGTCTATTCTGTGGCAAATAGGCCTCGTCTCGGAAGGAAACGAAAAAGGAAGTTAAGTACAGATGTATTATCCTCGAGATCCGAACGATTTCGGTTATTACAGGCATCCGACTCCGAGCAATCGAACGTGGCGATGAATGGGGACGTACTCGATGTGCTCGTGTGGACAGCATAATAAACCTTGTTGCTGCCGAGGCCAAATATCATCGAGAATGTCATCTCCGATTTGGATCTCGAGGCGTTTTGGAGGGTGATTGTAGCAGCGTCAAGACTGGCCGTGGCCGTCCTGCGGACTCCGAAAAACACGACGCCTTTGAAAATCTCTGTACGTTCTTGGAGACCAATGAAGATTGCCAGTTCGCGCTTGCTGATCTTCATGACTACCTTGAGAAAGTATGTAAAGAAATGGAATGTGGCCCATGCGCGCAAAAGTATCTCAAAGAAAAACTACTATGGACAGCGAATCTTCATCATCGAGCTGCCAGGTCGAAACTGCATTGTAAATATGAAAGAAACGGCAGAAAACATCTTGCACGACAAATGGTACGAGGAACGTGGGAAGTCCGAGGCCGATGAACGTCGGCGAATCGTAGAAAAGGCCGCTCAAATTATAAAAGAAGATAATTATTCGGACGCGTGCATATAATCTGGAGGAATATCCGTCCGCAGAAGAGCAGTCGTTAGATGCCGATGTTCTACCGAATACTCTAGCTCTGTTTCTTGATCGGATCATCAGGACCAAGTTAGAAGTCGCAACCGGCAAATCCGCCAAGAAAAACACCATTGGGCAGGCAATTATTTCAGCTTGTCGTCCGAAGTCCTTTTTATCTCCTATCTTGTTGGCAGTTGGCGTGTAGTCTATGTCCACCGACACTACGGGTCGCGGCAGCTTGTAGATCTTCTTCATAACATGGGTTTCTCCGTGTCCTACAACGAGGTTCTTTGTTACGAGAATAACGTAATAGCTTCCACGACCAGTGAAAATGACACAGGCGAAGAACAGCTTGGCGAAACAGAACCGAACAAAGAATTTGTTCAATATTCCTTTGATAACACTGACGTTAATGTGCGCACGCAGACCGGACACGGGACGTTTCACAACATGGGTGGTGTTATGATGTCTACACCAGCCCCTACTTTACCTCGGAAAGCAGTACCACGGCAACGAAATAATTATATCAGCTGCTGCTGTAACATTTAGTTTATAGATTTCATGTTTCAACATGCTTTTATGTGTCTATAAGCCTAGGACTTATTTATATTTTTAGCCTACATTTCACATTTTGCAAAAATGAGGAAAAAGTAGACTTATGAGATCGATCCGGGAAAATGTGTGTCTGTCTGTCTGTCTGTCTCTCTGGCTGTGTGTGTGTCCCCCCTATCAACTCCTAAACGGCTGCAGCAATCAAAACCAAATTTAGTATGAGTAAAGATGTGTTCCGGAATATCTCAGCTCCATATTTGAAAATGATGTCAGTGCTATCAACTGCTGAAAAAACGCACTAGAAATTTGAGCTCCATGTTGGATATCTCGCAAGGTATGCATGGGAGCTATTCCAAAATTGGTACACATGCAGATAATACTATTTCAGTTTAATTTCCTGGAGGCCAATAATGACAGTGTTGCCAAAATAATTTTAAGCCTTCTGATAGGTTCAATGTTTAAATGCATATAACATCTACACTATCAATTGGATTTCAACCATATTTTGTATGTAATATCTGTACATAAACAGATATGATTGAGCGTATTCTAAGAGCCACCAGGGCTGCCAACTGTTAATAATTGCTCTCTCTATTTTTTTTATCCAAATACCAATATATCAGAAAGTATGCAAGCCAACAGCTTTAAACTATGCATACGTATATTCTGACATTTTAGATTAATTTGGAGTAACTTATATACGTCAGTTCTACCAACATGATTTTACGCCTGCTGATAGTACCAATTTTTAAATACATGTAACTTCTATACTATCAGTTGGATTTCAACCAAATTTCGTATGTGCTATGTGTACCATAACAGATATGACTGTAAGTATTGTTAAGAGCAATCAGGGCTGCCATCTGTTAATAAATGCAGTCTATATTTTTTTAACCCTAATATCAATATATCAGAAAATATGCAAGCCAACAGCTCTATACTTTGCACACGTATAGCACCTGACATTGTAGATTAATTTGAAGTAATTAGTACAAGGCAGTGCTGCCAACATGATTATATGCATGCTGATATGTCCAATTTTAAAATACATGTAACTTCTATACTAACAAATGGATTTCATCCAAAATTGGCACAGCAAGATATCATAATATTTCAGATTATTTCTGACCAGCACACGCATGGTATTGTTGGCAACATGCTTTTACGCGTGCTGATAGATCCAGTGTCTAACTGCATGTAACGTCCATTGGACTTTAACCTAATTTTGTATTCTGTACCTTAAGAGATGGAACTAAGAATATATTCAGTCACCAGGGCTGCCAACTGTAGTGCTCTATTAGGCTACATTATACCAAGTATATTTTGAACTAATTTGATATTTCGATATTACCAACTTAATTTTGTCATTATTCTAGATAGGTTCATATAGTGTAGAATAATCGTTGGCATGAAAAGTAGGCTGTATAGTTCTTCACGGAACTTCTTGTTTATACATTTTTCTGTCATTGTAATCATTCGAACGATTTCGCGAAAAAGAGCTATTAATTTTCTTTTTACTTTCCAGGAGGAGGCCGTGTCAGCCATAGACACCGACGTAGGACATTAGTCGACCCTACATGTACAATATTGCCCCAAATATATTTTTAATTTCACAAATGTTATTTTTTAGTTATTTTTATATTTGTCGCTGCTAAAACCAAAAACCAAATGTCCATTAAAACGAATCTTATCAACTGTACATGTGAGTGTGTTTTTTGTCGGTCTTTGTTATTCATTTAGCAAATCTTGTGTCGTTTTATGAATTTTACATGAGCGTCGCGTAACCAAATCAACGTGGCGTTCAACTTATTATGGCTGTAGCTCGTGCTTCATTAGACATACGAACAAACTAAAGACACTTCTGGAAAGCTAAAAACATGCTCTTTCGGTCAGTTTAGCTTGTTTTCCTTTAACCCCATGCTTTGGTCACTTAAAACCGCGTTGATTGAAAACAAAATTTTAAAAATTGATTTTGCGCGTTTTTGTGTTCTTTTTATCGACCGGAAGTGACCAAACGTTGCTTTTCTTACGTTTTTTAGAACCTGCATGTTCTCCTCTTTCATTTGATACCATACTTTGCCAATTTTGGATAAACGATTCGGTTTTTACGGGCGCTCCAGGAATATCCTGGAATTCCAGGTTTCTAGGCCTGGAAAACAAGGAAGCCGGCATCGGAAGCTTGGAGAATTTTAGTATGTTGTTCCCCAGGGTCAAATTGTCAAATTCTCAGAAAATTAGCTTTACATGATTTTTTTTCAACCTTAAATCCTATGAGTGTATACAACATCTCACCCACGTTTCATCGCATTGGGGTGAATGATATATGAACGCATGTGGGACTTTATTGAAAAAAAAAAAAAAAAAAAAAAAAAAAAAAAAAAAAAAAAAAAACACGCCATTTTGTTGAAGTTACTCACGCGCCATCTATTGTTAATTGCATCTACTATGCCTATAACTTTGCCTGGCGTATGAATTGTATATGAACGCATCACCAACACTCATTTGTTTAATCTACTGGTGCGCTATCTATTGTTAATTGGATTAACTATGCCTATAACCATCCCGGAAGTGTGCCAAACAACCGACCAAAATTTCGTCGCAATCGGATGAATTGTAGGCTATATGAACGCATCGCCAACACTCATTTGTTTAAAATAGTCGCGCGCTGTCAATTGTAAATTGATGCCTATAATGATTTCGGAAGTGTTCACAACAACTCACCAGAGTTTCATAGCAATCGGATACGGGACTTGGTTGAAACGATTCGCGTGACGTCGCTCATTGTTGAATCTACTTGTGCGATACCTATTGTAAAGTGGATGTACTAAGCCAAAAACCTTCCCTGATGAGTGCACAACATATTACCCAAGTTTCATCGCTATCGGACGAATGGTATATGAACGCATACGGGATTTTCTTGAAACGCTTCGCGCGACTTCGCTCATTTGTTGAATCTACTTGTGCGCTACCTATTTAAAAATGGATTTACTAAGCCTTAAACTTTCCCTGGAGTGTACACAACAACTCACCCAAGTTTAGTCGCTATCGGAGGAATGGTATATGAACGCATACGGGACTATGTTGAAACACTTCGCGCGTCGTCGCTCATTTCTTTAATCTACTCGCGCGCCATCTATTGTAAATTGGATTTACTACGCCTATTACTTTTCCGGGACTGTGCGCAACATCTCACCAAAATTTGATCGCAATCGGACGAATTGTATATGAACGCATCGCCATTACGCATTTGTTTAAACTACTCGCGCGCTATTTATTGTGAAATGGATTAACTATGCCTATGATCATCCCGGAAGTGTTTACAACAACTCACCAAAAGTTGATGAATGGTTTATGAACGCATAAAAGACGAACACACAGACATTCCTTTTTATCTCTCTATATATAAGAATGAAAATTTGTCTGTTTTTATTGAATTTCTACGGAAATTTGCGTTATTAACGCGTTTCAGACTGTTTTATGATGGATTCGCGCAAGAATAATGTTTTCGTCTGTCTGTATGGCTGTTTGTTTGTCTGTCTGTGGACAATTTTGTTCCCTTATAACTCGAGAATGGCCGGGTGGATCAACGTATAATTTGGTACTGATATCCATCAGAGTCACGACCCCCATCATTGATGTATCTCTTCTCCGTACCTCACTTAAAAGAGGGCCTACCCCATTAAAATGCATGCTGAAATGGGCATAGAAAAACGAGATAAAGCTCATTTTCAGCGTCTCAATGTGAGAAACAAAACTCGGGAGCCCTACGGGCCCCGAAAACCACATTTTAAGGTCGTAAAACCAACAGTTTTTAAGATATTCCCAGAAAACAAATTTCATTTATTAAGCTATTGAAATAATGCAAGCCGGTAACCATGGCAACACAATCTCAGAAGTCCATCTATTTCTGTAAGACGCAATGCCAGTCCATTTATTACAGTACATTACTATGATCGTTTGCAAACGGCTATAAGTTTATCACGGATCCAACTTAAGCCGTAGAATTCATCAATACGTATTGTAACCTATATTTTATGAGTCCCCCATGACAGTTTTAATGTAGGCTCGTAGGTTTGTTATTTCTTTATATCATGTTATCGTGTTGGCAACGTGTTCAATTGCATTGGACACGTCTGCAGTAGACGCAGTGTCATTATTATTATTATTATTACTATTATCATATACGTATACTTTTTATTATTAATTATTTAAAGTATTTTAGGTCACTTTTGACGAGATTCTGAAGCTAGCTCTTATCCTATGTTTTATAAGTATGTTTATTAATGTTGTTCAGACCACTGAACCAGGAGTTAGGTTCATGTTCTGGTCACACGTGCAGAAGGCAGCACTTCATGGACACTATTGTCTCAAGCAGGTATGCTCGCTCACCCCGGGGGGGGGATGAGGAAGCGGCCGAGAAAATGCTATGAGTGGCTTGGGGAGACAAAAGAGATGACAATGAGCGCTTCTGAGAAATACTTCCTGGTAGGAGGTGGCATTGAGACTGAGTGCATTGCTGCAAGGTGATTGTCTCTCTGGGCATTGAAATGACTGGTTGGGCAGTGTGTCTCTCTTGAGCTGAGTGCTTCGTGTTTCGACGGAGTGTAAATTGGGTTCTTGCTGTTATGCCACAATCACAGTAGGGCTGATGCCTATGCAAATAATTGTGCAACGTTGAAGAGGACCGTGAAATGTGAAGGCATGGCTGACCAGCTACACAGTGGTGTAGAGGTGAAATGGACATATGGGGCAGACGACGGCATTACCGGTAATGTGAAAACCAAATAAGAAATATTTACAGGCCTAAATATTATTATTATTATATTATTATAATATATATTTTTAATTGCATTTCTTGTGTGTCACTCTTTTTTATTATCTATTTCTTGCATGCAGCTTCAGAATATAAAGTAAATATAAATTGGATAGTTTCTTTTTAGTTAGATGCATGTAAACCTTCCTTCGTCTTTATTAATTTATAGGAGGTTTTGGTAAGGCCTATGTACGAGCCAGTCCTTTCAGAATATCTGCACACGCCCGGAGATAAGAAGAGTTTCAAAAAGGTGGATTTGTTCAATTACAGTACTAATTATGTCATTTGCTTAAATTTTAAAGAAAGGCCATTTATGAGGCAGAATATTCATTTTTATTTATTTTTTGTATCTTCAAAGTTACAAATGGCTTCTCTGGGTGAAGCCATCTTGTGGCAAGAATTGATAGATTACAGTATATAATGCGCTTAAGGGGTCAAGGGGTACTAAAGGTCTATTACATCCCTATCCCTATATTATTAAATTATTATTATGATTATTATTATATTATGGCGTACAAGGACGAGCAAAACTCATTTTCTGCCCCTCAGTGGCTCGGAGGCTACTACGTTTTAAGGCTCAAAAACCACGTTTCTGAGATATTCCCAGGAATCTAATTTCATTTAATAAACTAATAAAGACCACCTCGTGGCGCAGTGGCTAGCATTGTTGGATGACACCCCCGAGGTTCCGGGTTCGATCCCCGGCTCTGCCAAAAATTTAAATGTTTTGGTATGGTCTGGTACGGGGTCTCCCAGCCTCGTGATGCAAAATGGGAACCTGCCGAATGCTATGGTAGGAGTAGGAGTGGATAGGAACTGGCCACCCTACCACACGCAAACTCCGGCTCGGGATGCCTGGTTAGTGATCCCTAGTCTTAGTCAAGGGCTCTTTTTCAGGTCGCCTACTTCCCTGGAGGGGATATGGCACTCTTTTATTTTATAAACTAATAAATAGATGACGAGTGCAGAAGAAGACCAAACTAGGAGCTATATAGATATACTGAGAAAATCACAGATGTGGCCAGGAAGAGACGTCTGGCTTTCTATGGACAGGTCTCATGGATGAACTCAACAAGACTAACCAACCGGCTTATCAACTACTGGGGGAAGAGAAAGAGCGTGACACCGTCGCTATCAGTAGTTAACAAGGATATCCAAGAACTGAAGATAATGAAAAGTGATATTCGAAGCCGATCACATCTCAGAGAGATACTTAAATAGAAAAGTTTTCAGGACAGATCACCCTGTAAGAAAACCGGCGTCATGTGGACAAAAGAGAGGGAGGAGAAACATAGCCTGAGAATGCGCGAATATTGGGAAAACATCAAGTCCCTCGCCAAGCTGAAAAGTTGAACGTCTTGGTCCTTAGCTGGCCCATCCGAAAGAAGAAGAATAACAAGAAGAAACTAATGAAGTAATGCAATTCGGTAACCATGACAACAGTGCCACAAGAGGTAACATCCAACTTTCCATCTATTTCTGTAAGAAGCAATGCCACTCAATTTATTAAATTTCTGTTTAAGTTTGAAAATGGCTATAAGGTTATCGTGGAATCAAAAATAGACTTTAAAATTCAACAATGCGATTAAGGGGGTCAAGGGGTAACCTAGAATTTTTACACGTGTATTCGTAAAGATGATTTTGTTTGACACTCTGTGGGTGATATATCTTTATGTTTATGTACGCCTATAATTCATGTTCGGGTGCTTGGAGCATCGTAAAATTACGTATTGTAACAATGAGTCAATACACCAATCATTTATAAAACTCTTCAACGTAGTTTTCATAGAAGGGTGGGTATAAGGAACAACTTTTCAAAATACATGCTAAAATATCGAAAAATAAAAATAATCATAGAAGGACGACCAAAGCATATGTTGCGCTTCTCAATGTGTGACACAAAACTATGGAGTCCATAAAGGGTCTCCAGAAACCACCCAGAAAACGAACTTCGTTCTGAAAAACTTATGAAGGAATGACAAGCCCCTAACCATTGGAACAGTATCTCAATTGATAACGTATGGTTATTAATACCGAAGACCGTTCGAAGAGCGGGTACTTCTGCTAGTATATATATAAGATATAAGATAAGATATGATAAGATACGTTGAGTTTGTAAGGAAAATACATGAAATACATAACACTTTTGTAAGGAAAATACATGAAAGATATAACCCTTTCCTTATTTTCTACTATCATCATGTAATATTACACTGAATGTTTACATTTACAGTCCCTTAATTTTACAAGGACATTTCTAACATGTAAACAATATATTTAAAATAATTCAACATTAGAAATAAAAAACTGCATGGATTCAGGGATGTTTTATTTATTATATCAGAAACTTAATTTTGGCACTTAGCCTCTTTGTAAAGTTAGGTATTCAATTTTGAAAGTAAAATACACTACATAGAACAATAATTGACACTAGGCTGAGTGCATCCCTCTCCAGTCCTCAGACCAGAATTAAGTTTCTTGGCAGAGTGGGGAATCGAACATGTACACCAGAGGTAACACCAAGTGTTACACAAGTTGGTAACATGATTTATCTTTAAAACTTAGCAATTTTTCTATGTTTGTTGCCGTGTCTTGTGTGGGGTTTCACCTAGGAACACCAAGCTGGCTCATCAGCGGGCTCTTGAAGTCCACGCCGGGACCCCACAGGAGTAGCGAACTGTGCACTACCCCCCTTCTTATGAAGCGCATGTACGTCTCTTAACTGCGAGAGCTAAAAGCTCAAGTAGCCTTTCACCTCCCTATAAAGGCTTCCAAAAAGATGGAAACCCCACACAAGACACGGCATAAACCTAGAAGAATTGCTGAGTTTTAATTCACGGTCCCTGAAAGCCAATATAACATGATTTATCTTGCTGTTCAAGTTGGGCTACTGTTCAATAACGTGCATAAGAAAATGTGTCAACAAGTTATAAATATGGGATATCGCTATTTCCACTGTTCCACATATTATCAACATGACAAGATCTGAAATCCTGTCCTTAGGTAAATTAAACCGTTTCCAGAACCTGATGAAGAAGAGAATGGCTGCGTGGCTCAGCGGTAACATTCTCGCCTCCTGTTCCCAATTTTGCAGGATCGAATCCTGGCGCAGTCAGTTGGCATTTGAGGGTGCGAAAATACGAGGGAGCCGTGTCAGTAGATTTACTGGCACGTTAAAGATCCTCTTCGAGGCAAAATTCCGGCTCTCCGACGTCTCTAAAAGCCGGAGTAGTTAAAAGGGACGTAAAACCAATAACATTATTATTATTATTATTGAAGAAGGCTGGCACAGCAACACTTCCTCCGATCATTAACCCTATTATTTCTATCTCATCAGGATTGTATTATTCTTTGTAGACATTTTCCGTTGGGTTGTGTGTGTCCCCCTTCACGATGTTCACTTCTTCAGGCTGGCTTAGAAGGTGTTCAAACCAGATGGTCGAGGCTATTATGAAGCCTTGCTTATTCTTATAAACAATCATGCTTCCCTGCCTGGAGTTGCATTACATGATATAGGCTACTTCTTAAGAGATCTGCAGCAATGAAGGACATGGTTTTATGGCGGCGAGAGTTCCTCAGTACATGGACAAGATCCTAAGACGTGAACCAGTGTTTCTTTCTCCCTGTGGCATCGCTGGCAGAGACATCGTCAATAGATCTGCCCGGAACAGCTATGACTGGAGGTTGGTTGTCATTTCAATGACTTGGTGATATTTTATCCAGCTGTTGCCAGGTAGATACGTTTCGTATAACTCAACTCCGATGCCATTATAAGGAAATGCAGGGCAAACGAGCATTTTGCGTTCTGTAAATTCTTGACGAATTTTTCTTGGGCTGAGAAGGCCGTTCCATTGATTCGTAGCATAGTTAGAGGGAGCAGAATATAAAACATCTAAGCTTCACAGTAACGAAACAACTCGGATAAGGGGAGGTGGGAAAATATTCCTGTGTTACAAATTCCAGAGAAATGTAAATAATGGATGTGATTTGTGTAGCCACTGAGAGCAGATATCACTGCGTTATTATGACGCAACATTTACCATCTGAACAATTCGCCTGATATCCATCTGTCAGTGATAACTAAACTATACTTTTACTAGATCATTACTGTATTAAGCGTGAGATGATGGCCATCTTTTAAAGCAGCGTCGAAAGTTTTCTCAACACTGTTGTATGCAATGGACGTTGTCCTAGTGGACGATGAGGATTACGAGAAATAATAGGCGAAATACAGTATTTAAGAAAATAAATAAAAGAAACGAGCCTTACAGTAGTCGCATGTGATGTGTAACATCTGACATGTTATCCTACTATGAAATTGAGATGAAATATATGTGAAGTCAATTTGTTTCGGCTCTACTCCTCCAGTTTTTAATTTTTTTCACGTGTCTTTTGTCGATAATTTCGCATATATTCTGCTCTGGATTTTCCCATCTCTGCAAATCATAAAATCATGAAAAAAAGGGGCGTCCTAGTCCTGCAACACCTCATACAAGTCCCTAGCATTATTGGTTCGCGAAATATTAAAAAGCCGATGACCCTTTAGTTTTGGGTCCGTTGGTCAAATTAAAAGGGGGTTAGAAAAACAGAGGGCGTCATCCCGACTCCTAGGACACCCCATACAAGTCCCTAGCACTATTGTTTCGCGATATATTAAAAGCCGATGATCTATTAGTTTTGGATCCTTTGGTTAAATTAAGGGGGATATAGAAAAACAGGTGGCGTCACCCCGAGTCCTAGAATACCTCGTACAAGTCCCTAGCATTATTGGTTCGCGAGATATTAAAAAGCCGATGACCTATTAGTTTTGGGTCCTTTGGGTAAATTAAGGGGGCTATAGGAAACGAGGGGCCGTCACCTCTCCCAAAATGGGTTGGCACCATCTCACAGCCATCTCTCTGCCACAGCGCGCGCTCATTGGTCAAATCAAATAGCGCGCTTCCCCGGTTTCCTGTTACACATTTCCGTCCCTTAGCCAAAATCACTCCCACAAAAAATATCCAGAAACCGAGAGAAAATATGTTACACACCAATAAATAAATAAATTCATAAATAATTGTTTTATTCAGCTATACACACAACGTATTTTCTTGCAGTGTATCCCATTCCATGTTAGCTCAGTCTGATATATACTGTAGCATATCTTCTTGGTAAGAAGGATTTCTTCTATCATACAGTCTACGAACAAAGTGTGGTTTTGTAATGCATTGTTGGTCTTTCCATAATACCAAAGGAAATATCTTGCTTGGAATTGAATACAAAATACTTCTGCAAGATGATAAAGTAATATGGAGTTTCGTGGCTTGAGATAGGATACCATTTTACCTCCATCATATCAAAACACTAGTTTGCTTTGAAACTCCTTTTGATAGATAGCTTGGTTCAATCGGTTTTTAAGATTGTATAGCCACAAAGTAATTTCGATTTAGCTGGTTCTTCTTTGTAAATGGTAAATGAGTCGATACTCTAACACTTTTGAGATACGGATGAGGTTTATAATATCACTAGATACGAACACAAATATGATTCTTTTCTTTAATACTAGAGTGATCCCCTCAGTAGGAGATGGGAAAAGTCGTGATTGTATTATCGCCCTAAGACCACTCTGGACATCACAGCACAAACAGTCCTACCGCTAACCAGTGTAGAACTCGAACTGCTATATCTCATGCAATCATACACCAGGTGATTCAGCAGCCCCTTCCAATATCCTTTGCTGCAACCCAACTAACGCGTGTTGGCAGGAAAATCGATAATTCTCTGCTTGATTCCCGTATGGTACTAATGGACAGCAAGTATATCCTTCAAACGATCCTGAACCCTATTATTTTCCCTCGATGTGACTACAGACTAATACGAGGGAAAAATATTATTATTATTGATGTGTAACATCTTTCCACTCGGTTGCTGGATATTGTTGTGGGAGTGATTTTGAAAAATGGGTTGGAAGTGGATCGAAACGATCAAGCTGGCAGTAGTGGATGGAACGGAAGTGTGTAACACGCACTGCCAGCTGGAGAATGTAAATCACATATGGATTACTTCAAGGTTTTGAGGCGCAATTACAAGTATGTCTACAATAAATCATATTCAAGTTGTCGTTCTTTGGTGTGAAAATATTCATTATATCATATTTGCAGAAAACAATTATGATTTATTAAGAGACTGTTTTTCAATCTCTGGATAAAATTGATGGACATCCACTCGCCGACTAACTTTCCTCAACCCTTTCGAACTGAACGGTAAACGCTCACGCGAACTCGAATGTCAACTCATTGAAACACAACCACATGTCTTCGTATCAGTATTTAAATGATGAAATGCTTTTATATGAATCATTGTAACTAGTCGGCAAAGCCGGTAATATGTTTCTGCACAATGGCTATTGAGATATTAACCCACATTGCTGTAATGCAGTGGTCAATGTAATATATATCGATGATTTTATACGGGAACTGCGCTAGGCTCTCATATACCACTATAGGAATTCTCTTTACTGTCAAGTAGGCGTATTCATAACTAATTTAAAACTCAATTCCACGCAGGAACATTATCGAAAGAAAAGCAAAATATTAATGGAGCATATAACAAGATGTTCACTAAAGAACATATAGCCTACTTTCTCCTAAATACACGGATATTGTTATAGCTCTTTGTCCTTTTCAAGGAGTATACTTGAATATTGGTTGTAGTACCTTGTTGAAATACAACGTATTATACGGATATTAAACATGAATATGAGGTGCTATTTGCTAGTGCTACCTCTGTACAAAATTTCATTCAATTCGGTTTCACCGTGTTAGAATTGATATGGTGAATCGATTTGCACACAATCATGGTCACTATCTGCAAACTATTGGGCTGATGACCATGTAGTTCAGTCAAAAGATGCTTCCCACAAAAAGGTATGTTGTTGCAAAATTTGGTAGAGATCAAATAATTAGGTTGGTCGTAATTTGATTTAAGCTTTAAACATTTAGGTGGCCGCCATTCCGTTTACGTCAAGATGGCGGCGATATAAAACATGACCCTGAGGTGCCCTTTGCTAGTGCTACCTCTGTAGCAAATTTCGTTCAATTCGGTTTTACCATGTTTGAATTGATATGGGGAATCGATTTGCACACATACATGGCCGCCATATGCAAACTATTGGACTGATGACTTTGTAGCTTGGTCAAAGAACGCTTCCCACATAAAGGTATGTTGCTGCAAAACTTGGTAGGGATCAGATGATTGCGTTGGTCGTAATTTGATTTAAGTTTTTAACATTTGGGTGGCCGCCATTACGTTTCCGTCAAGATGGCGACAATATAAAACATGACACTGAGTTGCCTTTTTCAATTGCTACCTCTGTACCAAATTTCGTTCAATTCGGTTTCACCGTGTTTGAATTGATAGGGGGAATCGATTTGCACACATACATGGCCACTATGTGCATACTACTGGGCTAATGACCTTGTCGTTTGGTCAAAGAACGCTTCCCACATAAAGGTATGATATTGCAAAATTTAGTAGAGATCAGATGATTAGGTTCGTAGTAGTTTGATTGAAGCTTTTAACATTTGGGTGGCCGCCATTACGTTTATGTCAAGATGGCGGCGATATGAAACATGACACTGAGGTGCCCTTTGCTAGTGCTACCTCTGTAGCAAATTTCGTTCAATTCAGTTTCACCGTGTTCGAATTGATAGGGGGACGACAGACATTGATAGTACACACTCTCTCTCTCTCTCTCTCTCACACACACACACACACACACACACACACACACACACACACACACATACAGACACACAATTTTTCGCCCTGTGTTGATCTCATAAGTCTACTTTCATTTTTTGCAAAAATCGAAAGTGGGCCAAAAATACCTCCATATCATTCCGGCACGTGAAAATGAGTACCTGTCCTGTACTCCAAATGTCTGTAGTTATAATGGCTGCGCGGATAAGACTGCAAATCCAATCCCCAGTCCCGGCAAATACTTTTGCTACCGGATTATCGATTTAAACGATACATAACATAACATTATGCGTCATTTTAACAGAATCTACATGAAATTACGATTTATCTAATTTGTATTACAAAACTTTGACCCAAGCAGGAGTTGGGAAATTTGATTGTGTTGAACATTATTTAGATAGGCTAGAGACTATGGTTTCATTCCTCCTCTTAATTTACAATATAATATGTGGTGTTTGTTCAAACAAGTGTGTCAGTAGTATATCTCAAATTCAATCTATACAACTCCAGTATGAAAACGGAGCGTAAATTAACATTTTAAGAATGTCCAAGCTGTGTAGTATACGAGTCAGATGTTACATATCATATGCGACTACTGTAAGGCTCGTATCTTTATTATTATTATTGTTATTATCATTATTAATTATTATTTAGGTTTCATTTTATCAAGCCATTGATGTTACAGCGAGACACTGGTTGAATTAGCACGTTATCTTGAGTCTATTATATTTCTGCGTTGTTCGAAGGACAAGACATAATGTGCTCAAGACTATTGCCTTCTGTATTTGTATGCAGATAGGTGTAGTTAGTAGTATCTATTTGTTTAGACGTTTTGCAAGTTGTTTTGGGATCACTCCTGTGGCCGATATAATAATCTGTACTGATTTCTGCCTCCATGCGGCTTTGAGCTCCTCTGCCAGATGTATGTACTTCGAAATTTTCTCGTGCCAAGCAACCATGATGTTGTGGTCTGAGGGCTGGAGTGGGGTATACTCAATCTCGCGAGACAGAGCTAAGAAGACATGTGTTCGAGTCCCACCTTAGTTATTCTAGAAGTAGTTTTCCGTGGTTTACTTTCTTCTACTGATGGAAAATGCCGGAATAGGCCACTGTCGCCTATTTTCTAATCCTAGCCTCAATTAGGCCTACTTATTCAAACACTGGTACAGCCATTACAATGTTACAGGTTACCAGCCAGATTTCACACTCACCCAAGAAGATGGGGATACATGACCACGATGTTGTAAACCCCCTATATGAATCAAGAATCAACAACAACAACAACATAACGTAAGGCTACGCCAGCCCTTTTTGAAATCTTTGCCCCAAATACACAGACTCCGCATTAACACAGGTTATCCGATTCTCGCAGACTCAAGCACAGGCGGCTAATGAAGATATCGCAAGACTCTCAATTAGACAATAGTAACAATAACACAACAACAACACTACGTTCCAATTCCTGTGTAACGCCAGGAAATCATTTCCCTGCCCTTCGGCACTAACAATGTTCCATCGTCCTCTCTTTTCATTTCAGAAGAAAGCTGAAAATTAAATCTTATGCTCAATATCCTGTTTCTTCCTTAAGAATACGTCACTTGCGTCAAAAGTTAATTTCAGCTTTGAATATATTTCTGCCTCTCACTATTGAACCGCTGACTCACGCCGATTTGAATAACAAATTCGTTTTACATTCATATCCCATAAATCTTTGTGGCATTCGAAAGG
Organism: Meconema thalassinum; assembly: GCA_946902985.2. Taxonomy (NCBI): domain Eukaryota; kingdom Metazoa; phylum Arthropoda; class Insecta; order Orthoptera; family Tettigoniidae; genus Meconema; species Meconema thalassinum. The sequence continues at coordinate 570,796,874 of OX336388.2, read as the reverse complement.
TCATTCGCCAATCCATTGAATTACAGTATAACATGAACTTTTAGAGGCTCTCGTATCTATGTATAACGCTAGTTCTATTTTAGGGGGTCGGAACATCTTAGTAAAAACAAGATGGTCAGTAAAGAACATATAGCCTTCTTTCTCATAAATGCATGGGTATAGTTATAACTCTTTGTCCTTTTCAAGGTGTATAATTGGATGGTGGTTGTAGTAGCTTGTTGAAATACAACGTGCTATACGGTTATTAAACATGAATATGAGGTGCCCTTTGCTTGTGATACCTCTGTACCAAATTTCTTCCGATTCGGTTTTACCGTGTTTGAATTGATAGGGGGAATCGATTTGCACACATACATGGCCGACATATGCAAACTATTGGACTGATGGCCTTGTAGCTTGTTCAAAGAACGCTTCTCTCATAAAGGTATGTTGTTGCAAAATTTGGTAGAGATCAGATTATAAGGTTGGTCGTAATTTGATTTAAGCTTTTTACATTTGGGTGCCAGCATTACGTTTCCGTCAAGATGGCGGCCATATAAAACGTGACACTGAGGTGCCCTTTGCTAGTGTTACCTCTGTACCTAATTTTGTTCAATTCGGTTTCATCTTAGTTATCAACTTCATGTGTGCGCGATTCGAATCTCAATCTGAGTACGGCTTTCTCGAACTTTGTTAACTCCACAGGTCTTTACTCTGAGAATAAAGCCGGGATGATAACAGATTTCGAGAATGATTAATTTGTGTCCTCTTCTTATTAAGGATGGATATTAATGGAGATCAACAAGATAATACATTGTGGGGGTATTTTCTATCATCAGGTTCGTAGTTTAATTTGGGATAAAGACGCACCCCTGATGGCTAAAGAATTGATGTGCAAGACCTATTACTTACCAATAATGACATATCGAGCAGAAACTTGGCCGATGACGAGGAGAGATGAAAGTACAATACATGCAGAAGAAATGAAATTCCTGAGGATTATGGTACAGAAGACCAGGAGAGATAGAGTGAGGAATGAAGACATTCAAAAGGAAGTGAATGCACAGAAGCTGAATGATAAGCTGAAGCAGAACAGATTGAGATGTTAAAAGGATGAATGATGAAATAATGCCGAAACAAGTGATGGAGAGACGGATGACTGAAAAGAGAGTACAAGGAAGACCTAGAGTACGGTGGATGGATTTGGTGAAGGACAGTGTGAGAGAACGGAACCTGGAGTGGAGTTCAGTGGTTGGGGAAGGTTGGTGGACAGACAGAGCAAAGTGGAGGGGTGTATTAGATTTGCTCCGACGTGGCTCAAGCTGAAAAACGGAAATTGATCATGATGATGATGATTAGTTTTAGTAAACATTTCTCGAGCTGTATATTACGTTGCAGCATAACAATCCTGATTCAGTTGGTGATCAGATCTCAATGCTATTTTCTTGCATCAATTATCTTGTTAATATTCGAGAAATAGTGACGATATGATTTAAGAGACTCTCGAATGTCCGATATTTCCCAGGCTAATTTCCAACTTTATATTGTTATTTCTCTCAGAAACTGTTAACAGGAACCAATAGATGTTTTTCAGGGATGTTCTTCAAGACTCTCTCCTTACTTTAACTCAGGTGTTTTGAAAATAAATGTATTTTTGAGTTTTTATGAATCATTCTAAAGCTGCATAATGTTAACAGCAGTTACATGAACATTTCCATCTGGCAATATTAAACTGAAGTAAATTTTGAAAAAAATAACTTGTTTAAATATAACACATATAAGGAGGAATTACATCTAACAATTTTAGCTTTCGATTGTTGAAAAGTTCTGACATACAGTAAAAGGGAAGTCATATATCGTAAAACATTTTAGCGAGTAATTGGAATTAGATTTTTCCGGTTTCTAGAACATGCCATTACCGTAGGATTCCTCCTTCCATTTGAAGCTCTAGGGAGGCTGGGACTGAATTTATGAAAAATAGTAATTATTGATAGAATTGAATGAAATTTGGTTCGTGGTCTCCTGATGGTGAAATGAGGCCATATATCACTTTTCAGGAAAATAGCAACATAACGTTCTGAGAAATTAACCCTTACATTTAAATTTAAAAAAATCGATAAGCATAAAAAATGCTCCAGATGAACAGTTACTTCAAATATCACATTGAAAACTGGTGTACAGGCACATCAAGGTATGGGTGAAAGGTGTACTAAACATAAGAGAGAGAGAGAGAGAGAGAGAGAGAGAGAGAGAGAGGAAAAATTTGATGCGTGCAAAAACCTAGATTGTTATTATTAAATAAAATAAATGTTGTTTGCATCAAATTTTAGGAACCCAAGGCTGAGAAGGGAAGAAATTCATATTAAATGATGAAATAAAGTTGTTAAATAATGATGGAGTCATTGTAACTCTTAAAATAAACATCAAGGTGGGAAGCCATATGGAAGTGAAACTAGAGTGTTATAGGTTCGTGTGGAATCGAAGTAACCATGAGCATTCGTGTTTAGTGAAGATTCCTATTGAAAAGGAATGGGTATTCATGGGATATGGATTTAGAGTGATTTTGTATTGATTTTGTGTCATTTATTGGATTTGTTTATTTGTGTTGTAGCGACATTTAAGCTATTAATAAATATTGTTTTTAAGTGTGGTTTGTGAGTTCATTTTTGAAGTGTTGACCTGTTACTTTTGATCCTAAATATATGTGTCATATGTGGGAATGGATGTACCACCCCCGAATTGACCGAGCTAATCGAAGTATGACCATGTATTAATTCTTCGAAAGGGTGCAGTAGTGAAGCTTTAATATCGAGCTGTGTGATTTGGCCTGACGGTTTTCTTCCTTTGTTTCAGTGGTGGGGGAGCAGCGTATCCAATGCGCTGTCATTATCATGTGTAGCCTACCTATAATCTGTACACACAATCAGACTGGCTGCGTGGTGCATGGGTAACGTTCTCGCCAGCTATACTCTAGGTTATAGGATCGAATCCTGATGCACTCAGATGGCATTTGAGGGTGTGCAAATGCTAGGGAGCCGTGCCAGTAAATTTACTGGCAAGTTAAAGATTCCCTTCGGGGCATTCCTGCACCCCGGTGTATCTCAGTAGTTAAAAGGGACGTAAAACCAATAACATTACGTTATGTACACACAACCGTCTTAAGTGTAGCGCAGCACTCGGACCAGCCACAAGAAGAGATTTCTACTCCAGATCACAACTACTGATACTGCAGCTCGACAATGAGGCTTCACCATTTGCCAGTCAAGCAAGATGAACATGGCTCATCACTACAAGTTGCTTGCGTTGCTGTAAACTGGCTCTGGACAATCCCGAGGCAAGTCAGTGCAGTGGGGCGCTACCCGTGACTTGCATCAACTGACGACGAAGATAGACACTGCATAATTCCCGAAAGCAGTGTAAAAGTTCTCGTATAAACCCATCGCTGGAACCTGGCCGAAACAGTTGCCAAGAGTATTGTTTGAATGACTGTATACATATAGCCCAGGCAACGAAGGCCGAATTTCAGCAAATAAAAATAATTAACACGAAAGTTTTGAAATTTGGTGAAAATGTTTATTGAACCTGTCAAAAGTCCTGACCAATTAAAGGTCCGCAATCGCCGCCATCTTGGAAAAAGGGTGCACTTTTATGGTTTTTAGTCTATAACTCTTTATTTATTAACTTTATCGAAAACGTTGTGTTGATCAAATTTTGAGAACATTTAATTCTCTACAAAAAAAAGGTTCAATTCAGTTGTTTCATAAAACCATCATTTACCGAGTAAATGGACGACGAACTTGAAGCAGATCGGAGAATTGCTCCAAACAACCAATCTACGCACAGCTTAGGAATCATAACAGTGTGGCTATTATTGGCGAAGATGTTGATCTTTTAGTTTTAGGTTGCAATGGCTCCATCGGAAAAAATATATTTTTTGTCAAACCGGGAAAGGGAAAAATCGCGGGAAGAGTGTATTCATCACAGCAGTACCGTCAGTAGTGGCTACGCGGGCTAAAAGCGCTCCGTTAGGTCAAGGGGCCAAGCTCTCTGCTGACTCGGTAGATGCGTGGGTTCGAGCCCCACCGTCGGCTGTCCTTGAAATGGTTTTCCGTGGTTTCCCATTTTCAACACCAGGCAAATGCTGGGACAGTACCTTCTGACAGGCCACGGCCGCTTCCTTCCACATCCTTGCCCAGTTTCATTCATCTTCATCCATTCCATCTCTCATCCCGACGCGCAGGTCACCCACGGGCGTCGACTAGAAAGACCTGCACTCGGCCTCTCAAGAGGCTACACGACAAAAAAAAAAAAAAATCACAGCAGTCACAATCATTCTTTTCTTGCATGCCTTAAGTGGCTGCGACACTACTTCAGCGATTTTCAATAAAGGAAAAGTTTGGTGCGTAAAGTTATTTAACAAAAGTAAAGAGTTACATGATATCGCTGAAAGTTTCAACACCCGTGATTCTTCACACGACGTTATCGCTATAATAATAATAATAATAATAATATCGTATGGCCTCGGATGCCGGGTGCAAGCTTTGTAATTTGACACCCAGAGGGTAGCTTGCATGTCGAATTTCATTGTTCCTTGAATCACTATGAAAGTCAAGGAGGTTAGATGTGTAACTGTAAGCTCCTTGAACACTATAGCGCTTTCTAGTAGAGAAATGAGGAACATTGGGTTGGCAGAAACTCCCGAGATTAATTATCGCTGAAGCTGGAGAACGTTTTTTCCTTGCAATCTACGGTGCACGTTCTACGGACAATTCTTTGAATAAACATCGATATCATTGTTTCACGATATCTGTGACGAAAATAAAGCCCGACATTGCCTCACTGCCACCAACAGAAGGAGCATCCAGGCAACATTCTTTTCGAGTGTACAATCAAGTGCAAAATTGGCTGGGAAATGAATTACCCCCTGAATTATGGGGTTGGAAACGAGTCCAAGGATACTTCAGTCCGATTACAACAATTGACTCCATTGCACCCGAGGCTTTATTAAATCGGATTTTTTGCAATTGTACAACTGGCTGTGCAGGGTTATGTGGGTGTACAAAAGCAGGGATTGATTGTACAACGGTTTGCAATAATTGCCATGGAGACTGCTTCAATGGATCGAAAATAGTCGATGAAGAAAATGAAGACGGAGACGAGGTCGATAGCACGAATGAAGAAAGGGCAGTGTCAACCATAAGCTCGAGACGATCTTTCTATGCAGGGAGCATTGATTTATCGGATTGTGCTGATGTAGTCGATGATAATAGCCCCAGTACCAGTCAGACTGCAAAAAAAAAACGACGCACTCAAACGTAATAATAAAGTGAGTAAATAAAAAAAATGTGGAAAATGAAAATATAATAACAATGATTGAATATTACGTAACGAATATAAATTCCTGTTTTCAGAATTCCCTCAGAGATTTATATGGACCGTTATGCGCCATTGAATTCATATTTTGCTGTTGAAACCTACAGTGAGAGCGATTCCCCGATCTGCATCAAGTTTGTCGTCCATTCACACGGAAAATATTAGTTTTATGAAAAAAGTGAATGAACCTTTTTTTTTTTTGTAGAGAATTGAATGTCTCAAATTTTGATTACATTTTTTTTTTCGATAAAGTTAATAAATAAAGCGTTACAGTCCAGAAACCATAAAAGTGCACCCTTTTTCCAAGATGGCGGCGATTGCGGACCTTTAATTGGTCAGGACTTTTGACAGGTTCGAGAGTAAGCCCTAATCAACATTTTCACTAAATTTAAAAACTTTCGGATTTATTATTTTTATTTTCGCTTCGTTGCCTGGGCTAATATTGAGACTCTTATCCTGAACGTACTGAGTTTGATACCCAGCCTTACCAAGACATTTAATTCTGGTCCAAAGTCTGAAACGGTGAACATTCATTATTATGAGGATAGCTGCGTAGAAGTGTATTGAATCACCGTCACAAGCAAGAAATGGTTTTCTGAGTTTTTCCACTCCGACCGTAGTTAGATTATGCGACGGTACCACGGCTGCATCCTCCCCTAACCTAATTACAATTAAACGTACGAAGAGCACAGTAACACCGTTTGTCAGACAGATACCACGCACGCTCAATTACATGGGGCTGATAATTGCAATGTACAGTAACTAACTCCGCCAAGAGAGATGGCACAACTACAACAAGGAATTGTAATACGCCGACGGCAATCTACTGACTCGCCTTTCTTTTACATTTACACATCCTAAAGTTTAACTGTTTCTTAGGCAGTTTATAAATGAAGGGCACGAGGGAATATTATGACATTAACGTAAACGATACTAGACATTTGCATTTGAAATTTAATGTCTCATTTTCTGCATGCCTACATATGCTGTCATTTTTTCAAAACAGAAAAGAATATTCCACTGTGTTTTACATCTCTGACACGTAACAAGTGTTTATAATCTCCACGGTACGCACAATATATGTCGTAGCGATCTTCCAACAGGATAACATCACAAACTGCAAAACAATTGAATATCACGCGGTGTTTACAAACACTACGGTAGTTATCGTAGTGATATTCCCTCTCGTTACCAACACAAACTGCAAAACAAATGAATATCACGCGGTGAGTGTTGACAAACACTACGGTAGTTATCGCAGGTAGTGATCTCCCTTCAGGCTACAATTTCAAACGCACCCACAAGCTTGCTGAAATAATACTGAGTCGTGAAGATAGCGAGAAAAAAAGGAAGGAAGATTGCAGTTTTACGTGACCGTGAATCTTGTGATTATGAGCCACGGGACCTCCTTTTTACGTGGAATCCGAACCACAGGACATGGCATTTCACTTCGAAAATCTCACATGCTTTGACCGGGAATCGAACCCGGACCGCCTTGGTGAGAGGCATACAGCTTGACTGCTGAGCCACCACGCCCCAGAGAACCAGTATGTTTGTTGTTGTTGTTGTTGTCGCCGTCGTTGTTGTTATTTTTGTTGAGTATTAACACGGTGAGTGATGTCTCGCAGATTGAACTTGACCTTGACCGTGGTTAACCGCAATTAATGAGCGAGCGCCAATGTTTACAAACAACCGTTAACCATTTTCAGCAAAATATCAGTGTTTTACAAGCTCGTGCTAGTACCACTACTGCTAGTAAAATCAAGAAGCTTTTTTAAACTAATATTTTAATTGATAATAATACGAAAGCAGCATTATTTCCTCTCACTGGTGTTTAACCATTAGATTACTCTACATCCTGCATATACTCGTGAGATATTCCACACATGCAAACTGGGTCAAAAGGTTACAGCGTAATAATAAGTGGAAATTTTATACCGGTGGTCATGACGAGACATTTAATCGATCATACATACTCGCTTGATTTTGTCAGTCAGCATATTTATTTATTTATTTATTTATTTATTTATTTATTTATTTATTTTGAAAGCAATGTCTGTTATTTCATGCTGGAGGTAGTCCCTTTCAGCTTAGATAGGTTTATCTCGAAAATTAGCTTTTGAGCATAGATTTAACCCCTTATAGGTTAGTGGCTAAATATGTAGCCACCCCTTTTTCACTGTATGCTCAATTTAATTCTTTGTTCTGCAAACTATTATGTTAGATGAGTTTGTTAGATGACATTTGCATCAGATAGTTGTGTTCTACAGATACGAAAGGTGGCTTCGTATTTGGCCATTAAGTCATTTTTGAAAGCCTTAGTCGGCACTATATGGAAGTGAAACTTGGACTATTGGTGCAGCAGAAAAGAGGAGAATTGAAGCGTTTGAAATGTGGTGTTACAGGAGAATTATGAAGATCAGATGGGTATATAGGGTAACAAATCAAGAGGTATTAAGACGAGTGGAAGAGGAGAGTTGTTTCTGACGACTGCTAATGAAGAGACACATATTAGGACATCCAGGAATAGCACGCTTAGTTATGGAAGGAAGAGTCGAGGACAAGAACTGTTGGGGTAGACCAAGGTTAGCATATGTAAAACAGATTACTTCGGATGTAGGGTGTGGTAGTTATGTAGAGATGAAACGATTAGTTCAGGACAGGGAGGCATGGAGGGCTGCATCAAACCAGTCAAAAGACTGAAGAATCAAACAACAAACAACAAGTGTCTATGAACATTATTCGTGCCACTAAGGATAGAATACAATGTATTTTATCACCCACGTATTTTAGATCAACCATTCATGCAAAATTAACTCGACAAAAGTTAAACGTTAAGGGGTTTTAATGTTTTGATCTGAGATTGATCATGTTCTGCTCCGTATTGACATAAACTAAGTCAATCAAGGAACCTTAGAGAAAGGTGTAAAAATCAAATTATCTCTGCCTTAGTCAATACAATTCAATATTGAATAAATACATTAGTATATGTTTAGGTTTAATTTAAACCTTATTCAGCTAGTAATAATTATTTTTGGTAATCTGAATAAAGGATGTGAGTATACTTAGATTCTATTTTTTCAAGACGTCTTGAGTAGTTTTAATTACTGTCATAAGAAGTAAGTTTTAATTTATAGCATAGAAGCTGTCACCCTGGAGGTTCTGGTTCGATTCCCGACTCTACCAAGAATTGTTAATTCTGGTGTGGGGATTGGAACGGGGTACACTCAGCCTCGTGAGGCAAAACTGAAAAGAAAAGGGTACTATTCCTACCTCGACTATCCTAGAAGTGGTTTTCCGTAGTCCTTCCACAACATATACTCGAGGAAAATGCTGGGATGGTATCTAAATCAAGACCACGGCCACTTTTTACCCAAACCCCGACCCCCAATTACAAATACACATTGACCACCTCGTGGTGTAGCGTCTATCATGCTTGGCTAACGCCCTGGAGGTCCGGTTTCGATTCCCATCTCTGAAAAGAAATTGCATTCTGGTCTGAGGACTGGGACGGTTCACTCAGATCTTGAGGCAAAACTGAGGTGGGTTTGACTCCCACCTCAGCTATTTTGGGAGGGGTTTCCCACGGCAAATGCAAAAGTGGTTCCTTAATTAAAGGCCACAGCCGTCTCTTTACCAATTATTACCTGAATGACATCACAATAAGATAGGTTATCAGACAAATATCACACACACACCCGAATACACGGGGCTAAATGACCACGATGCCACAAAGCTCTAAATAAATCAATAACAATAACAACAACAACAACAACAACAAATAATACACATCCTACTAGTACAGCCATCACAATAACGCAGGTTATCAGACAATATCGACACACGCCCAAGTACACGGGCTACATAACCACAATATCAAAGAGCCTCTCATAGAATCAACAACAACAACAACAACAACAATTGTGGACGTGAATTCGCTTTACAATTTAATAGTAGAGGAGGTTGCTGTTGTTAATTCGTATTAGGAACGTAGGTTATCTGTGGTCATCAGGCCCGTGTACGTCGGTGTGTGTTGAATTTTTCTGATAACCTGTGGTTCTGTTGTGACAGGAGTAGTGTGTGTAGCTGCAATTATTAGGGTCTGGATTGGGGTAGGTGCTACGGGACTTGAAATAAGGTGCTAACCCAGCATTTTCTTGGAGGATGTGAATAAAATCCGGGGAAAATTGCATTCAATGTAGCCGCTATCAGCGCCGGGATTCGAACCATCGATTTCTGGACTTTTTACAGCTCCCCATCGCGGTCCTGGTGAGCAATTAAACGCGCACAGTTACGCCGTACTAAGTGGAGAAGGGAAGAACGAAGGCATTCACCTGTCGCTGCTCATACACTGACCTAATTAACTCTCATTTACAGTCTTCCGCCTTTTCTCTTCCTGCCGGGGTTCAACGCCCCTTTCAGTGGCGTGAAACACTCAGCAAGCTACGGCGAGTATATTTTATCTATGGGGCGCAATAATAATAATAATAATAATAATAATAATAATAATAATAATAATAATAATAATAATAATATCGTATGGCCTTAGGTGCCGCGTGAAAGCATTGTTATTTGACACCCAGAGGGCAGTTTGCATGTCAAATTTCGTCGTTCCTTGGAACGCTATAAAAGTCAAGGAGGTTAGATATTTAAGCTCCTTGACAAAATAGCGCTTTCTAGTAGAGCATGGAGGAACTTTGTGTTGGCGGAAAATCCCGAGATTAATTTTGCCATTATGAACACGGCCTATTGAAATCAAATGCGTTCTTTAACATGCCAGCAACGTCTGACATGCATGTCGTGATTTTTGTCGCCTTTCAAAAATCACTTACAACGGCCAGGAGCGAACCTGCAAACTTGGGGTTGGTAGTCCGACACGTTAACCACTCACCCACCGTGGGTAGCATGGGGCACATTTGGGGAGGCAGATAATTAAGGGGGCATAAATAGAAAGTAAAATAAAAATATAAATAGAGTTTCCAATGCTCGACCCCTATTATTTACCGTACACCTAAACGGTCCAATGTGATAGTCACCAATACTATTTGAAATAAATGAATAATTAAAATTTAAGTAAATCAACTTCGGTCAACCCTGAAAGAAATTACATCAAATAAATAAATTCTCTTGCATAACCAGTTTGGATCGTCAAGCGATCATCATCAGATTCCTAACACTCAGGCTATTAAATTTATGTCTACATATGTGTGGGTTACGGTATTTACAGTATGTACATTTATTTAGGTACAGAAGTTTATTGCTCGTACAAGTTTAAAACGTAGAATGTAATTGCCTTCAGAATAGTTGTTCTGTGCAATGTTCATAAAAGGAGTCTACCAGTAGAGAAAATAAATAAATAAATAAATAAATAAATAAACAACCCGAATGAAATCAACACGGATATCCAACCGAATTTTTGCTTTTCTCCATGAGAAAAAAAAACCAAAGGGGGCGGAGAGAAAGGTGCAACATCGATTGCGATTGAAAGAGTACTGGGACAACATTAAAATGCAGAAGAAACAGTTCACATGACGTGGTCCTTAATTGGCAGTAACGAAGCAAGAAGAAGAAGAAGAAGAGGAAGAAGAAGAAGAAGAGGAAAAAGGAAGAAATAAATAAATAAATACATAAATATTAGTCCCCAATACGGCCCTATAAAATTAAAAGTTTCTTATACACCTCATTCATATTTGGTAATCCCTCGGTTGAAGTCTCAGGGCACGTAAGTTCTAATGAGAGTTGCAACCTTATCGAAAATCTGGTGCCTCTACTTTGTGATAAAGACGTATTAAATTAAGCCACGAAGCGTGGAACGAGCAGTAATGTGTTCAAATAATATTACTAGTATGGGTGTTTAAGTAAACGCGGCAAGCTGTCAACAGACTAACAGAAAAAAGCATTAAATGATTCATTGATACCAATAATAATTCTCTTGTTTGAACTTAACAATTTAGTGACGATAGAGTTCAATAAAATCGAAATAAAAGAAATAAAGAAAGAAATAGTAACCCAAGTGAACAGGGCTCATTGATACGCTGTCATATACACTAAAATCAGCAACAACAACAACAAAATACTGCATTTATACCCCTTATGATTTCTACTTTTAGGGAATCAGGGACGCGGGTTCGATTCCCGGTTCTCCCAAGAACTTTCCTTGCAGTCTGAGTACTGGAATGAGGCACACTCAGCCTCGTAAGGCAGAACTGAGAAGAGGTGGGTTCGATTCCTACCTCAGCCATCCTAGAAGTTGTTTTATTTGGTTTCCCCACTTCTACTCCAGGGAAGGTTCCTATCTTAAGATCACGGGCGAAGTCTCCCAATCCTAGCTTCAACTACACTTACATACACTACTACAAACATCACAATAACACAGAGTTATTTCATTCTTTCTTTCTTTCTTTCTTTCTTTCTTTCTTTCTTTCTTTCTTTCTTCTTCTTCTTCTTCCTCCTCCTCTTCCTCTTCGCGAGTGGGACTCTTAGGACAACGCTGAATCAACTCTTCTTCGTTTTCCTTTTAGCCCAGTATTCTTCCAAACGCAACGAGTGGGTGTGCTTTCGTTGCTCGGACCATATATGTTGTTTTGTCTTTCGCTCTGCTGCTGCCTCGAAACCCCTTGCTTGTGTGATTTTTCTGATTGCTATTCGGTCTTGTATATTTGGTGACCCCAATACTTTGAGATCTTTCTCCGTTTGTTTTTATCAATTAAGTCTCGCCATCTTATTCTTTAAGAAAGTATGAATTCTAAATGTTAGCCTGTTGGAATCCATTATTTCTGTGTCCCATAAATTGGATTCTTCGCATGCACATCGAATCTGTGAGTTTGGGAATCTGTTTGTAGATTTCTGCATTAGGTTTTGGATATCGTATTCCATTCTTGACTCTTGGTCCTAGAATTTTCCTCATTATCTTACGTTATTTAAATCCTATTTGGCATTTTAGAGTCTTAATTAATCAATTAATTAATATATTTATTTACTTATTTACTTAATTATTTATTTACATATTTACTTATTTATTCAATTATTCATTTACATATTTACTTATTTATTTACATATGCACGTACTGTATGTATTTATTTTTATTTATTTATTTATTTATTTATTTATTCATTTATTTAAGGAATTCTCACAATTATGGGCAAATGCATTGGCCATGCACATTAGAATACAAAATAATACATACAGTAAACATAACTCAGTTCATTAAAACATAAGTATCCAAAATGCGATAGTATGCGTTAAAACAAAACAAAAAAGTCTATTATAGTGTCACCGTTCATTTTAGGTTACTTTTAGGTTTGTAGCATGGCCACATCTTGCTGCTGGGTCATAGCAGGGAATCTAGTGCATGGAGCTATGAGATTCTTTGTAATGGTCTGGCAGTGAGGTGGCTCATTTGAGTTCCTTATCGGAAAATATATTTCTTTTTATGATTGTCAATTTTTTTCTGATTCTTATTGTTTCGATGATTGGGTTGTATAAAATTATATAAAGAGGATAGGCTATGTTTTGTGTAGATGAAGGGAAGTCTGAGTATCTTGATGCCGAGATTGGAATAAATAAGAAAGAGGATCTTATATGTGAAAGCTGTTGTAGAGATTCATTGAGAATAAGAGGCCTATGATGTTTTTGCCATAAGTAAATCATATTGTCTTACTGCCCGGGAGGAGAGATTTCGTGTTCTCTATTTCATTCTCATTGTGTATATGAGTGGCGCCCAATGATATTTGTTTGTGTTGAAGAGCGATCCCAAAGTGGCGCCCAAAGTGGGGTGCCTGTGCGTGACGTGGCGGAGATGACGGAAAAGGAAGGTGCAGGAAGTAGTTTGGAAAGGTCCAATTGCGAAGAGAATGTGGTCTCGTATGAAAATATAGAGGGGGTTAACACTGACTGGCTCCAATTACTGATGAATAAGATGGAGGAGATGAATAATAATACCAACACTAAAATTGAGGAGATGAATAGTAAGATTAACGGTAGAATAGATGAACTAGATCACAGTATTTGGAAAGTGGAAAACAAGGTAGATGGGTTGAATGATAAACTGGGGAAAATGCAGGAAAATTATCAGAAGTGTGGGGGGCGTAATAGAGAAGATGGACAAGAGAGAACAAGGTGAAGAAGAACAAAGTCAAATGGACGAGGAGGATACAACTGAGGACAAGGAAAAGGACGAGATTGAGGGCAAGGTACAAGAGAAAAGAGAAATGGATAAGGAAGACGATAAGACGGAAGAACGAAAGAAAGCAGTTGATATGGATGAAACTGAAGGAGAGGAAGCAGGTAAAGGAGAAGAAAAGATATAAGAGAAACCACTAGCAGATCAGGTTGGTCATGAGGAGGACAATAACAGCCAAGAAAGAGAGGCTAAAGATGAGGGTAAAAGTGCTAGAGTGAGTCATGGAGAAGAAAACTTACTGGAAAAAGATAGGTGAAGAAGCGTTGGAGAAGGAAGATGGGGATGAAAAGGATGAGCTGTAAGACGAAGAGAAAGGAGTTGTTGAATAGTATGAGCCAGACAAGAAAGAAGAGGAGAAACATGAGGAATGAAAGGAGAGAGGAACGGTGGAGATGGAAGATGAGGGGTACAAGGTACGGAATGACATGGCGGATGAAGAAAAAGACGAGATGGAAGGCAGGAGAAGGAGGAGGAAGACTAAGAGAAGAACTGAAGAAAACAAAGAAGCTGATAAAGAAAAAGAAGATAAAAGGGACAAAGGAAAAGAGGAAAGAAAAGAACAGAAGAAAAGAACTGTTGAGTAAGATAAGGCAAGTGAAGGAAATAAGGATGAGAAGGAAAGAGAAGCAGGAAGGAAAGGTGAAGAAGAAAAAGAAGGGAGACGGGAAGAAGGAGAAACAGAAGAAAAGAGCAAGGAGGAAGGAGAAGGAAGACTAAGAGAAGAACAGAAGAAAAGGAAACATGAAAGGTTGAGGAATAAGGAGGAAAATAGTGATGCAGAAGATGAAGATAAAGTTCTCAATCTCGATAACTTCATGATTTTGGATCTTGCTAGTGATGAAGAACTAGTTTGCCACCAGTTTCGTAATACATGTGATAATAATGTAGTTAACAATTATGGACATCCTGTTTTGAATGATATGGTTGAAGTGTCACGAGAACTTTTACAAGTTTCGAATATAGGTTCTGCAGAAAGTGCAGATGTGACAGACGATGATGACTGTGATGGATGGAAAGTGTTTAATCTGGATATTGATGGAGATGATTATTAATGCATGATAACAACAACATTGACAAAAGCAGTTCAGATGATGAAAAGTCATATTGTCTTACTACCCGGGAGGAGAGATTTCGTGCTCTCTATTTCATTCTCATCGTGTATATGAGTGGAAGCAATGACATTTGTTTGTGCTGAAGAGCGATCACAATAGCTTGGTCCTACATCACATAATTTCTCAGAACTGAATGAACACTTGCTATAGGAGGTGCAGATCTCCAAATAATCATAGTTCTCACCCCTGGTATGAAATACAAATACAGTTGAAACTGATTTACACGCAAACCAGTTGCACGTAATTCTTGTTTGTATACATAGGTTTACTCGAGTCCGACTAATATGTCAAATGCCTACACACATAAGTTATACTGTGCATCTGACGTATGCGTAATTGACTTGCACGCGAATCTCCTTTATACGTAGGTAATTTTTGAAAGTGTGATTAAGCTATGTGTATATATTTTTTACTATCCTCCACACGAACCACATGAAAATGTGTTGAAAGAGAATCGAAAGCCGCCGACGACATATAGTGAAGTGCAGGCAAGTGTTCTGCTGGATTTGAATTTCGATTGTTCGAATAAATTTACACTCACTGTTATAGGAAATGGCTGAATTCAAGCTGCAACAAAACTATCAGGACCAGACCAACGAATTATGAAGCAACTCATATTTGGGGATAATTTAATTAATTTCAGTGTTGTCATTGTTTAATGAGTCTCATAATCGCATAATTTGATAATCAGTTTATAGTAAAATACAGTATTTCTAAAGGTATTAATAAATTAATTTCTGAGAATACAAAATCCCCACTATATAGGAAGAAATGCCGAATTTTTAAACGTGGTGTATAGTAGTTTAACTTAAAAATACACTGTAGCAGCGCAAATATATATTTTTAGTGATTACCATATTTAGATTTCAATTATAACCTCTCAAATACACTGCTCTCCATAAAAGCATAACACATCATATTTTGGTAAGAAGCTTAGTTAACATCCACATTGTATATAATTTCCATGCGTTCTCCAATATTTATTGATTGGCCAGTGCTTTGTGAAAGTTACTGAAGGAGAACCAACTATGAATAACAATAGGAGGGTTTTTAACGCAATATTGTAATTCGCTGAAACAATGGTGAACGCTCCCGCGCATTTCTTATTCATTTCGCGCCAAAAATGAAAACCATCATTTCGGATTTAAAGTCATATTTTCACCTTTGACACTGATTGATGATTATCTGACGATTGGATGAGTGGTTCTGATCCATAAACAACTCCTCAACATGCCTTTAATTCTAGTGGACTATGCGAAAGCAGTAGCATTGGTGAATGATGGCCGTAGATTCCGCTATGTAGCCGAGGCGTTGAATACGTCTCCCATAAGCGTTTATCAGGCTGGGAAACGTTTTGAGAACCACCATACCATGTCTTTGGAATATGTATAAGTAGTATAGTCGTAGGTATAGGACAAGATGGTTAAATGCTATGGCTTAAATTTCCAATGACTTTTTCTAAAATTATGTATAAAATAATGGCTAAAATTTCTAATGACTTTTTCTAAATTATGGATAAAATAATGGCTAAATTTTTAATGACTTTTTTGCAAACAATGGATAAAACAATGGCTAAAATTTCTAATGACTTTTTCTAAAATTATGGATAAAATAATGGCTTTTAATTTCAATGACTTTTTCAAAAATAATGGCTAAATTTTTAATGACTTTTTTGCAAACAATGGATAAAACAATGGCTAAAATTTCTAATGACTTTTTCTAAAATTATGGATAAAATAATGGCTTTAAATTTCAATGACTTTTTCAAAAATAATGGCTAAAATAATGGCTAAATTTTTAATGACTTTTTTGCAAACAATGGATAAAATAATGGCTAAAATTTCTAATGACTTTTTCTAAAATTATGGATAAAATAATGGCTAAAATTTCTAATGACTTTTTCAAAAATAATGGCTAAAATAATGGCTAAATTTTTAATGACTTTTTTGCAAACAATGGATAAAATAAAGGCTAAAATTTCTAATGACTTTTTCTAAAATTATGGATAAAATAATGGCTTTAAATTTCAATGACTTTTTCAAAAATAATGGCTAAAATAATGGCTAAATTTTTAATGACTTTTTTGCAAACAATGGATAAAATAATGGCTAAAATTTCTAATGACTTTTTCTAAAATTATGGATAAAATAATGGCTTTAAATTTCAATGACTTTTTCAAAAATAATGGCTAAAATTACCAGTAACTTTTTAAAAGAATTAAGGATAAAATAATGGTTAAAACAAGGGTGTAAATAGCTATAAAATAATATGTACACTATTATATTTAGTACCCCCAAGGAAGTGTATCAATTATGTTGTCTTCTTTCTGGATGAAACGCTTGTCGTAGTCGACTTTAAATTCTTTGGCAATATTTTTATTTTCAAGGCTTTTTGTTTTTGTATCTCTTGTTATCATGTTATTGCTTATTACAACCTTATTATTAAAACCTTGTATTAGGTCGGTCATTGTCTTCATGTTAAGTTTTTTGGCATTTTCGTGGTTGAGTGTAAATCCTTTAATTTTGGTAACCTGTTTGCCTTTATATGTTTCGTACGCATAGCTTTTGGGACCTGTGCTTATCCATTCAATACCGTGATCATCTTTGCCGAATTCGTCAGTCCATTCGCCGAGCATACATCCGGTCTCTACAGTATTTGTTCCATCATCTATGTAAACAACACTATCAGTGTCGTAATAAACTACTTTATCCCCTAATCTATCAAGCATGTTGTACAACCTTATTCTCGCATTGGAAGTGGTGAAGGTTGCTACAAATATGTTGGTACATGTGTCATTTTCTACATAGAAATCATTGTAGTGGTATGTTACCTCAATTACTTCCTCATTGATGTACATAACATTAGTTATTTCTATCTTATCATCTAATAACAAGTCGTACCACCTCTCAGGGTCATCAATGAACTCTGTTTGTGACATGTTTTGCCTCTGACCGAACTTTCCCCAAAGAGAATTTAAGCATATTTTAGCAACAGCTCGCTTACCTGAATTAGGAGTTATATTATCTATATCAAGCTTGATGCCTTGATTTTTCTTGATAACCCTTGCATATTCTTTTTTGGACTTGTAATCATCATCCCAAGGACTAGTTTCTAGCTTAATTTTCATAAACGTTTTAATGTAGTCCCTGAAAAGCTTATTACTTTTCTTTTTAAAATTCCATACTTCATAAACTTCTACTATTTTGCAGCCTTTCTCTAGAGCTTTATTAAGTTCGATTGTATTCCAAGTTCCAAGAAGCGCCCTTTCTTTATCACTGTGGTTACAAGGTCCTACCTTTTCTTTCGCACATTTCCCACACAGAGAGAACATCAGCTTATCTAACTTTACAGGAAGGACTGGATGATAAAGACCTTTTGGAGGAAGAACTTTACATTTAACTAAACCAAACCAGTCGGTATTGTATTTTTCTGGCTTAAATATTTTAGTAGGGTGCCATACAGGGTAAATGTCGTAAAACATAACTGTTGGGTATAAACTGCATATATCTATATATCTCAGCTTTTTTCCAGAAACTTTTAACTTTGAGGCGTTTGTCCTACCACCGAAGAATGCGTCTCTGGGGTTTAAAGGTTCCACAACATTTATGGTTTTATCTAGACTCCTTTTGTAGTCTTTAGAATTTTTCCATTTGCAGCTCCACATTTCAACAACCTTGTACCCGGCATTTTTAAGAGCTTGTGTTCGCTCTATAGTTTTTGTAAACAAGTCATCCATAGTTTCATTGTTTACATTGTTGATAGTATCGCCTGAGTAACAGTCGGGACAACCATGCCAAAAACAACCATGATATTGGTACACAGTTTTAGTCATATAGTCGTACCCATCGACTTTGGCTCTACAAATTGTGACCTCGCCACCGTTTAATGCGTGTCGAACATTAGGGAACGAACTTAACCATGCTATAGACTCCTTACTGAACATTTCCTTTTTTAGCCCTTTGACTACAGCAATCGTGTCTTCTTCAAGGAATTTTGACCTGTAAATAGCCATACAAACACTGGCAATAGTTATGTATTGGAAGGGGTCTATATTTGCTATTTCTAAAAATGACTGCCTAAAGGCTAGACAACCACGTCGCAAAATATCAACATCTGAATTACAATACTCGGCTAATTCCTTCTTAAAGTCAAACACGTAATTTTCCTTTACTTTCTCAGCGTGCCATTCCAGGAATGCTTTTCTGCTATCAGGCTTCATAGTGTTAACGCCATATTATTTAGTAGCTGGGATGGACCCTACGTAATTTTGATTTTCTTTCTTATTGAAGTAGTGTGGAAAATACCCCTTTTTTAGTTCTTTTAGTCCAAATGTTTTGGGAAAGGATGCAAGGCCTCCTTGGATAAAGTTTATGCTGTCAATTATTCTAAGCCTTAGGGTGGGTATTTTGAGCTCCATAATCTTAGACCCTTGGTAAATGGTTTTAATTTTAATGCCATTATTGACGCAATATTGTAAAATAAAATACGCATCATAACCTTTTGCATTGTGTGCTATACACGTAAAACCTTTGTGGTTTTCTGATATTAGCCACTGACAAAATTCGTCATTTTTTAGGAAAGCCCGCCTAACTCCATTAAAGTCATAAACGGATACAAAGTTTGGCGTGTGTACGCCGGTGTCTTGTTCAGCTTCGTAATCGAAAAAGTAGTATTTTTCTGTGTAAGTGCATTTTTTATGTTGCTTTTCTGCTGTTCCATTACAAATACAATCTTCCATACAGTATCCCCCACGGTTTTTCCTTTCTTGCATATAACATTGGTGCTGAGCTGTCTTATCGTACTGTTTGCAATTCCAACACATAGAGTACCCACACCTGTGCTTGTTTATTTTTTTACATTTACCATTACATGTTAGACACTTGAGTTTTATTGAACAGGCAACTTCCTTTGCACATTTCTCACATTCAGTAAGTACAGTTTCGTGTAGGTTGTTGTAGTAAAACTTGTTTTCATTTTCTTTTTTGCACTCGCTTTTACATTCTGTGCACTTCAATTCGACTTCATATTCTACAAATGTTTCCCATTTCCTACATTGGGCAAAGGAGCCACCTAAATGTTTGATATTTATCCTCGGACATATTTTGTTGCAGATATTGCACTTGTAGACTACCTCACACACTTTCTCATGGTTATCAACGCAATCTTTACCAAAACAGTATCTATTGCACTTTTTACAGTATACTCGGGGTCGTACACCTTTTGAGAAATCATGTTTTCGACCTAAGCACAAATTGCACACATTACTTTTATCTTTTTTTACATGAGTGCTTGACTTGATGTTCGTAAGGTATATCACATTTTTCGCAGTAATATGAACTTCCATAAAAGCCTCGTATATTATTAATGGAATCATAATGGTCGTTATGCAAGTACAAATAAATTGTTATCGCGTCATTTACACCTGAGGAATGGATTACTTTGTTAAAATGGGCAGCCGAAACAACCTTAATCCGAACACCCATGAGATGTGCAACATCTCTAATATCGTTTAAACTAAACCCATCTTCACAGTTCTTTCCGAATCTTGTGCATAACTCTTTTGCTAATTCTTCCTGCAGGCCACGTCCTTTCCTAATGTAGGTAATTTCATTATCAGTTAATGTCCTGTCAAGTATATTTATAGTTTCATAGGTTAGGGCTGTGATTATTGCTCTTGCCCCGCACAGGTTATCGGTGTTGGTTATTTTGTTTATGCTTCTTTTAGCCATAACATCTTTAGCAATATTGACTATTTTCTTACCCTTTGCTCCTTTGCCTCTGGGTATTTTGTAGACCTCGAAGTAAAAGGTGGTATTATTTATATCTACATTTTCATTAGATGTTATTATTCTTTCAATTTGGTCAAGTAGATGTGAAGCATTGACTTTTCTTTTCTTTTTTGACGAAATCATATGGTTAAATCATTATTTTCTGCAACTACTTTCATCTGATCACCTGGCTTAAAATCAGTTAGTTTTCTTACTTCTTTTATGGCTGCATGCACACCTTTTCTGACCGCTTTCATTTGTTCTATTGGTTTTCCTTGCAAATCTTTTATGTGTATAGTATAAGCTGTCTGCCATACGTTAAACTTTTTGTGCAGCACAGTACGAACACCTTGCTGAATTTCGAAAGGTGACTTTTTAGCTACTGTTTCATTAAATATTTTTTTCTTAAAAGGAAATATTTGGCCCAATTTTTGCTTCACAATTTTTAAGTCCTTAGATTGAACAGGTTTTGGTTCCTTCTTAATTTCAAAGAGGTCTTGATCAAATCCAAAATGCCTGATTTTGTCCAAACGTTCCTTTTCTTCCGCTATCAAATTTAGCAACCCTTTCTTTGAATGAATTACTGAGTAGCCCTTAATTTTGTTTTCTCTGGCGACTTGTTTTAGTTCACGAACGCTCTTCTTAGGCAGCTCTGATTCTTGATACGTAAACAAAGCACTATCTCCGGCATTACTCCAAGCACTGCTTACAGCTTCAAGAAGAGCAGCCTTCTTCATCTTGTATACTCCTTTTAGTTTGAGTTCCGTTGCCAGAACCCTTAGTTCCTTTACAGTTGCACCTGTTTGGCGCTTAATATTTTGTTTTAAATCCATTTATTATATAACTTTTTTAATTAAAAATTTCATTTTTTTAAATAAAAATAATTATAAGACATTACTCTTTTGGGCTCGAGAGAAATGATAGCAAAATATTTATATAAATAAATGAACAGAATAATTACATTTTGCATTATAATTGTTGCCCTAACAAAGGTTCAATTAGAAATATTATCTCATGAAAATCAGAATCAATTTGCTATCAACTATCTGCGTAATTTTGGATACTTGACTATTTTTTTAAGGTAATAAATGGAAGTAAATCAATTTCTCAAGACGCTCAACAGCATCAACGAACAAAAGACGTTTAAAAAGCTCAGTGAGTTAGAAATAGGGAACGAATACCTTATAACGAATGCAGAAGGTATAAATACAAAATATGGAAATAAAACTTTTCTAGAACTTGATAGTGAATTTAAGGTTATATTGCCTGACAAATACAACAAGGTGCTAAGTTGTGAAAAGGAAAAAAAGAAAATGATAGGCCTGAAAATGATATATAAAGGCACAAAAGAAGTCTATGGTGGTTGCAAAGCGCACAATCTTGAATTCTTTTAAACATTTTCTTAAATTTTCGTAACACCCCGACAAATTTTAAGTAGAAAATTTATGGTTTTAATGGTTACTAACCATTAAAATCAAATACCAAAATTAACGTAAAATTAAGAATTCCTTCGTAGCTTTATGAAAATTGTAACAGCTATCTATGTCATCACCATTAAGTTCAAAAAGATAATCTATACTATCCTCAGACAACTGATATATAAATACTTCTACATCTTCAGTAGGATGTAGTAAAAACAGGAAGAAAGAAAGGGTTATTCGCTTTACTCGGGCGTCCATTTATATATACAGAAATATTATAATATAACATTTTCTTTATTAACCCAGCTATTGTGAGAATTATCAAAACCCAACCATTTGACATATGCCCGATTTCCTTTCTTTCTTAAAACTTTTTCAACAAGATATGCCTCTGGATACTTTGTTTTCTGTAATTCTTGCTCATAAAAGTTCCCCTTTATTTCTTCCGCATTTACATCTTTTAATTTGTACGTAATAGGGTCGGAATAAACGATATCTTTTATTTCAAATATTTCAGTCGACCAATTTCCTGTGTATCCTGTTTCGAATATACCTTTTAGTTTACTAATTCTGACTTGATCGCCAACTTTAAATTTCGCTTTTTCTTCCACTCCTACGCTTACAGTGTAAACAGTTTTCAACAAATGTTCTTCATTAGCTTTGTTTACGTTTTTTGGCTTCATATTTATAGTTGTGTGCGTCGTATTATTGTAGCCATTAATTAACTTTGGTAAAATGCCAACCCTGCAGTAGTTTCCTTGAATATCAAACTGCTTCCACATTTTTTCTTTTAAGGTCCTATTGAATCGTTCTACAACTGAAGCTTTTACTTCAGTAAAAGTCGAATAATGATTGATATTAAATGTTTTCATCAATTTTGAAAATTCTTTATTGTAAAATTCTTTACCGTTGTCTGTTTGAAGATTTTTGGGTTTTCTGTTTTTTTTAAAATACCATCAAACGCTTCAGCAACACTTTTACCCGTTTTATCTTTGACTGGTACACCCCAGGCATACTTTGAAAATACATCAATGACTGTTAACAAATACTTGTAGCCTTTATTAAGCTTCGATATCCCCTTTATTTTTCCAGAGTCCATTTCTACCAAATCCGCTTGCCAAATGTCATCAATGCCGTGAGTTGTAACCCTCCTTCTCGGAAAATTCTTCCTCATGGGCTTATGAATTTCGTTTATAATTTCCTCCCGAATGCTAACGGGTGGCTCTCTAATTTGGGTAGAACCCCCTATTTTTACACTCGCATTAACTTTTTTTTTCAAACAGGCTTTTCTTACTCCCACACTCGGAACATAAACCTTCGATTCTAGTTCGACCATTTTTTGTCGAAAGGGTGTGAGGATGCAGTGTTTGAGTAAACGTTTTGCACTTTAAACACCAAATGTGATTATTCATTTATTAACTAATTAATTAATTAAAATTAATTATAAAATTAGCATTGGTTTACTCAGACACCCAACATTGAAGAACGCAAACTAACTTACAAGAAACAAGGGTCTACCCTTTGTTGAGGAAATTAACTTTTTTATATTTATATTTTAATTAATTAATTAGTTAATAAATGGAATCAATTACCGATATTCTGAACAGAAAACTTGTCTATAATAGCAAACAAGTGGTTATTGCTATTGATGAAAATAACGATTCATGGTTTAAAGCTAAAGATATTGCTTTAATATTGGAGTATAGAGATACAGATAAAGCAATTCGAAAACACGTTGCAATTGAAGACAAAGGTACGTTCGATACCTTAAATAACCCCGCCGTTTCGGCGGGGTTAAAAAATATACATCCTCAAACCATATTTATTAATGAATCTGGTTTGTATTCGCTTATTTTATCATCTAAAAAAGAGGAAGCTAAAAAAATTTAAGAAATGGGTAACGAAAGAAGTCCTTCCATCAATTCGAAAGTACGGAGAATACAAAATTAAAGAAGAGAACTAGTTGGGTTAATGCAGAAACTTCAAATAAAGGAAGCAGAAAACGAATCTCTTACCCATTAGCCACACCTCTTGCACTTAAAACTAGTAAGAATAATTGTCTGCTTATTATAGATAAGCATGAACCAAACGAAAAGTACAGGTACTATGCAATAAGGGCGCAGAGACAACAGGTGAATCAAGCAATCAAAAAAATATGCAGGCGGCACCCCGATTGTGAGATAGTTTATGAAAAATATAATGATCCTAATAGCGTAAGGTTGTATGTGCTTATGAAAGAACAAATAAAAATTAGCTATTCGGGAAACCATTTCAATATTCCATTTACTCCTCATCTTCTTAAAGGAACAATAGAGATGTATAAAAAACTGTTACATTAGACTGTTTTTAATGGATATTTTCTCCATTAAAAACTAAAACATTTTAACATTAGTGTTATTCGACCGATTCATCAGGATGAGGCTCATATGCATCAAGTATTACTTCACCAAACATCGTCACACTAACATTTATTGGAAGTTTTAAAATTACGCTGTCCATTTTATTTTTAAAGCATAAAGTATCACCAGTTTTAACGTTGAAGGGCTTACTAGTATCTACCATAATTTTTTCTTCTTTGGAACGTGCAATATAAACGTCTAATACTGTTTTAATAGCGTCATATGTATATGAAGTAAATACTTTATCTGGGTCTACGATACGAACAAATATTTTCCTAATCGTTGCGTTGTATGTAAAAATATGCTTAATTTTATCTTTCTCTGCAAAAAGGTCCTTTTGTAATATTATCCTATCAAACATCTTTCTTTCTAAGTTGTCAATCTTTTCTGTTAATGTTGCTGCTGGTGCAAGACAAGTAGTGGCATATTCCGATAACAATTTTTCTATTTCTTTTTTCGTGAAGTAGTTATCTTTAGGAAAATCCCCTTCAGTAGTAAGTGGTTTGATCTTTTCTAAGAGATATTGCTTATTAACGACATCTTTATTGTTGATTGGATCTTCAATATTCGCTATCCTTTTACATTGAAAATCAATCCATGTTTTTGAAACAAAAAAAACCTCACTAAGGCGTTTATTTAGAGCCGTAACTAGCCTTGAAAATAGTTTTTCTACATCATCTTTTGTGATAGCCTTAATATTTAATGAACTACTCTCTCCGTTTATAATTTTATTTCCTAATATGTCCATTTTTTAAATCTATAATTTCGTTAAAATGAGCGGGATTAGGGGAACTCAAATTCGAAAACAACTTTAAAACAAGGACACATAAATGACCACATATATATTCATCAAACATTTGAATTCTTTCGGCGTTATAAAAAAGGTTGCTAGCTCCCAAATAATTTACTAGTTTTGCAGGAACATCTCCACCAAATGAGTCAAAGACGAATTTTTGATTACCCTTTTTAAAGTAACAAATCCAATGAGTACCTGCATGATCCGACGTATCCAAGTTTACAATTCCTGATTCACAATCATTAGGTTTTGTAGGCAGTTCATCAATCATAAAAACATTTCGAAAATGCTTTATGTTCATTTCGTGTATTATTTTAAGTATATCGAAATTACTTAAAGGGTGCTTATAGTTGTAACGTGTTTTTCGAGGGGTTTTATGCAACTGGCATAAGTCAGTAGGAAGCCATTCTATATTTATTTACGCGGCAAATTGTTCAGCCAAGAGAATTTTTCATGTTAATTTATTATTATTATTATTAATTTATTATAATTATTATTAAGGTATTTTCGGAGCATTTTATAAAAATTATTAGCATTCAGATAGGTTTTCTATGTCTTAGAAAACGCTAACAAGCAAATTATTACGAACGACGATATCATAGAAAATTATCTGATTACGGAATTTTACGGAGTTTTGTCAGTTAGGGTATTTGAGAGACATGACTCACTGGGAATTCTAATACAAGCTGATTCCTGTCGAGAAGCATGACGCAATCTTGGGTCGCATCGTCAAGAAGAGGCGAAATGTTGAAACGGAAAACGACTTCTCCCTCTCGCCCGCGGAGTGTAATGAACCGGAGGAGGGGAAGTGGCGGCGTGCTCAGCCAATCAGCGGAGACAACGTAAGCTGGAAGTTGAGACTGGAGTGGTGGAACCGACAGGTGAATATATCGTTCGACGCGCCGTGAGACGAGGACTATCTGTGAAATACTTGACGAGTATGGATGCGCGTGCGAGTGGCTCCGATGTTCGGTGGAGTTAAGGACAATCGGTGTAGAACTTGCAGTGTACGGTCGCAAGTGCGTGACGCTCCGATGTTCAGTGGAGTTAGCGACGAACTTTTGTAAAACGTAACCAGTGCGGTTTTACGAGAGTTTGGGTCCGATGTACGGACCATAGAATTATGTAATCTACCAGAATATCATCAAATTTCGACGGAGATGACGACGTCCAGGAGACTGTGGGAAGCACACAGCATCATCAAGAACGAGGGAAATGCTTTGGCAATTTCCAGGGGTAAGCGCTAATGACGCAGAAATACGCAATCTCTCATTTTTCTTTGTTTTATATTTCATAATTCAGTAACTTCATAGCTTGGAAATAAGAGTAAAATCAATTTATCAGACTCCGTTTTCACGTAATTTTCTATCGGTAATATTCAAATCACAACGCTCCAATTTAAATTTTGTACTTATTATTATTATTAATTTTGCTATACTTGTTTTATATAATAAATTCATTTCTTTTACAATGCAATCTTTGCTTTCAGTAGGTAGCATTAGATATAGACCAATTCCTTCTCCTGATACAATTGTTTGTTGGGTTAATGATCAAATCATACCACGATCTGAGTGAATAGAGTCTTGAATGTGTTCTGCCAGAGCTAGACGTTGTTAAATACAAATTTATATTTCAACATTGCATTGAGGTCTTGGCGCCCATTAAAACAACATAGCTTAGGCAAAGGTAAACAGTTACATTTATCTCCCAACAGTGTGGGCTAGCCAAACTGCCACATTGTACGCTCAACGTTAGGGGCTAGCAAAACGTTACACTTGTCGCTCAACGTGAGGGCGAAAGAAACCATTACATTTGGCGCTACCAACATGGGGCTCTAACTAATAACTGGTACATTTTGGCGCCCAACGTGGGGATGAAAACCTAATAACATTTGTGGAAGGAGAAGGGTATATATTTCTGTGCCTGTATTTTGGGGGTTATTTGTCGTTATCAGTGTATATCATTATGGGGGATGAGAAAGAAAGACAGATGAGGTTACGTAGTGGTCATCAACTGGAGAATGATGATACGAGCAGTATGTCGAGTGATGGTAGTACCGGGGTAGCGGAGGTAAATCCCGATACTGAAATAGGGAGTGTAGGCGGCCAACCAGAATTAAAAACTTTACTTCTCGAGTTCATGTATCAGAACAAAGTTAGTAGTGATGCTTTAAATGCAAAATTAGAACAGAATAATGCAAAATTAGAACAAAACAGTAGGGAAAATCAAGAAAGTACAGAAGCTTTAAATGCAAAATTAGAACAGAATAATGCAAAATTAGAACAAAACAGTAGGGAAAATAAAGAAAGTACAGAAGCGTTAAATGCAAAATTAGAACAGAATAATGCAAAATTAGAACAAAACAGTAGGGAAAATAGAGAGAGTAATGAAACTTTAAACGCCAGATTAGAACAAAACAGTAAGGAAAATAGAGAGAGTACTGAAACTTTAAATGCTAAATTAGAACAAAACAGTAGGGAAATGAGTGACAAATTCGAACTGATTAGAGGTGAGATCAGGGGCGTGATGGAAGAAAAGGCTAAAGAGATTATTGCAGATGTAGACAGAAAATTAGGAAAAGTACAGGAGGAGTTGGAAATTAGAATCAGTACACAGGCTGAAAATTTAAAAGAACTAGTGCAACTGGAAACACAGCAGGTCAAAAAGCAATTGGGGGGAGAAATTGACAAAATTCAGGTAGCTACTAAAGAGGTTAAGGAACAGCTGGGGGGTAGAATTGAGAAAGTCCACTCACAAATAGTTGCAGAAGTAAATGATTTAAGAGAGAGTAATAGGGAAAGCATTAGCAAGATTGAGGAGAAACAAGCAAAGCTATATGATAAAGTAGAAGAATCAGAAGGAAACATTAAATTAACAGTAAACAGTATTGAGAGGAAGGCTGAGGAGAAAATCGCAGAATTAAAATTAAAAGCTAGGATCAGGCAAGAAAATAGTCAGAATAGGCCAGTTTTTGTGAATAGCACACACAGGGAGGTAGAACTGGGTAAGTTCAGCAATCGACAGGGGTGCCCAATGGAGTTCATGAACACTATAGAAAATAAATTCGGGGAGAGGTTGGAAAATGGTAGTATTGAGTGGTGCCAGGTAGTTGAAATTTTAGAACAAGTGTTTGTGGGGGAAACGAGGAATTGGTTTGCTGTCTACAGAGACAAGTTTACTGATATCAATGATTTTAAAATGAAATTCTGTGAAAAGTTCTGGAATGAGGTTATTCAGTCGCAGCATCGTGAGGGAGTAGTGTGTGGTAAATATAACCCTAAAGGAAGCTCCACCATGACCGAATACTTTTTAGGGCAGGTATTAGTGTGTAAATATCTGGATGGCTTGAAGGAGGAAAGTGATGTGGTAAGGTTGCTACTTAGGCACTTTCCCTATAGGATCAAGGAGGCTGCTTGTATCCAGAATGTAAAGACTATATCACAAGTAGAAAATTTGTTAAGCACATTTGATGCACTAGGGAGAGGGGGTTATGATGACAATTTCAATCAGAACCAGGGTAATAATAATAATAGACCTAATGAAGCCAGGCATCAAGAAGTTCAAGGGAACGGTGGCGAAGGGGCCAACGCTCAAAATAGAAATAATAATAATCAGCTAAATCAGAACAGAGGAAATGGCTATGGTAATCAGTATCAAGGGAGGAACAATGATTTCAGGGGAAATCAAGGGAGGAACAATGATTACAGGGGAAATCAAGGGAGAAACAATGATTTCAGGGGAAATCAAGGGAGAAATTATAATGACAATAATTACAACCAGAATAGGGGTCAAGGAAGAGGACAGCCTAGTGGTAGTAATATACAGCCAAACAATGACAACACAGCCCAGAACAACCAGACCAGTTTAGTAGTTAGTAGTACTACGGCCAGCTGTAGCGGTTCTTTAAACGCGAACCAGGCTGCGAAGTAAGGTCAGAATCTCAGTCTGTAGCATGCCCTGTCCATACAATTATACAGGAACCCTATGACCTAAATGTAAGAAATGAATTATTACATGAACTAAATGATGAAGGTATTATTCAGGAAGTGGTTAGTAAGAGCCCCATAGTTAAATTTAACGTGTCCGAGGCGTACACAGATGTTTTAATTGATAGTGGTTGTATGAAGAGTTGCATAAGTAGTGCATTTTATGATAAAATGAAAGGAACTGGAGTAAATTTTGAGGAGATGCCAATTAAAAGCACTTTTGTTATCACAGCTGTTGGGAAGAGGTCTAAAGTAATTTCTAAGCAAGTTTTAGTAGACATTAAAATTAATAATCATGTAGAGAAGCAGATTTGCCTTGTAATTCCAAATTTAGTATTCAGTGTTATCTTGGGTTCAGAGTGGCTAAGTAGAGTGTCTGGTAACTTATGTTATGATGTAGGGAGTTTGAAATTTAAATGGGGAGATTCTGAAGTAGAAGTAGCGTTCAATGACCAAATTCAGAGAAGTAGTGTTGTAGGTGTGATTTGTACTTTAAAAGAGATATCGCCAGCCGTAGAGCGGGGTTCTCCATGTTTTGTGGGCAGTGTGATTACGAACGGAAGTCTAGAGGACTCGTTACGTGATGCTGCATTTCATGGAAATATAGAGGATGAACAGTGTGTTCGGCTCTATGATGTGTTATGGCGTAATAGGAGAGTTTTTGAGGATCGCATTGGTATGACCAATTGCTATACACATTCATTGAACGTTATTGATAGGTCAGTATTCACAGGACATAGATATCCTGTACCTTTCGCTTATCAGAGTGCAGTTGAGGCACAAATTAATCAGATGCTTGAAGATGGGATTATTGAGCACTCTAACAGTCCATATGTTAATTCTTTGATCACGGTACCCAAGACCGACGGCACTGTTCGTATTTGTTTAGACGCTCGTTTGGTTAACAGTAGAATTAGTTCAGATCAGCTGAAATCTATGTCAATAGAGGAATTAATGCAAACATTTGAGGGGAAGAAGTATTTCACTTGTGTAGATTTGAGTTCCAGTTTTTGGCAAGTGCCACTTATGTACGAAGATAGACCATTTACAGCTTTTAGTCATAAATATAACCTTTATCAATTTTGTAGAACACCTTATGGGTTAAAGAGTAGTTCAGCTGCTTTAATTAGGGCTTTAAACATCGCATTAGGGGATGACACAGGAGAGTTTGTAACCATTTACATAGATGATATGGTAATTAGTTCACGCAGTTTTGAGGAGCATCTACATCATTTAAATATAGTTTTTCAGAAGTTAGATCAGGCAGGGTTCACTTTGAAGCTGTCTAAGTCGTCATTCTGTCAGTCAGAAGTGACATTTTTAGGTCATAGAGTGTCGAGTAGAGGTGTAACACCAGAAGAAAGTAGGGTTAATAAGATACTTAACGCAGAGGTGCCACAGAATGTTAAACAGTTAAAAACTTACCTGGGAATTTGCAACTTTTTCAGGAGGTTCGTTCTTAAATACTCAGGGTTGGTAGAACCATTCAGGGAATTGCTTAAAAGTGGGACTCGGTGGAGATGGGAGTCCAAGCATGATCAGGCTTTTAGAGCGCTGAAGGAAGGTTTTGAGAAAGCTGTAGTGCTGAAATATCCGTTAAAAGATAAGGAATATGTGGTTATGACAGATGCTTCACATATAGGCATTGCTGGAGTATTATGTCAGAAAGATGATGAGGATAATCTGTGCATTGTATCTTTAGCCTCGCGAGGACTGACTGCAGCAGAGAAAAGATACACGATTACTGAGTTAGAGCTTTTAGGTATTGTTTTCAGTTTAGGGAAATTTAGAATGTATTTAGTAGGGGGGAAATTTGAGATCCACACAGATCACCATGCATTACTGTATATGAGAACTTGTAAACTCAGTTCTAACAGAGTTAGTAGGTGGATTCTTGCTCTGCAGGAATACGAATTCACAGTAAAATATATTAAAGGTAAAGATAACATTCTTGCAGACATGCTATCGAGGGACACTAATTTAAGTAGGGATTATCCTGTGGTTAAAGCAGAGGATGGTATTTTAATATGTGCATGTGTGGACAGTAGCAACAGGGCATCGTTACAGACACTGAGAAATATGCTAGGTAGAGCAACGTGATGACGTTCATTTAAGGGAGCCACTTGCAAGGTTGGAAGCAGGTGACGCAGAAACATTTATAGTTTCCAAACGTATTGGCAAAACAGCATATGTGCTGGAGAATAGTAAGGGAAACAGATTATACGGGACGTATAATATACATAGTCTACGAAAATATGTGTCATAAAGTGAGTGTGTTTAGCTGGCGAGCCAGCCTATCAAATGAGTAAGTGTGGTATCTGGTGCGTGGAGGATCTGGTCTTAAGGCAGGCGTATCGGAAGTCACACAGGGGGGTAGTATGTAAGTAAATGAGAGTTTTTAAGGTACTGGGAAATATGACGGGATTGTCGGATGCTGTTGAGCACTAAATTGTCTCGATGCACCAAGGCCATTTTGGCAGCGCTGATGGGTTCCCATTTATCTCCAAGAGATGGGGGAGCGCTTGTATAGGGCTTGTTAGCTTAAGGCGTCCACGAGATAAAAGATGGGCCATCAGAATGCGAGACAGTCCTTCATGAAACTCATACATATCAGCACACGTGATTTCTGTTTACGGCCTCGCCATGTAAGATTTGTAAGTGTGTAATTTAAGATAATTTGTACAATGGTATTATTTGTGTGAGGAGAAATGGTCTGTGTTGAGAACTAGTATTAAGTAGAATATGGTGTACGGGAACTTAACAAGACAGGGCGATTACGGCACAGAAATATTTGGTGTTATATGTAATGCACATTTACTGTTTTTTTTTCAGAAGTCAATATTAATTTAATCTACTTTAAAGAGAGATTAAGTATTATGGTCACGAGGCGCTGCCACAATAGTGTGATCGTGTGCTCAGTGATAAGTGAGATTAAATTTCACCATAAGGAAGGGACCTCCAGTGAAATTAGGAAGTTCAATGATGATATAAATATATCAGAACACCTTCAATGCGTGTGATATGACATCATAAATACATAGTGCTCACACATTAATTATGTCTATTTCTCCAACATAGAGAAATTTGAGAGGCGGAAATATCCGTGGAACACTATTCCATATGTAAAACATTGGACTGGTTGCAAAGTGCAATCCATAGTGACAACAAACTTTGACGCAAAGTGCGTGAAGAAAAAATATGAGTGTATATATCTGTAATTTAGGGTGATTTCATTTATGTAATATGTATTTTGGATGTTTTTTTTAACGTGTCTGGGATAATCGGATAATGGACCGTCGTCACGGTAAATCATCCGATGATCCGAGGCGAATATGTAACGTGTTTTTCGAGGGGTTTTATGCAACTGGCATAAGTCAGTAGGAAGCCATTCTATATTTATTTACGCGGCAAATTGTTCAGCCAAGAGAATTTTTCATGTTAATTTATTATTATTATTAATTTATTATAATTATTATTAAGGTATTTTCGGAGCATTTTATAAAAATTATTAGCATTCAGATAGGTTTTCTATGTCTTAGAAAACGCTAACAAGCAAATTATTACGAACGACGATATCATAGAAAATTATCTGATTACGGAATTTTACGGAGTTTTGTCAGTTAGGGTATTTGAGAGACATGACTCACTGGGAATTCTAATACAAGCTGATTCCTGTCGAGAAGCATGACGCAATCTTGGGTCGCATCGTCAAGAAGAGGCGAATTGTTGAAACGGAAAACGACTTCTCCCTCTCGCCCGCGGAGTGTAATGAACCGGAGGAGGGGAAGTGGCGGCGTGCTCAGCCAATCAGCGGAGACAACGTAAGCTGGAAGTTGAGACTGGAGTGGGGGAACCGACAGGTGAATATATCGTTCGACGCGCCGTGAGACGAGGACTATCTGTGAAATACTTGACGAGTATGGATGCGCGTGCGAGTGGCTCCGATGTTCGGTGGAGTTAAGGACAATCGGTGTAGAACTTGCAGTGTACGGTCGCAAGTGCGTGACGCTCCGATGTTCAGTGGAGTTAGCGACGAACTTTTGTAAAACGTAACCAGTGCGGTTTTACGAGAGTTTGGGTCCGATGTACGGACCATAGAATTATCTAATCTACCAGAATATCATCAAATTTCGACGGAGATGACGACGTCCAGGAGACTGTGGGAAGCACACAGCATCATCAAGAACGAGGGAAATGCTTTGGCAATTTCCAGGGGTAAGCGCTAATGACGCAGAAATACGCAATCTCTCATTTTTCTTTGTTTTATATTTCATAATTCAGTAACTTCATAGCTTGGAAATAAGAGTAAAATCAATTTATCAGACTCCGTTTTCACGTAATTTTCTATCGGTAATATTCAAATCACAACGCTCCAATTTAAATTTTGTACTTATTATTATTATTAATTTTGCTATACTTGTTTTATATAATAAATTCATTTCTTTTACAATGCAATCTTTGCTTTCAGTAGGTAGCATTAGATATAGACCAATTCCTTCTCCTGATACAATTGTTTGTTGGGTTAATGATCAAATTATACCACGATCTGAGTGAATAGAGTCTTGAATGTGTTCTGCCAGAGCTAGACGTTGTTAAATACAAATTTATATTTCAACATTGCATTGAGGTCTTGGCGCCCATTAAAACAACATAGCTTAGGCAAAGGTAAACAGTTACATTTATCTCCCAACAGTGTGGGCTAGCCAAACTGCCACATTGTACGCTCAACGTTAGGGGCTAGCAAAACGTTACACTTGTCGCTCAACGTGAGGGCGAAAGAAACCATTACATTTGGCGCTACCAACATGGGGCTCTAACTAATAACTGGTACATAGTTGGAAAGTATATCACTCAATATCGATGAAATTTCTCTTTTTTTAATTTTAGTTATTCCCAAACAACCTTGTCCAGTCTTTTTTTCGATCACCAGATTATGTCTAATTTGTTCAGCCAATTCCGCATCTTCTTTTTGCTTTTTATGAACAGCGCTTGTAATGGCTGCAGCGCCACCTGCCAGCGAACCAATGGCACCCAATGCAGCTAATATTAATGGCAAAATTCCTCCTTGGTGTTCATTAATTCCAGAACCTTCTTTCTTCCTACTGAGATATTCGAATATTTTCTTTACAATTGGAATGGACAAACTTATAAGTAAGCTACCACCTTTTTGAATTTTTCTTGCTTTCTGCTTTTTTTGTGTATCTGTCAAGTACTCATCTAGATAGTCATGCTTTTTCAGATCTTCGTTGGAGAGTTTTATTTTAATAGCTTTGGGTTTTAGTTTCCCTTTTTGGGAAACGTTGTAATCAATACTAAATCCTTTCATTTATTTAATGAAAAAAAAAATTATAAACAAAAATGTTACAAATTTATACTCAGACGCCCCAACCATTTTCATCTAACCCCATTCCCATTTTTCTTTTTCCATACATTATTCCAGTAACGGCAGTAGCTGCTAGTCTCTCACTCAAGTTAGCATCTTTACTGAATATTCTCTCTTTTGCAGCCTTTTGTAATTCTTTATCTGCTTGATGTCTGTGCTCTAATTTTGTATGGTCGCGGTATGCTATATCATGTAATTTACATGCTTCGTCTAATGGGTTAGAACCCTGAACACCTTCGGCTAGTTGCTTGTCTAATGGATTACCAGGACCACAAAATTTATATCCCGGGAGTGTTAAGTCAATATTATTTTCACCTATTTTATTAATCATCCAATTAACTAATCCTTTTCCATGTTTTTCAGATTCCCAGAATGTATGGGGAATGTTATTTAAAAACCTAATTAGATATGGAATACCTTTAGGGTTATTAACAATGAAGTCATTAAACTTACTCGTAAGCATCTTCGTTATTCCAACCTTTTCATTGTGAAAGACGTTGTTTCCAGCATTTTCTTCGCCATGAATTACCATTAATCTGTCTATTAATTCCCTTACATCATCCATCCACACATATTCAATCGGTCCTTTTGAATATTTTTTTACAAAACCAAATCCTGATTTAGGAGGAGTGGTTAGAGATGCAGCTCTTTCTTTTCTACTAACTTTTTCTGAAAGCCATATATCCTTTATCAACGTATTATATTTTTTGCCAACACTACTTTTAGGTTTAGTGCTATTTGGGTCATTGTTTTGATACATAGCATTTGTAATTTTTAAAATAGTCTTATATGTGCTGCGGTCTTCGTCTGTATACTCATCATCGTTAGGTATATCATATAAGGTTAAAATAGCATTAAACCCTTTGTAGCTTTAAAATTCTTACCCTTAATTATAATATCGTCATTACTGAATTCAACTTTTGAGTCACCTATATAATAACCCTGATAGTTCTTATCATACCTTATTCCAAATTTAGGGTCACTAATTCTAGGTAAATATTTTGAAATTATTACCCCTAAGTGGACCATAGAATAATCAGTTATGCCTTTCCTCTTAACATTTTCTTCACTTTTATCATACTCTTCATCGGCCTCTTGAAATAAACTCCTCCCCTTTTCTTTCTGAAGTTGCGACTCTAAATTCTTTCTGACCTTTCTTGCCGATTTTAAAGCTTCTTTTTGCTCATCAGTGACATCATATTCATCCAAGAAATAGGAACCTTCGGAATCTGAAGGAAAGTCTTCTTTATAGTCAATTCTGTAAGGAATTAATTGTTTCTCCACTTCTCTATTTTCTTCTATAGCTTTAATAACATTTTCACCGATGTCATTTAACTTTTTGCCTAAAACATTAACAGCATCGATAACAGGTTGATCTTCTTTTTTATACTTCTCGTATTCCGTTATAGGCTGCTTCTTCCATATTCGAAATTCGTCTTTTAATTCTTTAAATTTCTTCCTATTCCTTCTTGATTGTTGAACTACCTTTTGATCGTATTTCGCAAACATCTTTGTTATAGGTGAAATTTTAAAAAATGACGTTGATGCTAACATTGACGTTTGACATTTGACGCTGACATTGACGCTGTACGTTGTACGCTGTACGTTGGCATTGATGCTGTACGTTGTACGCTGACGTTAACGCTGAACGTTAACGCTGACGTTGTACGCTGTACGTTAACGCTGTACGTTAACGTTGTACGTTGACGCTGACGTTGTACGCTAACGATGTTTGTGTTAGAATACTCAACCCAAAACCTGCCAATAACCCTGGAGTAGTTACCCAACATTTAGAAACGTTTTAATTTTATTCCTATATTTACCATCGTTAGCTTTGCGATTCATATCAATAGTAATAAAACCAAACTCCTCATTCCAACATTTGCTGCAAATATTCTTAAAGTCTTCAAATTTCATATCGCCACCAACAAATTCTTGATAAATATGATTTAAATTGGTATTATCTTGCCTAAATATGTTTAAGAAATTTAAGTTATCACGAACTAATTGTTTTGGTATTTTTGAATACGTTTGAGCTAAGTAAAAACAGTCAATCCCTTTATGTCTTCCTCGTGTAAAATATTCTCGAACTATGTCTTGGTTTTCCAGTATGAAATCGTCGAAAATTACAACTGACCTATCTTCACATTTATCCAGGGGCATTATGCTTTCATCGTCATGAATAAATTGTGCAATGGACTTTCCTAACTTCTCTTCGATTTTATTACATTTTTCCATAAACTGTTGATACTTAGATTGATCTAAACTTTTAGAGAAGGTGTAAAGGTTGTTTATTTTTTCACAGTTTAACCATCCAGGTGCCAAAATATAATTGTCTATCATTAAGGTTGTTTTACCACAATTACTGGGGCCTATTATAGCACAACGAATAGAATTCGGTAATAATTTGCCATGTTTGTTCTTTACTTGCTTTTCTACAAGTCTTACTTGTGGGTCCCAATCTACAACATTTCGTTTACTCATTTTCGTTTATTTTATTAATTAATGAATGAATTAATAAATGAGGAGAATTTTTGAACTAAGTGGTATAACTTCGGTTTTAGAGAAAAGGTTAAATGTTCCATTGCGAGATGAATTTAGAAAAGTTGGATTAATAGGGTTTTACTCAACCTTCCTAACACCAAATATTACAACAAAAACAATAAAGTACACTATGAAACCCGCCAACCTGGGCCCATCATATGGGAAGCCAGGCAATGCCTGTCACAAGCCAGGGCAAAGTGGTGAGTGATAGAGGAGTAACACCTCTGTAAAAAACCTTGGTCCAGCTGGCCCGGCTGGTAGTACCTCGTAAGGGCCCCTTACCAGGGTTACGGAGAAGATGGTCAACGGTTTTGAAAGCGGAAGAAGGCTTCGGGTCTCAACGGTGGATAAAGCGGAAGAACTATCTTCATTTAGCAGCGTCTGTTCTTCAGTGAAGCGGCTGCGAAAGGCGTCTGTCTCCAGAGGAGCGGCCTGTTATTGAGCTCCGGGGCTTACAACCTCGGTTCTATTACTGGGAAGGAGCTTTCTGACCCACACAGGTTTGAACAACCAAGCATCATGGAATGTCGTCACAAAAAGGACACTACCCCAGGTAGTACCTCGTTGGGGGAATCTACCGTTCTTAGGAGCGCAATCAGGCCTGTGGATTCTGGGGAGCCTGAAACTAGATGCTTTGAGGGTATTACTACAAGTACAAAATTGAAGACGAAACAGAAATACTACTTTGGGACGCTGAACGTCAATTCACTACTGAAAGTTGGAAAACACAAAGAATTGACAATGATGATGGACAAACATGACATAACCATCTTGGCCATCCAAGAAACGAGATACCTAGATGAGGACATAATGGATATTGAGGGGTATAGGATTTATAAAGGAGAAAGGGCTGTGAAAATAGGTAAGAACATGCCTTTACTTGGCACGGCTTTTGTTGTTCGTAAGAAGGTTGTCAGTTCAATAGTGGAATTCCTTAGCCCTTCTGAGAGACTTTCTATTCTAACTCTCAGCTGCGGTAACAAAGGATACAAGCTGATCAATGCTCATGCACCGATCAATGAGGACAACAGACGTAATCCTGAGAAAGTTGAACAGTTTTGGGACCTCCTTGAAGAACAGTTGGAGAAAATACCATCAAAGAACATCAAGATCTTACTAGGTGACTTTAACGCTCAGCTGGAAACAGAACCGCAATTCAGATCAACAATCGGAGCCTATCCTGCTCACAAGTTGACGAACAGAAATGGTATAAGACTCGTCAATCTGTGTCGCACCTTCAATCTTCAGATAATGTCAACGTTCTACAAACACAAACCAAGCAAACAAAATACTTGGCGATCACCGGGCAATGTGTGTGGAGAGAAACAGATCGATCATGTCGCAATCTCTAGGAGAGCGATTAAGGAAATAATGAATGTTAAAGTGCAGAGAGGTGCCCAGTTCAATTCAGATCATTACCTCTCTAAGATCAAAATAAATTTCATTCCTCTCAATAAGACCCAGAAACAAGGAAATGAGATTCGTAAATATGACCTTGAAAAGTTGAAAATCGATCAAAATGTATTAGAACAATACCACCAGCAACTGACTTTTGAATCTCATAAATGGACGGACATTGCCTCCAAGATCCAACAAGCAGCTAATACTACAATCCTGACAGCTAAGAAGAGACAGCATAGATGGTGGAATGAGGATTGTGATGAAGTGCTGACTCAAAGAACAAATGCCTGGAAAAAGTGGAACTCGACCCGAAGACCTGAAGATTTCGATGTGTTCCGTGAAGCTCGAAAAGAAGCAGCCAGAACTTTCCGAAGGGCCAAGCGATTATATGAGAAGCAGCAGTTAGAAGAGATCGATCAGGATTTCCGGAAAAACAATACCAGAGACTTCTATCAAACGTTCAAGTCCAATTTAAAAGGGTATCAAGCCCCCAGCCTCTGTTTTAGAGATGAAAATGGGAAGCTGGGCCTGACCAACAAAGAAAACTGTACGATCATGTCTCGTTACTTTGAAAAATTGCTTAATTGTGATGAACCGAAAGAACGATTCACTGTGTGCGATCCGATCCACAAACTACTCAACTCATCCCCACCGTGTAAAGAGGAGATCAAACAAATTATCAACAGTTTAAAGAATAATAAAGCAGCTGGTGAAGATTCAATAGTGGCGGAACTACTGAAGCTGGCGAATGATGAAACTCTAGATGTACTAGTCAAACTTTTTGAAGAGATATGGACAACTGGGATGTTACCAATTGAATGGCTGTCAGCACTAATCCATCCTCTACACAAATAAGGTGATAAAAAGAATGTCAACAACTATAGAGGCATCTCATTAGTATCTGTTCCGTATAAGATTTTCTCCAAAGCAGTTCAGAACAGAATAGAAGCGCATCTTGACCAACAGATCGGGGAATACCAGGCTGGCTTCAGAAAGGGTCGTTCATGCCCGGAACAGATCATTAACCTGAAGAACATCATCAGGTACAAGAAGACAGGAGGATATAGTTACGTGGTCGTGTTTGTTGACTTTCAGAAAGCGTATGACTCCATCGACCGGGAGTCATTAATGAATATTTCGGAAGAGTTTGGAGTGGATGATACATCTAGAAATTTGATCAAACAAACTCTAACCAACACAGTGTCGAAAGTAAAATTTATGGGAGAGATATCAGAACCGTTTACAATTAGAACGGGCGTCAGACAGGGAGACGGACTATCTCCACTCCTCTTCAACTGTGTTTTGGAAAAAGTCATTCGAGAATGGAGGAAGATGTTAGACCAAGAAGAAAGAAATGAAGATCGGTTCAGACTTGGTCCTAAGCAAAAAGGGATATACGTTGACTGTCTGGCCTTTGCGGATGACCTGGCCATTTTTGCTAACGACATAGATTCAGCAATCAACAAGATCAATAGGCTGTCAGAAATTGCTGAAAAGGTAGGACTCCAGATTTCTATTCAGAAGACAAAATATATGACAAACATCTGCGATGGATCTGAATGGATTATCACTAACCTTGGAAAAATCAATCGAGTCACAAATTTCCGTTATCTCGGTGAAGTCATCCAGCAGAATGGATTAGAAGAGGAAGCAATTAATGTCAGGATGAGGAAGTTAGACCAGGCCTACCACATTACAAAAATATCTATAACAAAAAGTCTATGAGTATAGGAGCCAAGTTCCGACACTATACCACAGTTGTAAAACCTGAGGGATTATATGCGTCCGAAACATTAACCATGAACACTAAAGGTCAAGCCGACCAACTGGAAAAAAGAGAGCGTAGGATATTAAGAAAAATTCTTGGTAATAGATGGGTTGATGGACAGTGGCGAATGAGAGCAAATGAGGACTTGTACAAGAACATAGACCCTATCACAGCATCAATTAAGAAGAGAAGGCTACTATTTTACGGTCACCTCATGAGAATGACTGATGATCGATTAACCAAAAGAATATGGAGTTTCATCAAGTCTAAGGCAACAAGGCCGAGATGGTTCGAGGAATGCGAAAAAGATCTCAGGCAAATTGGTATTCTAGACCGAGAAATTCGTGACAGGAACACATTTAGAAGATTGGTGAACAACAACCAAGGTTTTAAAATGGCATCAACTTCCGGAAGACGGAGAGGACATTTGTCCGAGGAACATAAACAGGCACTCGTCGCTGGGGTCAGAAGATACTGGCAGGAAGTCAAAGCCGGAACAAGAGCAAGACCTAGACACTAAAGTGAAGTTGGTTGTTACCACGCAGTCCATAGAGGCTCAACTCGATGTATATATAAAAAAAGTACACTATGAAAAAGTATCAGGTACGATAACTGAAATGTTTATTCCACCAGGTCAATATAATGTAGAAAATTTACAAAAAGCTATTCAAAGTCAAGAACCTAAGATTAGTACGGTATTGAACAAAATAAAATTCTAAACAGATTGGAAATAATTAGTGATTATAACATATATTTTGACCAAGAAGAAAGTATTGGTTCAGTTTTAGGTTTTAATAATCAAATTGTAGAACCAAAAACCAAAACACTTGCTCGGAACTTACCTAAAATAATTCCGTTCGAAAATATCCGCGCTCATTTCAATTTAGCGGATGGAATGTTTGTAAAAGACTCTGAGCATTTTCACCGTGAAACGAATATTATTGCATCATTTAAACCAGCCCTAGAATTTAGTGCTCCAATAATTTATGAGCCGAATTATCCTGTATTTTGCCCAGTTTTCGATAAAATTCAGAATTTAAAAATTACTGTGACCAATGAAAACGACGAAGTAATAGATTTCAACGGCGCAACAGTTACTGTAATTTTAGAGATGAGTTAATTATTTCCTCTTCATTTAATTTTCTATTATTTTTCTTATAATAAATGAACAAAGTAGAAAGTTACCAGTGGCAGTCTTTTCCTGTAAATGAAAAGACTAAAAACAATTTAAATTTGCCAAACAAGGACGTGAAAATAGATATTAAAGTTGGTGATGGTTGGATTGATAATAATGCGCACCTGTATATTACTTTCGATGTAACTCATGCTGATGGAACTGATTACACTAACTATGAAGGAAAGTCAAATGTAAAGCTAATTGACAATTACCCCACTCAATTTTGGAGCACTGTAACCGTGAAAAAACGAGGACCACTATCTATCGAATTGACCATCCAAATATATCTTCAACGGTTCTGTTTAATTTAACAGCCTCTTATAGTGATAAAATGATATATTCAGGTAATTTTCTTAATAATGGTAAATTGCAGCAAAAATCAAATGAGTTAAGGTACCCTTTAAGTCTTCTTGGTGGCTTTTTTAAGGATTTTAAAGAGATTATGTGGGAAGGAGATTTAACTGTTACATTTACATGGAGTCAAAATGCAAACGATGCTTTGTATAGATGGTGGACTAAGAATCCCGATGGGGGCAATGCACCTGGAACTCTCCCGGAGGAAGGAAAAGTTACCGTAAAGTCAATGGAGATAAAAATTCCTGTTGTTAAATACGAACCAAATTATGAGCTTGAACTGAGAGAAAAAATACTGCAAGAACCACGAATACCTATATCATTCTTTGACCTTCAAACTCAAGAAATTTCAGGCCTAAGTGGGAAAAGGAATTTTGAAATAGATATTACTAATTACTACAATTCAATGGAGTTTGATCTGCCATATTTTATTTTTGTTGTGTTTCAAACGAATAAAAAAGGTAACCAAGATATGAATAGTTCCAAATTTGATCATGTTCAGCTTCAAAATATTTACATGAAAAACTGAAGAAACGAAATGTTTCCGGAAGAAATGTGGAATATCAATCCTCCTAATACTTATCTAAATGCCTATTATGCTTTTAGGGACTTTAAGCGTATAACTGAGCTGAAGTATGATGTTGTTGTAACCCCCACAGAGTTCATTGCTTCTTATCCTATTTATGTTATCAATATAAGTCGGCGTAGAAATGTAGTGACACCTCAGAAAACCAGTATGAAATTGGTAGCAACATTTAATACCAATATACCTGAAAATACGCTTGCTTATATAATTATGTACGGTAAAAAGAATTTAACCTATGATGCTAAGCATGGAATAGTTCCTGAAAACTTTTAAATAACTATTGTTATTATTTAATTAGTAAGAGTTTAGTTTTTAAGTTTAATTGAACTTAAAAACTAAGAATTAAGAAAATGATATTTTAGGTGAAAAGGCAATTAAGTTTGCAGTATTTTCTTATTTAAAGTAAAAAAAAACAGTTAATAAATATGGAACCCGAATATAATATAATGCCTTGCAGCCTGACAAATATTTTAAAAGGGGGTTGTGTTTCAAATACACCCACCAAAGTAAATAATGTGCCTGAGTGTATTAAGAAAATAGTCTTCGGTTACTACCTCAAGCTGCAAAATTTGCAACTAACGATCTTAGCACGCGTTAGTGATGAAAGTGACTGTGTAGAAATTGGTAATGCCTTAGAGGAATTAGAAGAACAAGTAGAGAAACTAATAGTTTCGGTTAAATAACTATTGTTATTATTTAATTAGTAAGAGTTTAGTTTTTAAGTTTAATTGAACTTAAAAACTAAGAATTAAGAAAATTATATTTT
This sequence comes from Meconema thalassinum, assembly GCA_946902985.2. Lineage (NCBI taxonomy): Eukaryota > Metazoa > Arthropoda > Insecta > Orthoptera > Tettigoniidae > Meconema > Meconema thalassinum. The sequence goes on along the minus strand of OX336388.2, from coordinate 570,753,878 downwards.
AGGTGAAAAGGCGATTAAGTCTGCAAAATTTTGTTACTTATAGATATAAAAAACAGTTAATAAATATGGAACCTGAATACGCCGTTATCGTCCGTTGCGTCGACGTAAATAATGTGCCTGAGTGTATTAAGAAAATAGTCTTCGATTACTACCTCAAGCTGCAAAATTTGCAACTAACGATCTTAGCACGCGTTAGTAATGAAAGTGACTGTGTAGAAATTGGTGAGGCATTAATGGAATTAGAAGAGCAAGTAGAGAAACTAATAGTTTCGGCTGAGCACAGTGCGAAAAAAGAAGGAAGAAGTTAAAAATAAGTTATCAGTGAACTTGACCAGGAAACTCCGTTAGCCTTGATACACACTTAGTCGATAAGATAACCTTGTCAGCATGCACTCTCTCTCCGTGCCATCCGCTCACTCGCATGGAAGTGATGTGCTAAATTAAATATTACTTAGAACCCAGCTGTTAGTCTTGTTACACCGGAAGTACTAGTAGCAAAGCAAGAAACTACGTAGTATTTATGTGCAGCGCGATCTATTAGCAAACAATGAATGCTCTTCGTAGTGCACTTCTCGTAAGAAATTGCACCACATAAGGCCGCATACACGCTTTTTAATCGCTTTCCTCGTAGCTCAGGAGGATAAGTGTCTGGTTTGTTGAGATTTGTTCGCTTAGAAACGGAGGCGCCCCGTTTTCTATGGTTCGAATCCCATTCAATCCTTTCAAAAAATAACTGAGTTAATGAAAGAGAGAAGGAAGAAGCAAATGCTCTCCAGGGTCTGTTAGAGGCATTCTGAGAGATGCAAAGTAAAAAAGAGTGGCCACTCAAGGAGCGAGAGAAGGAGAACAAAGAACAAAGAAAAAATCCCCAGGAGTAACAACGAAGAGAAATTAAAAACCAGCGCTGGCTTCGAAACACCCCTGGGGGTTTCTCCGAAATGTCGGAGTTTTGCAAAAATTTTGTTAACTGTAATTTTATCCATAATTTTTTTAAAAGTCACTGGTTCTTCTGCCCCAAGAAGAGACATGTCACTAGAATTTATAGCCTTGTTTTAACCATTATTTTCCCCTAATTTCTAAAAAGTTATTGGTAATTTTAGTCATTATTTTAACCATTATTCTATCCCTAATTTCTAAAAATGTTACTGATAATTTTAGCCTTGTTTTAACCATTATGCTATCCATAATTCTTTAAAAAAGTTATTGGTAATTTTAACCATTATTCTATCCTTAATTCTTTTAAAAAGCTACTGGTAATTTTAGCCATTATTTTTGAAAAAGTCATTGAAATTTAAAGCCATTATTTTATCCATAATTTTAGAAAAAGTCATTAGAAATTTTAGCCATTATTTTATCCATTGTTTGCAAAAAAGTCATTAAAATTTAGCCATTATTTTAGCCATTATTTTTGAAAAAGTCATTAGAAATTTTAGCCATTATTTTATCCATAATTTTAGAAAAAGTCATTAGAAATTTTAGCCATTGTTTTATCCACTGTTTGCAAAAAAAGTCATTAAAAATTTAGCCATTATTTTATCCATAATTTAGAAAAAGTCATTAGAAATTTTAGCCATTATGTTATCCATAATTTTAGAAAAAGTCATTGGAAATTTAAGCCATAGCATTTAACCATCTTGTCCTATACCTACGACTATACTACTTGTATAGAAATATATTTTTCTTATTCTGTAATTAAATTTTGAAAATAAAAGTAAATTTTACTCCATTAACGGAAATTACTTTTAAAATATCAAGTGTTACGTTTTTCTTTGGAGGGCAATGTATTATATATGGTTTGTCGGTAATCCTGAGTTATACTTAGGTAAGTCTGATCCCCTTGAACTACATGCAAATCGGCCTCAAGTGTACGATGTAAGGAATAATAAAACAAAAGCATAAGTTTGGTTGCGGATATGAGCAGAGTCGTTGCATTAGCACTCTGTCTATAGAGGCCAGTTGCTTGTGAGGTTCCTGCTGTGCATTTTCAGTCGTGTGGGTGTGCATTTGAATACAATACTCATTACTCTAGATACCTACTTTGAATGACTTACATTTTGTTTTTATGTGTTTTTATGTGTTGTTCGTATGACACAGTACAGTAGTCTATATTATCTCTCAAAAACTTGTGTTGCAAGAGCAATGTTTATCAGACATTTTTTGTTTCGATTCATTTTCCTTTATCGTGTATGCTGCCAGCTCGGTTTCACCCATGGACTCTGAGAGCGATCATTCCTCTACCGTCACAAGGACGGTGTCTGGGAACTGAACACACTTTGTCAGCAGATACAACTGGGTATGGCGACAGGCCGATCGCCCAGGTGACCGCTAACTTGGGTCTAATTAAGGGATGAAAATGGGAAACCTTTTTTTCCTTCCTATGGCACGTCCACCCATCTTCGGGTCATGGCCTCCCCAGTTGCTCTCCTCCAACTTGGTCGATCTTGTGCTGCAACTCTTCAATTCCGGATCTTAAGGATATACGCAGCATCCTTCTCAACTCCCTGCTCCCATCAATTTCGTGGCCTTCCTCCTCCAAAATCTCCCGTGAAAACCTGCTTTGGAACTCGATGTTCTTCCATCCTAATGAAATAACCTGCCCAGTTATGTCTCTTAACACGAATGACAAGTAACAAAGGTGCTTCTTCCTATAAATAATATAATTCGTTGTTATATCTTATTCTCCATTCGCCTTGTACACATATAGGTTCATAAATTCTCCTCAGGATTTTCCTTTCAAAGGAATCGATCTTTTCCATGGCGTTTTTGAATTGGGTCCACGATTCACTTCAATACACCACGAAAACCATTTTCAGGACGGCTGAGATAGGATTGAAACCCAAGCACTCCCGATGCCATCGAGGCACAGGCTAGCCCTTTAGGCCACCGTCGCGTCGTCGGTGTCATACTATCATTTCCTAAAATATTGGATACTTTTATAACACCCTGTATAAGTTGAAGCTTGCAAAGTAAGAACGTAAAGGGGCTACATGACCACAAATAATAACAATGACGAAGAAAATCATGTTCTAAAACAAGTGGAGTCTACACCTTGGCATGCCAGAGAATTAATTTATCAAGACGACAATCAATAAATATTATATTTGTTTTCGCTATCGTTTTACCCTCCAGGGTTGGCCATTCCCACGGACTAAGCGAGGGATCCCACCTTTACCGCCACTGAGGGCAGTGTCCTGGTGCTTGAGACTCTGAGTCAGGGATACAACTGGGGTATGTGACCAGCACTACGCCCAGGCAGCCTCACCTGCAAAGCGAAGAGGGGGCCTGATGAAGGGATGGGAAGAGTGGAACGGTTAGGCAAGGAAGTGGGAAGGAGGCAGCCGTGGCCTTGCAGTAGGAACCATCCCGGCATTTGCCCGAAGACGAAGTGGGAAACCACGGATAAAACACTTCGAGGATGGCTGAGGTGGGAATCGAACCCCCACTACTCATTTGGGCCACCCGAGGCTGAGTAGACCCCGTTCCAGTCCTCATACCACTTTTCAAATTTAGTGGCAGAGCCGAGAATCAAACCCAGGACCTCCGGGGCGGCAGCTAACTATGCTGACCACTACGCTACGGAGGCGACAGAAATATTATATTCTAATTTGTATTGATTGGCAGAGCATTTTAACTAATACGGCAATTTTCTTACATTTTCCTCTAATGTTTTTGCTTCTAATGCTACAATGAGGGTGATAGGGTTGGCAGACTATTGATGGCCGCGATTCCTTTAGAAATCTTATTTTGTTCAGGTCTGCACGCATCGCAAGCACTTTGCGTAAACGACATTGAAATACGTCACGATGCTGCCTTTGTCACTAGATTTGTGGGTCACGTCATTTAATATTTGGTACCACGCACTCAGAGTAATGATATGTAAATTGATTGTGCGATGTTTCCTTTGACAGCGAGAACGCGAGATTCTGAGGAACGAGATGGCTTCTCCTCTCGCCTGCGAACAGAATGATGTCATTATATGGGAAACCACCACGTGGGATGGGGAGTGGTTGTGTGTTAGAAACTTGAAGATTTATAAAGCCATTTGTAAACAGCATAAATGATTTTGCGAATTCACATCATATCTGTGTGGTTCCGTCTTCGTGGGTAAGGGACAGGAGCAGCTCCGCAAGGTAGGCACGGTAGGCCTACCTGGACATTTTGGAAGAGAAATGTCCTTTATATTTATAGTTTAAGATTCTCCACATTTTTTCCCCCGCTATCGTTTTACCCTCCACGGTTGGTTCTTCCCACGGTCTAAGCGAAGGACCCCACCTCTACCGCCACTGAGGGCAGTGTCCTGGAGCTTGAGACTCTGAGTTGGGGATACAACTGGGTGTGTGACCAGCACTACGCTGAGGCGGCCTCGCCTGCAAAGCGAACAGGGGCCTGATGAAGGGATGGGAAGGGTGGGAGGGTTAGGCAAGGAAGTGGGAAGGAGGCGGCCGTGGCCTTACGGTAGGTGCCATCCCGACATTTGCCCGAAGACGAAGTGGGAAACCACGGAAAACCACTTGAGGATGGCTGAGAAGGGAATCGAACCCCCTCTACTCATTTGGACCACCCGAGACTGAGTAGACCCCGTACCAGTCTTCATACTACTTTTCAAATTTCGTGGCAGAGCCGGGAATCGAACCGTGGACCTCCGGGGTGGCAGCTAATCACGGTGGTCACTACGCAACGGAGGAGACTCTCATATTTATATGAGACATATCACATTATTTATATGGTTTTCAAGGGCATTTTGTCTTCAATATGTTTAAAATTGTCCACTCTTAGTGATGCTCTTTGCCGTCATAAGCAAAGCGCCAATCCACTGATTACGACTCGAGAGTGACAAATGCTTCGCAACAAATTCTCTTCTTAAGAAATCACCTCTCCGTGTACCAGTTAGCATTTTTGGCTATCAACCCAATAGTCCTAGTTCGGTTCCCGGCTGTGCTAAGAAATTTAATTCTGGTCTGAGGTCTGGAGCTGGGTATACTCAGCCTGTTGAGGCAAAATTGACAAGAAGGAGGTTCGATTCCCACCTCGGCCATCCTAGAAGTGCTTTTCCATTTCTTCTGCAGGCGAATGATGGGATGGTGCCTAACTGAAGGCCACGACCACCTCCATCCCAATCCTAGCCTCAATTACAAATACGACCACTAATAGATACACCACAACACGGCCGAAGTCGTCGGATTTTTTTAGGAGCGTTAAAAATGCAGCGTATGGCCTTCCTTCGCAGGGGAAGTAAAGCCGGTGGGCCCATGCCATCGATTTACGGCATGTAAAAGAACCTTGCACTAACTAAACTTGTGTGAAGCGAAATTTGTACGTTAGGTTTGATTAATGCTCTTAAGTTCCAACGTTCGTCACTAGGCGCTGGTTGCGATGGAATATAGTAGTAGCCAAGTTCACAGGTAGGTGTCGTGGACGGTAGCATTTGGTGGCGAAAGTAGGAACTACTTGAAATTATCGTCTGCAGTCCTTACTTGAATCAAAAACAGATAACGCGCACTTATACAAACATCACAATTAGCACCAGTTATCAGACAGATTCTACACACACCCAAAGTACACGGGGCTATATCACCGCGTTGTCGCAGCCCTTAAACTAAGGAACCAGCCAACCAAGGTTATCAGACAAATTCTACACACATTGTGGTGTTTGAAGCCATATTTTCAGTGTTGCCTTAGTAAACAAGAGTTTAGTGCTTTTCAGTCGGTCAACACGAATGTACCCAAAAGAGATGGGTTATACCCTAATCCTGAAATAAATTACATGAGATTAATAAAACACTAGGATGACCAGTTTCGATCGTCAAGCGATCATCATCAGATCCATTACACTTAGGCTACAAAATCCATGTTTGAAATACAGGTGAAAATATTTACAATATGTACAATTATTTAGTTGCAGTATTGGTACTGCAACTGTCAGTGTATGCTAAATGCAGTATATATGTTAGGTGAAATTCTAAATGGTGATAGCTATCCGGAGATTGTACTTTAGAGAGATTATATGGTTGTAAACTATGGTTAAACTATAAAATTTTAGGCTAACTACTTATCTGATTGTCTTCCGAACTACAGCTACTCGCAGTTTTCGTGCTCACTGGAACTCACTGTGCGGTCGACTGCGGTGGTTATCTTAACGACTGGTTTTTCCTGCCTTCTCCCCCCCCCCTTGCCCCTACGTGCTGTGGGGAGTGATAGCGATGTGTTTATGTGAGGTGTTGCCAACCTAGATAAGATGTATGTTATTGAATGAGGTGGGTCTGCAACTATTAAAGACCGTGGATTAGCCCTCGCCACGCGTGGAGCATAACCCATTCGAACGAAGCGTTGACGGTCTTATGAGGACGTCCCGGCACCTTTAATACTGCCGCGAATATGGGCCTTGGTTTATTGTAGAAGAAAAGTACATCGTGCACCTGATCCAGATAACATTTACCTATTAAAAAACCCCTAATTTCCCGTCTTTTTTATCTAGCTTGGCTGTGTCGCTAAATTGTGTTTTGTTTCCGACAGGGTGTGTTTTTTAGTAGCGTGAAGAGGGGTGAGCTCTCCATGAACGTGTGTTCATTTAGATTGTTGGGATTGTTTCGTTTGGCTAGGTGTATCTCGATTGCTTCCTTTATGTCAAGAGCTCTGCCTTTCGATTCGTGATGGATTATTTTAAGGTACGACTCTATGTTGGTAAAGCTGTGCCCTGCGTCACACATATGTTCGCACACGGCTGAATGTGTTCCGTATCTTATCGCATTCCTATGTTCATTATAACGTGTGTCTACTCGCCGTGTGCGAACACATTCAGCCGTGTGCGAACATATGTGTGACGCAGGGCACAGCTTTACCAACATAGAGTCGGACCTTAAATTAATCCATCACGAATCGAAAGGCAGAGCGCTTGACATAAAGGAAGCAATCAGGATACACCTAGCCAAACGAAACAATCCCAACAATCTAAATGAACACACGTTCATGGAGAGCTCACCCCTCTTCACGCTACTAAAAAACACACCCTGTCGGAAACAAAACACAATTTAGCGACACAGCCAAGCTAGATAAAAAAGAGGGGAAATTAGGGGTTTTAATAGGTAAATGTTATCTGGATCAGGTGTACGATGTACTTTTCTTCTACAATAAACCAAGGCCCATATTCGCGGCAGTATTAAAGGTGCCGGGACGTCCTCATAAGACCGTCAACGCTTCGTTCGAATGGGTTATGCTCCACGCGTGGCGAGGGCTAATCCACGGTCTTTAATAGTTGCAGACCCACCTCATTCAATAACATACATCTTATCTAGGTTGGCAACACCTCACATAAACACATCGCTATCACTCCCCACAGCACGTAGGGGCAAGGGGGGGGGGGGGGAGAAGGCAGGAAAAACCAGTCGTTAGGATAACCACCGCAGTCGACCGCACAGTGAGTTCCAGTGAGCACGATAACTGCGAGTAGCTGTAGTTCGGAAGACAATCAGATAAGTAGTTAGCCTAAAATTTTATAGTTTAACCATAGTTTACAACCATATAATCTCTCTAAAGTACAATCTCCGGATAGCTATCTCCATTTAGCATTTCACCTAACATATATACTGCATTTAGCATACACTGACAGTTGCAGTACCAATACTGCAACTAAATAATTGTACATATTGTAAATATTTTCACCTGTATTTCAAACATGGATTTTGTAGCCTAAGTGTAATGGATCTGATGATGATCGCTTGACGATCGAAACTGGTCATCCTAGTGTTTTATTAATCTCATGTAATTAATTTCAGGATTAGGGTATAACCCATCTCTTTTGGGTACATTCGTGTTGACCGACTGAAAATCACTAAACTCTTGTTCTACACACGCCAAAGTACATGGAGCTACATGGCCATGGTGAAGTTGCAAATCCCCTAAATGAATTAATAATAACGAACGGCCGCGGTGGCCGAAGGCGTTAACGCGCTACCGTGTGCCTTGCTGGCGTCGGGAGAGCGTGGGTTCGAATCCCACCTCGGTCGTCCCGAAAATAGTTTTCTTGGTTTCCGTGATTTTCACCACCAGGCAAATGCCGGGACGGTACCTCACCATAGGTTCACGGTCGATTTCCTTCAAAAATCCCTTCCAGGAGAGCTTGGTCGTCGCCCAGCTTCTGTAGAGATTTCAATATGAAACAGCCTGGCAGAATGTTCGCAGAGTGGAATTATATTTTACAAGTTGGGGACTATTTTATGCCTTGGAATCAAATCCTTCTCGTGCTCTGAACTGGAGCTATGTTGTCTCTCCACTCGTAAATGCTAATGATGGAGAGGAAGGCTACAGCACCTTAAGGAGTTGACTGATCTATTTTATGGGTACATCGAACCGGAAGCAGAAGTTGGCGGAAGTCCAGGAAGCCCAGCTATTTAAATGGAACAAATGAAGTCTCTCCTGAATTATGGATGAAGTAGCTCTCCCATCCAGGAATCGATCCTTGCCACCACTCCGCTCTGTTTGTAAACACTGCTGTTGCAGCGATCGCTCATTCCTACAAGTTGTTGTTGCTTCATTTCAGGACTAAATAGAGCACCACATACTTAAGCCTAGAATAGTTAACTCTATACAATAGACGATCAGTACTAATAATACAGACATTTTAAGAACACTGCCAATTTTGTGCTAAGGTACCATTTAAAAATCGGATGGTTGATACTAGAATTTTATCTACCTAGGTATGTAACACTGTATTTATAATGAATTCTGCGTGGGACTTTGAAGTTTAATACGTCAGTTATTGCTGTTTTAAGGGGCGAAACAGCAAGGTCATCTGCCGTGAGTTCCATCGAGCACAAACAAAAAAAAGTTGTGATGTTGCAGAACCAAAACATAGATTTGCGTTATTGTTGTTGTTACTGTAATTCAGTTTTAGAGCTTCGGATATCTTTGTCATCAGATGAGTTTTGAACTTGTCTTATAGCCTGTAATTATGCGATGTCTATGGTAGTGCGTGTAGTTGTATTAGAGTCTGGGATGGGGTACGTGCTCCGGGACTTGAAAATAAGGTACTATCACGGCATTTTCCTGGAGGGACTGTGGAAAAACCTGGGGAAAACCACATTTAGGATAGCCGCAGTCAGCACTGGGATTAGAACCTACAATTTCCGGACTTGCTGCAGCTGCCCGTGCGATCGTGTTGCACGATTTAACGAGCACGACTACGCCACTGGTTATAGAATCGTGGATAAGTGTTTTTTGGTCTATTCGTACTATAAGCATGGCTCACGCTTCTACGTGGAGGTAAAGTGTCCTTGCACTGGTTTCTATGGTAACTGTGGATTTTACATTGAGTCATTCTACTACTCAACAAAGATCAACGCAACTGAAACCCTCTTTACGTTTTGTCCCAGAGATTGGCGTTGCTCTTTATGTACACCATTACGAAGCGTCATTTCAATTAACTATAGTTGCAGTAAAACTCAGCAATTTTTTGTGCCGTGTCTTGTGTGGGGTTTCGCCTAAGACACCAAGTCGACTCATCAGCTGGATATTGGTGTCCGTGCCCGAACCCCCACACGAGTAGCAAACTGCGCGGTACCTCCCCTTTTATGAAGTGCACCCGCGCCTTTTAAAAGTGAGAGCTAAAAGCTCAAGCAGCCTTAACCTCCCTATGAAGGCTTCCAAACAAATGGTATGTTGGCTAGAAAAATTGCTGAGTTTTAATTCACTTGCCGTGAAAGCCAATATACCACCTTATAGTTGCTATAATTTCGCCAGTGGCCACGAACTTTATTTGCTTCAAATCTCTTAAAGGATACACTTATTACATCTCCCGGCACGCTACTCTGGGTAAATTTTCATCCGTCAGATTTTGTGATATACTTTATCTGTTTCCATACGAATTTTAAATGATCCATTTGCTCATACATTCTTGCAACTCATGTTGTTTATAAATTTAATAATAAATTCATAAATGCAACAAATAATAATAACAAAAATTAAATTCTTTTACCAATGCATTGTAAGCCTCCGTGGCTTAGGCGGCAGCACGCCGGCCTCTCACCGCTGGGTCCGTGGTTCAAATCTCGGTCACTCCATGTGAGATCTGTGCTGGACAAAACGGAGGCAGACAGGTTTTTCTCCGGGTACTCCGGTTTTCCCTGTCAAAATTTCATTCCAGCAACACTATCCACTATCATGTCATTTCATTTGTCATTCATTTAATCATTGCCCCAGGGGAGTGCGTCAGGTCTCGGCAGCCGGTACAGTTCATATCCTCGCCGCTAGATGGGGGCTTCATTCATTCCATTCCTGACCCAGTCGGAGACTGGAAGCAGGCTGTGGATTTTCATTTTCACCAATGCATTGTCCTCTGATCCACCATTATCTGAAATAGAACCTTCCACTTCGAGGTCATCAATAATGTCTGCCAAACTTACAGTTCCTTACCCTCGTAATAATACGTCATCATTTTATTGACGAAATTAAAACAGCATTGGATATGAACAGTTCATGAAAAAATCATACCAAAGCTACACTGGGTGAAAAATCACCCATACATGTATGATTAAACCAAGAACAGCATAATAATGAAGGTACCACAACAATCGCTGTCTGTAGACTGGTGTTGGAAAAGTATACAAGGATGGAGTATGCTCAGCTTAGTCTTGCCAACCTGCGGTAAACAAAACAAAATTTTCTTGGTGAAATTTCACCCAGGGTAGCCTTTAAGGGTTACCTGTAATCGGTCTATGTTGTCTGGGTGCTTCGATTGTTGTCAGTGGCGGCCGGTAATAAGGGTGCAGTGTTGAACAACGACCAGATAAATTCAAGGAAAACAATTGATCCCGTAATAATATTTTTAGTAATAAAAGCTGTACGTTTCCTCTTATATGTATAGGAATTCCTAATTTTGTTCATTAATAATTCAGGAAATCTTATTGTAAGTTACTATGAACTGTCTGAGAAAGAAAAGCGCGCCAAGTTTCTAGGAGCGCTCGTCCGTTTGGTAGTTGCCAGCCCCGAGCTCCGACCAGATCTCAATAGTGAACGGTATGACAGAGATGCTAGACCGAGTAAGTCCTATCCCGACAGTTAACTCGGCTGGCCGTTGCCCACTGATTGCAACAAGGGAATTGGGGCGTACACGGAGACATGCGAGTTGCTCCGTCAACTGCCGATTCTATGTCTTGCAATGTAATTTGCGCGTACTTGTGACACTCACGGTTCTTTCTCACACTTGTATATATTTTACGTTGTTTTGTTCTCGTGAAGGTTTTCATGTACACTAACTTCGGTGGCGTAGTTGGTAGCATGCTGAACTGCTGTGCCCAAGATAGCGGGTTCAAACCTGGCCGAAGTCGTCGGTTTTTTTAAGAGCGTTAAAAATCCTTCAGTATGCCTTCCTTCGGAAGGGAAGTAAAGCCGGCGGTCCCATCTCATAGATTTATGGCATGTAAAAGATCCTTCCACAGACTAAACTTGTGTGAAGCAAAATTGTTAAGTTAGATTTCGTCGGAACGCTCTATCAATGTTCCATCGTTCACCACTAGGTATCATTGATATCTGGCAGCGAAAGTTGGAACTACTATAAATTGAACGGAACTTGTAGTTCTCCCTAAGGGTGTCCGCTGGAAGCAACTACAGACTCAGGCCAGCCGAACATGTCCTCGGACACTCCCAGCACTAAAAGCCATACGATAAATGTGATGTTCTCTGAACTGTAGCATTCGTGATGAATGAGGTACATCCGTTTTACCACGCAATTGAATACAGTTTTCCCCTTATATCAAGCAGTCTTTTACCTAACCACCTACCCCTCCCCTACTGAAAATAGTGCAACACCCGGAACAATTATCCGACAGCCGCCACTGATTGTTGATGCTGTCATAATGTATAGGTCTACTTTGGCTATTCTCTCGAGCAGGATCTAGGGCCCTATCCCAGCAGATGTGTGGAGTGGTTTGGCTAAATAAGAATTAGGGTTTTGTCAGTACAAGGTGCATTCAAGTTCTTGTGTCCAATGTTTACTTTCTCCAGATTGGGAGTCGATAGCAACATGTGGCCTGGGTTCATTGGACAAGACACTCTCTGTGAATGCGTGACAAAGATGGCAGCATCATGCGGTACACATAAATTCACTGGCTGTCGCTAGAGCGAGACGAGTTTCTGATACCGTACTTCAAATGTCGACGCTTGCGCTCCGTGATCAACGAGTAATTTCCCGTTTTCTTAACTTGCGTGGTGTATAATTGATCGATGTTCATCGGCAGACGACTGATACATGTGGTGGTGATGTCATCGATGTAAAAACATGGGTTCATGGGTGAGACAAATCATTGCAGAGAAAGCGTCATGTGAGAACGATCCGAAACAGTCTCTTGCACGCACCAGCCGGTAATTTTCCATTGGTCTAAACAGACTCTTAGAGAAGCGTTCACAGCGGTCATGTTATCTTGGCAGTGATGTGAAAAATGTGTATGTCTAGAGGGAAACTGTTGAGAAGTGTCATCAGTCGTACACTTTGTTTGTGTGAAGAAATGATACCTTGAACACACCACGTACATTGGTCAGAATTAAGCAAAACATTTCTGTATCGACGATCAAGTACAGAAGAAGGAGAAGAAGCCTTTCATTTTTTGATGTGTAACATCTTTCCGCTCGGTTGCTGGATAGTTTTGTGGGAGTGATTTTGAAAATTGAGGACGGAAGTGGATCGGAACGATCGAGCTGGCAGTGGTGGATCAGACGGAAGTATGCACTGCCCGCTCGATCGATCAAACGAAAGTGTACTAGCTGGCAGTGGTGGACAACGGAAGTATGCACTGCTCGCTCAATCGATCAAACGGAAGTGTACTAGCTGGCAGTGGTGGACAACGGAAGTATGCATTGCCCACTCGATCGATCGAATGGAAGTGTGCTCTAGCTGGCAGTGGTGGATCGAACGGAAGTATAAGACGCACTGCCAACTCGATCGATCGATCCAGCTGGCACTGGTAAGAGAAACAATCAGCGCGCAGTGTTTAAAATTGATACCATGACGCACTCTCGGCCATGTGGAATGTATATGACATACTGAACGGAAATCGCTCATGCGAACTCTGGTGTCAAGTGATTTAAACAAATGACATGGTACATGTTCGAAGTCTTCGTATCAGTATTTAAATGGTAAAATGCCTTAATATCAAACATTGTAAGTAGTCGGCATTGCATTGGCATAAGACATTATAACTCAATGTCACTCAGGAACATTATCGAAACAAGCAAAATATAAATGAAACTTAATTCCGTAATGCAGTATTATTGGAACGTGGAAATAAGTCACCATCTTGTGCACAATATTTGCGTAGCCGAAATAGCCGTGGGGTTATTGCGTATGACTTTGAATCTCGAGATCTTCGGTTCGAATCCTGGGTGGGGTAGATATTTTTGCTACCAGATTATCATTTTAAACGATATTTATCATATCATATGACTCATTTTAACAGAATCCATATGAAGTTACGTGTTGGTCTGTGAATCAAGAGGACCTGTTTATAAGGAATTTAAGGTTATGAGCGGTGTCGCGTCTATTAATCTAGTTGATCCATATCGTATTCTTTATTTAGGCTAGTGCTGGTGGAAGCTACAAATCATCTAATAAAATGTGTTCCGTATTATAAACTACAATATCTGTAAAACACTCCCTTTTACAATAGATTAATATTTGTGCCAATAATACTATAAAATACTGGTGCATCAACAATTTCACGTGAGGTTTCTTCTATGTCAGATGTTACACATCATATGCGACTACTGTAAGGCTCGTAATTTTTTTTTCATTATTCATCTTAGAGATTAAGCTGAGCAAGTGACCGGCGCTATATATACATATTTCAAATATTTGGGAATCACCTTTCAAGTAACAGCGACGGCCTTCTCAATACATATAAATGAAAGACTTGCTGCGGCTATAAAAAGCATAAGAATTAGTGATGTACGCAACATATCTCGAATGTCAGTAACCACGGCTATGAAGCTTTTCCAAGCAAAAGTCATGCCAGTGCTTACATATGGATTGGAACTAGTTTGGGCACATTTATCGAAAAATCAATTAGGGGAAATAGAAAGTCTAAAGCCAAGATTTCTGAAAAGGGTACGTGGGCTCTCGAAGCATACTAAGTCACGATACACTTACGTTCTGGTCAGGAAACATTTGTAATAAATGATCTGAGATTACAAATGTTGCTGCCATCTACAGTACAGCAGCCTACAATGAATTGACACAGGAACTACAAGCGAAGAGGGATAGCATAGAAGAGGATCTCTGCGCCACTACGGCTATGCAAACCAGAGATTGGATGCAGGCAGAATATGAACTGAGACATATAGTGACGCGCCTAGCAACACATGGATACCACCACTGTGTTTGTAGACTGAATACCTTTCATGAAGCAACACATGAGTGCATTTGTGAGCTATGTGGAAATGTGTGTGATAGGTACCATGTTCTAACGTGCTCTAACAGAACTGTATCACTGGCTCAGTTTTGTTTAGATATCTGAACTATACAGTGTGTCATTGGAGAATGATGGGTCGTGTAGGGGACGGGTATAGAAGTAATTTGAGTTAGGGAGATAGAGGCTGGGTCGGTTGCCTAACTAACAGGGTGGAGGGCCTGAATCAACCCTTATTTTAGGGGTTAAAGAGGCCGCTCCGACCCCAAGTTCCCGATCTAAAATTACTTCTATACCCGTCCTCTACACGACCTATCATTCTCCAAAGGTACATAAAAGACACCCTGTATAGTGTAATGTATCTTTCTATGTATATCCATGCACATTGTGCGCATTATTATCAATTAAATAAATATGCAGGACGTTTCCAAAAGGTTGCACTTTCCTTTTAAGGGCGTGCCTAGTTGGAACATAGATTTGGGAATCGAACCCAGACCTTAGGGGTGGCAGTCAAAAAGTGCTAGCCACTGCTCCACGAGGTGATTTATAATTTGAGTTAACATGTGCTTATCATGCTGCTTGAGTTAAGCTATTGTTCAAGAAAGACGAGATCTGAAATACTGCCCTGTTTCCAAAAATTGACGAAGAAGGCTGGCAGAGTACCACGCGCTCCGAATATTAGCTCAATTACCTTAATGTCTTCAAGGTGATATTTATCTTTGTAAAATGGCGCCTTATGATTGTGTATGTCCTCTCTGTTGGTCTTCACATCTTCAGGATGGCCTAGATGGTATTCAAACCTGATGGTCGGGTCTCAGTGTTCTTATAGACAATCATGTCTATCCGGCTGAAACTGATATTACACACTATGCACGTTGAAGCCATTCGTCCAAAGATATTCAGCAATTAAGGATCTGATTTTATGATGGCGAGATTTTCTCAATTATTCACTGAATGGACAAGATCCAAGGACGTGATCAGTGTTTCTATCTCACTGTGGTATCACTGGCAGAGGTTACCATAGAAAGATAAGCAATACCTGGAACCGTTCTGACTGTGATAACTTTGGTAGTAATTTTAATAGCTTCGCGCTACTCACTGCAGGAAAGGCCTTCATGAAGTTTTATCCATCTGTTGGAAGGTGTATACTCCTCTCAGATGCCTTTATGATGTAAGGCAGACCATGTGATCATTTAGCGTTTCCTAAGTTCTAGACGATCATTTCTTGGTTCGACAAGGTCGTTTTGCTGATTCGTAGCAACGTTAGGTGAAGCCAATTATAAAACATTTAAGTTTCATAATACAGAAAACAACGCTGATAAGGAAAGGAAGAAAATATTCCTGTATTACCAATCCGAGAGAAAGGCAAACAATGGAGGTGATGAAGTTACTGCGGCGCTATGATGTTACATTTACAATCTGAACAGTTTACCAGGTGTCCATCTGTCGGTGAACAAATTCCTGTTGTCGTTGTAGTTTGACTCTTCAGTCTTTTGATCTTTTGACTGGTTTGATGCATTACTCCAGGTCTCCATGTCCTGAGCTAATAGTTTCATCTCTAAATAGCTACCACACCTTACATCCGAGGCAATCTGTTTAACATATTCTAACCTTGGTCTACCCCTACAGTTCTTGTCCACGACCCTTCCTTCCATAACTATCTTTGCTATTTGTGTGTGTCTTAGTATATGTCCTACCTACCTATCTCTTCTCATCATTAGCAGTTGCCATTCTCTTCATTAGCAGTTGCCAGAAACATCTCTCCTCTTCCACTCGTCTTAATACCTCTTGATTTGTAACCCTATCTACCCATCTGATCTTCTCCATTCTCTTGTAACACCACATTTCAAACGCTTCTATTCTCTTTTCTGCTGCGCCAATAGCCCAAGTTTCTCCTCCATAGAGCGCCACACTCCAGTGAAAGGCTTTCAAAAATGACTTCTTAATATCTAAATCTATATTTGATGTCAACAAATTTACTTTCTGTAGGAATGCTCTCCTGGCCTGAGCCAACCTACTTTTTATATCCTCGTTGCTTCGTCCATCAGTGGTTATTTTGCTTCCTAGTTAGCAGAAGTCTCCTACTTTCTTTAGCTTTTGACCTGCTAATTTCACGCCAATAGGGGTTTCTGATTTTATTCGGCTGCATTTCATTATTCTTGTTCCTACATTTATTGATTTACATCATGCGTTCCTCCCTCAAGACGAAGTCCATACCATTTAAGATCTCATATATTTAATGATGAGTTAACTATACCAATGCCTTTGTGATTATTCCGGCCAACATTATTCTCCAACCAGAATCGTATTTTGCATACTTCAACTTTTGAGGCGTTTTGAAGATAGTAATATTATTGCCTTTCCCCCCTTTTATAGCAACAATATGTTATACAGATTTTCAAGAGTTAGGAAATTCTCTTGTTCCTCTAGTAGCAAGTTTTCGGAACATTCCTCTCTTCTCGAGCACAATCAGAAAAAAAATGTTAGTATGAGCTCCACCGTAATTATCGCAGAGCAGAGTAGAGAAGTAAAGTTGGCTCAATGGAGGCGAAGTTTCTGCCTGAAGAGTGATGCAGTATTGAGTAGCGCATTGTGCTGGAACAATGCACACGACGGAAGTGAATCAATTTAGTCCATAATAACAGGAACTCTTTTACCTCTCTAACTCTGTTTATTCAACATACAATATGTTTTATGACCCGTTCAGATACTGCTGCTGACATTTTCTAATAAGCGAATGCAGTATAGGTAGATTCATATTAAACTAGGAAGGTTACCATGGACGAGGGAAGTTCCGAAAGTAAGTTTCGTCATTTTATTGCACGAGCAGATGGTACCCCAGACAACACAAACATCCGCCATAATAATCCACACCCGTAGCTGGTTCAACGACGGAAGGAGCGTCACCGACGAAGAGAGAGGAGCAGCAGAACGGCGTGCCCGATATCATTCGTTCGGTATCTGGTGCTGCATCGTCAGTGAAGGACGGCAGAGTGTTTTGGATGAAGATTGAAGTGGGCATCCCTCCACATCCACGAATGAAAACAGCATTGCTCGAGTACAGGATTTGGTGTTAGTGGACAGGCACATAACTGTGGCAGATGTGGCGTCAACACTGCGTATTGTTCGTGCCCGGGCCCATCACATGGTCAATGATGTGTTGGGTTACCGATAAGTGTCCGAAAGATGGGTGCTGAGAAATCTGACCCCGGAGCAGGCTGTGTGACAATTCCTTGCATCACAGGGCACCCAGTTTTACCAGAGTGGTTTCTTCATACTGATTGCACGCTACGACAAGTGTATCAATGTCGGTGGTGACTATGCCAAGAAATAGTACAAGATATATACTTCATGATGCCATGATGTATGTCTATTTGGCAATAAAGGGTCTCTGGGAGAATAATGACGATACTTATTTTCGGAACTTCCCTCGTATAAGTCGTGATCAAAATGTTTCCGTTTGAGGGCGTTGCTGCAGCGTATATGCAACGTAGCGCGACTCCGAACGGGGTATATAGGAACGGACACGATAGGCAAGAGATTAGCATGGCAGTAAATTTACTGGCACGTTAAATATCCCCTTCAGGGTGAAACTCCGGCACCCCGGCGCCTCTAAAAGCCGCAGTAGTTAAAAGGGACGTAATACCAATAACTCTATTTATTAATCATTAGGGTCTTGGACACCATCGTTGTTCCATTCTCATTGCTTATTCTACTCTGACCGGTTCCCTTACATATACTGTACAGTATATTATCGTTCCAGCTTTTGCGTTTTCATTGTTAAGCTGCTGCTGGTGGTGATTGGTGCTAATTCATTTAGGAGCCTAAGTCATCATGCTCATTTAACCCCGTGTACTTGGGTGTGTATATACTTTGTCTTATAACCTGTGTTATTGAGTCTGTAGTGGTGTGTATATTTGTAACTGGGGTAATAATTGGCCATGCGGCTGTGGCCTTAAGTTGTGGAGCATGGTGTAGAAGTGGGAAACCACGGAAAACAGCTTCTAGAGTGGCTGGTGTGGGAATAGATCCAACCTCTGCTGAAATTTGCCTCATGGCGATGGGGCCCTCAGGACAAAATTAAATCCAGGCGTCAGAGGTGACAGCCAAGAATGCTAACCACTACACCACGTGGTGGTTATTTCAAAGTACTCTGAAGGGTAACATGTAAATATAGTCTACGTACTGAGCCCGTTTCGTCCAAAATACCATGGACTGGGAGCCACATGAGTCACCGTGAGACTCCTTCCCAAAAGAATCATACAGTGAGAGATCAAGATGTGCATACAGACTACAACACACGAAAATTAATTTCGGGTTGCCTACGGATTGGTTGGTGAGGTATGGTTAAGAAACCAGCCCACAATGCACATCCACAAGGAAAAACAAAGCTACAAAAATAACCCAGGCTTTGTTAAAATTTCCTATAAAATTTATTTATGTTCGACCCTGACTATTATATGTCAGAAAACTGTACTATAATGAGGCTCATTATAGTACACGTTTTCATTAAGGTACAGTTTCTCCAACCAATCAGAGCTCAAGATGTATGATGTGTGACCCATTAGGTACTTGATAGCTTCGCAGTTGAACACAGAATCCTACATGTCGGATTACATGATTTGAAAGGTGACAATGTAAAATATATCCGATCAACCATTGTAGTTATAATGGCAAACACAAAGACAAAATCACCGGCATGGAAAGTGCACCGTCCCATATCTTCGCGTAAATAAACTGGCGAATATGAGAAAAGAAATAGCACTGTACCTTAATATCCCCTAGTCCAATTTCTACACAGGGCATTCTTTCATACGGTAGGCTGAAAAGAAACATATCGCATTGCCAAGCAGACAGAGCGCATGCGTGGTACGTGGGTCTGCGAGCTTGGGAAGCAAAGAGAGCAAACTCGGTGCTTGCACTCCGATCACTAAATTCACGTGACTGAATCTCGACAGATATTTATGATGAATATTTCCGTTCGAACATAAAATTAAATAAAATAAAGTTATAATTATCGTCGAACATAAACATTCGTATGCAACTCGCCTATAATGGTAATTAAGACACTCGTATGGAAATGATGAAACTCGCTTACGCTCGAATTATTGCCATTATAGGCTCGTTGCATAATGTACTATTAAAAACTCAGTTCCTTAGCCTAGTCTAAAGGGAATCCCATGGCTATTCCAATCTAGCTATAAAAACCCTGCTGAAACAAATAACATTCGATCCTAATTCCCTCATATCCACTCTAGAAGCTCTAGGAACAAAAATATCCAGCAAAACAATCTTAGTACTGTACCCGCTTAGCGGAGGATGTTTAGTTAGTACTCGGCTTTTGCTACTGCGGTATCGGGGCGCGTTACGTTCCCTCCACCACTAACTTCACATCCGATATGTAGACACAATCAGGTTAACAAGATTTAGGAAAAACTCAACATTACAATTTAAAATAATTATTTATTCATAAAAAGAAAAATAAATTCACTCAAATGCATATAAAAATCAAAATCACTTGGTATTATCACTTCAAGTGTCACTCACAAAATAATCAACTCAAAACACATAAGAATCAAATCACTTGGTATTGTCTCTTCAAGTGTCACTCAATCACCATTAAAAATCATCAAAATTCACTCTAATGTCATTTCATTGTTCCGTGAAGTTTCGTGAATACTTTGTCTTGCTTTAATTAAACTATTACCATTTTTATTTATTTATTTCACTCAGGCGTCGAGCGCGCCTATAATTTAAATCATATAATTTCTCCAAGGTTTTGGACACTTACATTCATTTCATTTACCCTTCAGGGTATTTATTTAAATATTTATTTATCTATCATTTATTAAGTCCTTTGGATCTTAATAATATTTCTTCACAAAGCCTTAGATTTTAAACATATTACAATACAGTACATAAACTTGCCAAGTCTGTTGATCGAACCCGTAACTCTCCAGTTACCCTCCATGCATCTAGGTGATTTGCTTTGTGCTGTACTGTGCACTGTACTGTTTATTACTGTGGGATATTTATTTATGACAAATTCCATTATTTCTTAACCCGTTATTTATTTATTCATGAAAGAAGGAATTTTATTTATCAACAATCTATTATTTGACATAAGCCTCTGTGGCTTAGGCGGCAGCACGCCGGCCTCTCACCGCTGGGTCCGTGGTTCAAATCCCGGTCACTCCATGTGAGATCTGTGCCGGACAAAACGGAGGCAGACAGGTTTTTCTCCGGGTACTCCGGTTTTCCCTGTCACAATTTCATTCCAGCAACACTCTCCACTATCATTTCATTTCATCTGTCATCCATTTAATCATTGCCCCAGAGGAGTGCGTCAGGCCTCGGCAGCCGGCACAGTTCATATCCTCGCCGCTAGATGGGGGCTTCATTCATTCCATTCCTGACCCGGTCGGAGACTGGAAGCAGGTTGTGGATTTTCATTTCTATTATTTGACAAATCCGTAAAATTTGTATATAGCATTTCAAACTTTGACTTGGGATGAAATTTTCATTCCCATAAAATAATTTTACAATTAGTTTTTGCTTGCACATTTTGTTTTAAATTTTACGATTTCCGTGTAACAGTTTCTCTTTCCATTTGTCTCGACTCGACCCTACTTAGCTACCGAACTCATTAAGATGTCTCCTTTTTCTCCCTCACAAGAGGCAAGGTCGTGCACACAAGGCCGCCTCCCCCTTTTCCTGTGGCACTTGACAACGAGATTTACGATGGCTAGCCGACACTCCTTGCTTTCACGCTAGGGTAGCTTTTAAACATACGATTTCCAAGATTTACAATTCATTTCACTACGGATATTTGTTCCGTTCTTATTTGATTATTATTATTTATATTTCGCTCCCAGGATATTAGTATTTGATTCGGAGAGGCTGTACGGTAGTTTATTATTTCAACTTTTGACGATGCTTATAATGCCTCTGACAACAATACCTATATTTCAACAATGCCTTTTACACAACGATATCTTCCTATAACAAT
The DNA here is from genome assembly GCA_946902985.2 of Meconema thalassinum. Taxonomy (NCBI): domain Eukaryota; kingdom Metazoa; phylum Arthropoda; class Insecta; order Orthoptera; family Tettigoniidae; genus Meconema; species Meconema thalassinum. The sequence continues at coordinate 570,732,476 of OX336388.2, read as the reverse complement.
ACCTAGCTGGGATACCCATCCTGCAGCGGGATTACATAACTTTCGACGCTTCATTCATACGACGCCCCGTTTCATAACACTTAATTTGCACTGCTGGGAATTACAACGAAGAATTTGGCACGATCGGAGACACTATGCTCGTCGTCCATTTATACATACATCCAGTCTTATAATGCATTTTAACAACAATGGCTTGAGCGACTCGGGGAGGTCCTTTACCTATCCCGGCCTCAGCAACAATACAATATAGCATACCTCGCCTGCTTTGGCTATTATACTTACTTTCATTACGACGACGGCGTCCACTTATTTATTTCATTTCCATATTACAACAATACACAACGTTTCTTTAGGCAAATTATACGAGGCTTCTACATTTCAACAATATATTCGGTGGGAATTTACCTCCACGCATTTCGACGATTTTACTACATTTCCATCTCACGAATAAATCTATCCTGGCATAACGCATATGTATATTCAAATTGAAACTATACTTTATTATTTTTATTGGCCCTTACGGCAATGCAACTTGCTTGGATATTTTACCACATTCGCCTGATTTCGGCATTCCTACAATTTATTACACAACCTTGGCACAGTAGCCTAATAGGTAATACATTCGTTCTTGGATGTTTTATTTCACCATTTATTTGGATATTTATCATTTATTTAATTTATTAACATATTATTTATCGCTCTAATTTTCACTTTGAGTTCCTAGACACGGATCTTTAAATATAACATTATTCTTTAATTTGATTATTATTGTTTGCGTTCTTATTATTCCATATTTAAACTCATCTCATTATGACGCTCTATTCTTTCGGTATCTGTTATTTTGTATACTATTTAACCATTATTACTTACTTATCCCTTTGATTTTATACTTATATTATGGTGCGTATTTACTTTATAACTAGGCAACAATTTAAGCCATTTAAATTATCATTTTTATTCCTTCTTTCAAATTTATTCATCATATATTTCTTTATCGGGCTTTCATTCCTTTATCTTTACTGATCCCAACAATGCTTTATTTTCACCGAGGTGGTCCTCGTGATTAACTATCATCCTTTTCAATATTTCAATTATTTGCAAATTTATTTCATCAATGAATCATTCGTCTACTCCCTAGTCGACGAATGGCTCTATTGATATTCACGCACAGTACAACAACAAATACATATTAATAACGTTTCATCAACTCACCCAGGCGATGACTCCATTCCTAGATAGGCTCACCCATCAAGCTGAATATCTAGTCTTCCATCGCAACACTTTTCCCTGACATTTCTATATTACACTTATTTATTGGTTCACTGACACATAAAAAAACATATTGTAACACTTTAACATTATAGCACTTTTAACACTAAAACACTTTCTCTTCTAAGCACACGCCCTTAGCTCAGAGCTTTGGCAATGATTTTTCGTATTGGATGATTCCTGACGATACCTCGCGTTTCTGCTTTGGACGTGCTAATTTGCTCCTTCCTCGCTCATCGAAGTTCCTGATTTCCTGTTCTCCGTGAAAGTCTCTAAATCCGCGTTCCTGCTCACTCGATCCTATTTCTTCCTGAATATAAATGTTCCTCGTGTTTGCCCTCACTCGTTCCGTGATCTTTCTTCGCTTTAATGATATAGTTCCTAGCTTGGTCTCCTGTTCGAGACCCTTAGCCTGACTAGTTCGTATTTTTTATGCTTTATATCTTGAGTATCGAACCCGCAGTCTTCTGGGGCCCTACTCATGTACTTCGTGATTAATACTTGTTGATATTATTCCTTTCTAGGATTCGCTGCTTTATATTGTCTTTCTTAGACTCAGTGTATTTATATTTCGTGTTCCTGAGACACCGATTTCTAATTTGTAAGTACTGTCTCTTCAAAACTTCAAGTTCCGTAACTATCACTCTTATTTCGCGTCTTTCTGTATACTTTCGACTTTGCGTATTTTATTTATACTAGCCCGCACTTTTTACGGTATTAGTGTTACTTTACTTGACGCTGCGTAACTGATTCTCGCCGCGAATTCTACTTGATCCAACGCCAGGCGCTATAGTGATCAACTTTAAATAACGACACGATGACCCGTAGGTTCTGTTACGGTGAATATGATGTACTTAACGATCTCATGCTGCGATCCAGCATCTTTCCTAAATCGTGGGCTGAAATGTGACGACCAACACCCGACCTCTCAAAGGTCCGTTGTAGAACTGAGTGACTGATTCTCGTTCGGCCTCATATTTATACTAGTTTATCAAGACGTAGATCCCTCACAAGTGCGAAGTCTCTTCTCCACGTTTGAGCCCCTATTTCCTTGAAACTTTATTTGCATATGTAAAACATGTTTACTTTGACGTTCATGTCGTGCGGAATCCCATTTATTAATCATCTACTTATTTTTAGCCTATTTTCAATTTTGAAAAAATAGGCTTATGAGATCACCTTTTGTCCGTGTGTGTGTGCGTGTGTGTGTGTGATTCATGTGTGTGTGTGTCCCTAATAAAATCTAAACGGCAGGAGCGATTTCAATGAAACTCGGAAAGTTCATAGCACTATTCCCGGCGACCTCGACCGTACCCTTCAAATTTTGTTACGACTCACCAATCCAACATGGCGGCTGTGCGAAATATTTCACCAGCATTCAATATCTCCGAAACTATTACCGATATTACCCTGACATTTTCTATGGTGATAGAGGGAACTACTATAAGTTCACTTATTTGACTTTTGAAAACCTGGTAACTACAAAACCAACATGGCGGCCAAGCGAATTCGCGACTTTTAAATAGACGTTTCTCGTGATTTGACCAACCAAACGCAATGAAACTTGGTACAGTATATGTTTATATACATTGTAATGCACCGACATCTAACTTCGTTCAATTGTTTACATAATCACAAGATGGCGGATGTGCGAAATATTTCACCGGCATTCTATATCTCTGAAACTATTAGCGGTACCTCCCTAAAATTGTGTACGGAGATAAAGGGCACTACTGGAAGTCCATCTATAAGATTTTCAAAAACCGGTGAACTACAAAACGAACATGGCGGCCAAGCGAATTTGAACATTTTAAATAGACCTTTCTCGCGATTTAATATTCCAAGCGCACTGAAACCTGGTACAGGAAATATTTATACACATTGTAATCCACTGGTATCTAATTTAGTTCAATAGTTTACATAACCTCAAGATGGCGGCAGTGCGAATTTTAAAATTAAGTTTTTATTTCTTGTGATGTAGTCATGCGATCGAAGTGAAAGTTTGAATAATGAACCTACGCAATAATGTTCCTTTAATGGTACATGACTCTATGGCCTATACATTTAACAATCCAACATGGCGACCATCCGAAATATTTAGACGATACTGAATATCTACGAATCTATTTTAGCAATCAAACTGCATTTTTTAATGTTCATAGGGGCTATGAACTTAAGTTCACCTATAGGACTTCAAATAATCTGGTGATCACAAATCCAACATGGCGGTGACATGGACGTTTCTCGCAATTTAACCATCCGCGTGCAGTGAAACTTGGTACAGTAAATCTTTATCCGAATGTTAATCCACTGGCATCTAATTTATTTCAATTGTTTCCATAACCTCAAGATGGCAGCTGTGAAAATTTTTTAAATCTCCTTGTTTTTTCTTGTGTCCTAATTATGCGATTGAAGTTTGAATACTACACGTTCACAATAATCTGCATGTAACAGTACATAACTCTAGGACCTAAATATATAAAATCCAACATGGCGACCATCCGAAATATTTAGTCGGTTCTCAATATCTACGAATCTATTACAGCAATCAAACTGAAATTGTGTATGTTGATAGTGGCAATTAACATAAGTAGGATATATGAAAATAGGCTGTATAGTTCTTCACTGAACTACTTGTTAATTAATTAAAAAGGTTATTATGCTCCCTCCGTGGCCAGCGGAAAGGTACATCCAACCTCCGTATCCCTGCGTTTTAAATGACGATGACACCACTGCTGATGTCCCGATTTAAATCTGTGTTAGCAACTAGGATTACCAACCTCTAAACAGACCTACTCCCTGTGAATGTTTTAACGCATGTTATCAATGTATAGTACTTCATCTTAGTCATGTTGCCCCCTAAGATTGATTCGCTAATGTCTGGGACTTTTGTAACTTCGGTGTGATAATTTTATCGCGGCCTCAGCTCTAATTGGGGCCAGCCTGAATCATGCAGTAGTCGTTAATCACTAAGTTCAATCCCATTAAATCTGTCAGTGATACACTCATAAATTTGATAAACAGTGCTTGCCCAGAGGTTTTTTAATGATTCTTTGCTGATACCTTAACAGCTCATGATTTTGCAGAACTTTCCTCACTTGTTGATATTTTCTTGACACTTATCGTCGATTACAATGTTTATGACTTCCTTAATTGCTCCTAATCTCGCAGCTGGGTGGCTTGAGTCACGTACGGCTTGCATAACTTTTTACAATATTCCTTCCGTGGTGGGCTTAGATCGTCCTTTCATCTTACATATCCAGCGTTCGATTCATGGGCCAAACTCTCGTTGGGCACAGTACGTGACACGTAAAAATCATGCCGTACACAATTACCATTTCCCTTAATTCATAGTAATAGTAATACTGATTCTACTTCAGTAGCTGATGACTGCCATCTCGTCGTTCCACAACGATCGAGAAGGTCCGAATTTATAAAAGCACCAATAAATATACTGTGCCCGATTGACGAGGATTCCGGGGAGCCATCGACCTTAAATGACCCTCCCGAAACCCCCATCTCCCAAGAAGACATATAAGTCGGGAAGGAATGCATTCTTGGACTGGAAAAGCACTCAAGAAACTGTACTCGGGGGGTGTCGGGTGTAATGAGAGAAAAAAACTACCAGTCCAGAGGAATACAAACTATACAAATACAATAAAGAGGCAACGCTTACATTTAAATCACACTCAGTTTATTCAAAAAAGTGGCAGACCCCTAACTACTTCCGAGAGGTAAAAACGGCGAGTCCATGATAACAATGTTCATAATAATGTAAGTCGTCTCCGTGCGATAATCCTAACAAATTAATCCTCTCGAAGTCCTACGCAAAAATGAAAAAGAAAAAGAATGCAATCTAAGAGAATGACACGTAGATTTTCCCTATCCAATTACTTCGGAGATTCCATAATTGGAATAGTACAAGAATGATTCTACAGCAAGGCGAGTTATTTACTTGTTTACAATGCAAGATATTAGTTACATTTAAGCACAATAAGTTTAAGGCTACGCTATGATGGTGTCATCTCCAACATTTAACGTTAAAATAATTTAATCTAATGCCTATCGCAAGGTAATAATAATAGCAACGATGTAAACGAGAAGCGTTTCATCCAAAATTTATTTCCAAGCTAAAGCTATGCACATTCTGATCCTAACAAAAAGTATGAAAAATCTAGCCTAATTACAACACAAATGTATAACATGTAAACACTCTTAAATTATGTGCGCAATGGGCGCCACTGCAGTTACCTTCCTACTTCGCAAATTCACTGTTTGTGAACTTGGGTCATGTTTGTGTTGGGAGAGAAAAGTTACGCCGGCGATAGCATGAGCGAAACAAGTCTAACATCGCATTATCAGTTAGTTACCGCGTTTAGGCACGTAACTACTGACTGTCGTCGCTCAATAGGGGAAGATATATTTGTATTTAAAAAGAACCGAAGTAGCAAATCTAAGTTGTGGTCATCAAGGTTTATTTAAGTTTATAGGTTTGGTAAAATTTTATTAGAATTCCTAGATTTTGGCTTATACTCAGTTTTAATTGAAAATCCTGACATTTGATTATTACGCTTATATTTATCAGATTAGTTGAATCCTATCAGTTCCATTGTATCTTTTTAATGACCATGTTAAACTCGTGTAGTGTAAACAATTGGTGTACCAAACATCCAATACAAACACATATTTGGAAGAAAAATCAATTCCACAACCTCAAATCACACATCTGTGTGCTGATCAATACCACTGATCCATTGATCATCCGCTGTAATGACGTGACAAAAGTCGTACACGTTTCCAGCCCATAAAGTACTAAAACTTGTACTTGCATCTAAGGGTAATCGTATCCTAGCGCTGTAGTGCGTTTTAACATAACATAGTTCTGTTTAAATCTATACAATCCAAGCTTGAGGATAAGGTTTAATAGTGCTGTCACAACAGCTGCATACTCTGAATTTATATAAAGGTGTTTCATTTACCTATATCTAAAACGCCTAATGTTTGGAAATCTAGTATTATAAACCAGGGTCTTTTGTTTACAGTCCTATAAAATGACCCGTTCATTCGAACCCATGATAGCTAGCTCAGCTCATATTATAATGTTACAATTCATAGCTGATTTGACAGTCGTCTGCTTGTCATATTAATACAGTTATTTCCTTCACTTCTCCACACTACATAAACGGGTTTTCAGGTAGTAATGTTCGATATTCACTTGGCCCACTGCCTTCTATGTAATTTAATAAAGAAGAGAGTGTGCTGTCATCGCGTTTACAAGGTCAAAATAAACAAAATAAAGTGTGACATTGGCTTCTTTTACGGCCAACAGCTGGTCGTTGAGTTTCACTGCTCAAATAAAGTACAACTATTGAGACATGACTGTGTCACAATTCCTACACGCTAAAGGGTGGTGGTTCGATGCTCTGTCGAAGTTATATACAAACGTTATCTACAAAAACTGTTGGCAAATGGATTTATCCTCAGCAAGTGCAAATGATACAATATTTTGTGGTTCCTCCACCACTAAGAGTACATGTTATCAATAAAGCCTACCTAGGAATGTGCGTCGTAAGGTCATGACTAATCTAATCCCCAAAGCAGGATCGTACATAACAATAAGTTCCGTGACGAACTAAAGAGCCTACTTTTCATGCCAATAATTACTCTACTGTATTTGAACCTATCTAGAATAATGACGAAATTAAGTTTTTATAATATCGAAATGTCTAATTAGTTCGAAATATTCCTGGTATAATGAAGGCCAATAGAGCACTACATTTGGCAGTCCTGGTGACTGAATATATTCTTAGTTCCATCTCTTAAGGTACAGAATACAAAATTTGGTTGAAGTCCAATGGGTGTTACTTGCAGTTAGACATTGAATTTATCAGCACGCGTAAACGCATGTTGGCAACAATGTCATGCGTGTGCTGGTTAGTAATAATCGGCAATATTATGAAATATTGTTGTGCCAATTTTGGATGAAATCCATTTGTTAGTATAGAAATTACATGTATTTTAAAATTGGACCTATCAGCAAGCATAGAATCATGTTGGCAGCACTGACTTATATAAATTGCTCCAAATGAATCTAAAATGTCAGGTGCTATACGTGTGCATAGTATAGAGCTGTTGGCTTGCATATTTTCTCATATATTGATACTAGGCTAAAAATACAGACAGCATTTATTAACAGTTGGCAGCCCTGATTGCTCTTAAGAATACGTATAGTCATATCTGTTATGTTACACATAGCACATACAAATTTGGATGAAATCCATCTGAGTGTATAGAAGTTACATGTATTTAAAAATTGGTCCTATCAGCAGGCTTAGAATCATGTTGGTAGAACTGAAGTATATAAGTTACTCCAAATTAATCTAAAATGTCAGGTACTAAACGTGTGCATAGTTTAAAGCTGTCGGCTTGCATACTTTCAGATATATTGGTATTTGGATAAAGAGTATATAGAGAGCAATTATTATCAGTTGGCAGCCCTGGTGGCTCTAAATAATACACTCAGTCATATATGTTTATGTATACATATTACATACGAAATTTGGTTGAAATCCTATTGATAGTGTAGAAGTTATAAGCATTTAAAAATGGACCTATCGGAAGGCTTACAATTATTTTGGCAACACTGTCATATACGGTCTCCTGGAAATTAAACTGAAATAGTATTATTTACATGTGTGCCAATTTTGGAATAGCTCCCATGCATACCTTCCAATATATCCAACATGTAGCTCAAATTTCTAGTGCGTTTTTTCAGCAGTTGGTAGCACTGACATCATTTTCAAATACGGGCTTGAGATATTCCGGTATACATCTTTACTCATACTAAATTTGGTTTCGATTGCTGCAGCGGTTTAGGAGTTGATAGAGGGGCACACACACAGCCAGACAGACAGAAGGACAGACAGGCAGACAGACAGACAGACATACATTTTCCCGGATCGATCTCATAAGTCTACTTTTTCCTCATTTTTGCAAAATGTTAAACGTAGGCTAAAAATGTGTTCGGCAATCCGCCAGACTCACGTGTGCTCTCCATATTTTCTTGCATGGTTTAAGTAGAAAGTTAGGCATGTAGATGGAATACCTGTTGTCCACGTGCTTGCTTTATAGTGCGATCCAGCCATCGCTAATCCATTTGTAGTGCGATACAACCGTCGCTAGACCATTGGTGATGCGATCCAACTATCACTAAACCATTTGTAGTGCGATCCAACCATCGCTAAACCCAGCCATCCTGTGGGGTTTGTTACTCCATCTCTACAGTTATAGTTCAATGAATAATTGGCATTTCTTCTGTACAATAAATGTGCGTTAATAATGCCATGATGCCGGGAGATTTGGTTGCACTGAATTTACTATTACGTCTCAAATAGCAATTGTACTGAATTTGCACTGGTGTAGCGGTTAGCTAGTTATAAAGGCCACTGGTTTTCCGCTCACAGAATTTAAATCTTGTAGCTTGTGCTACAGTACACACTAAAAACTGGTTTACTTTAAATCCACACGTAAACTGTCCTTCACTGTTCCGCACTGTTCTGTAAATTTCGCTGCACTTATGAAAACGAGGTTTGGCAGCGTGCTCAATGCCTGTATTAGATAGTACTTGAAATATCACAAATATTCAGAATTTACTATTTCTGATGGTTTTAAATGCACTCAGCAGTTATACTGCACGCAAACGCGTATCCTTATGTATCAGATTGAGTTAAATGATACTGATATTCCTCGATTATGTCGAGCACGTTTTGACGTTGTTCAGGACCATGCCTGTCAAAGATTACACGTCAAACTATCATGCTTGCGATAGGAGAACGACTGTTTCATCAAGATGCCGGATGGAATCTCTAGTCAATAGTCAAGTGTTCGACAATGTGAATATCTATGGCATTCACTAGGGATCATTCATAATCATGTCTCTTATTTTTAATAAATCATATACTTCTTCTGAGCATTGAAAATATTTACAACCTCGGTTAAAAATCATGTGTTTTACAAAACATAAAAATATAATACACTCTCAGCGCGGCAACTCATATAAGTTAAATGAGCGCTCAATCGGCCTCCTCCATGGATGGTGAACTCTACATGAGCCAAAGTGATCACATGGCAAAAGTGACATCGGGTTCATATGCTCCTTCGTTAACGAAATAAAAATGGCGAAAAGCATTTTTATTTATCTCGCTCTCTCACGATGTTCAACATTTCACACATAAAGTATTTACAACACTCGTCGTTCGTAGTTCGTCTTCCGTCATTATTTACACTCGACCTTTGGGTCATCAACTCCGTTGACTTCTGTACTGTTCTCTAGCCCGATCCATTCTGTCTGTTATGTTTCGAAATTCTTCGTCTGACAGACGGTCTTCAGCTAGTTCAATCTGATGAACATCAGCGACTGTGACATGTTGATTGTCTCTGGGTCTCTGTTCCCTCGATGCCAGATTTCTATCACTATCCTCTCTCCTTCTATCACGAAGTTTGCGTAAATACCTCTGGCTCTCCTCTGCTTTACCTTGCCAATCTCAATCCGCTCTGTCATTCCTGCGATCGTTGTAGTTACTTTGATACCTGGGGACCCTATCTCTCTGATAGTCTCCACTGTACCTATAATCTCTTCTCGGATTATCATTATTGTTCCTACGATCATACCGGTTGTCATTGTTGTTGTTATTGTTGTTGTTGCGTTGGTTTCGGTCACGATTCCAACGTGGTCGATCGTTTCTCAAAGCCTGGTATCGACTCTCTCGATACTCCTCCACTTCTCTGTTTCTGTCATACGGTGTTCCGTCTCTTCTCTGATCATTATTATTTCGGTTGCGAGCTCCTCTATTTTGCTCCCTATCCGTACCATCCGATCTATAGATGTTAAGTTTACCTGACGAGTTTCATTACGATGTCTTATTGGTGCAAATTGTTCGTTGCTACAGTCTAATCTGCGCAAGATTTCATCACATTTGGCGAACGTATTTGCTCCTGAAGCTATTAGTGACTTCTGAACATCTCCTGGATACTGTCTGATGATGGTTTATACTAGTTCTTGTTCAGATACTGGTGGACGTAGACATTGAAGTTTAGAAAGCTGTTGAGAGAAGTACGATGCATATTTCGTTGGTAAGTTGCTAGAAAAACGTTTGCTGTACATTTCAGCTCTGATCCCCTGTTGTATCTCCGCGTTCAAAAAGGTTTTAGCAACGCTTCTTTAAAGTCTTGATACTCCGGAAAGAATAGCTAAATGCTTTAAACCAAGTTAGAGCAGCGCCGTCTAGCAATCTCTCCACTTCTCTTAGTTCTCTGTCGAGTGTTACCATCGTTTCACGCATGTAGTTTTCCAAATTATGGAGAAATTCTACAGGTGTCTGAGATCCGGTTCCAGTATATTTATGTGGGCGTTCGTCTTGACTCTTCAAGAATACAACATTCGAATGAGGTGTCTGAATCATACTCGGAGTTCTACTAAATGTCGGGATGTCAAATCTGACAGGTGTTTCGCCAGTAATTGGTTGTACTTCACTCCGTGACGTTGGTGTAGCATTGACATTCTCCTGCTCAAAATACTTCTTCCAAGCTTCGATAGGATTCGGTTGCCTTTCCTCCCTCGGTGTTGTAGTTGTGTCAGCTACTATTTGTTCATAGTAACGCTTGAGTATCGGTTTCTCCGGTTCTGAAGCTACTCGATTTAGCTTTTGTTTATGTTCCTCACGCAAGGCGTTCATCTGGATTTCTAATCGTTCGATCTTACCCCTGACGATGCCATCTGAGTCATGGTATTTCTCGCCCATCTCTTCTCCTAATTTATCAATAGTTTTACGCACATATTCACGTATTCTGTCGTTCGAATTCGTGGTTTCGATTGAAAGGTTGCCCATCTTCTCTTCCAAGTTAGTAATGTTCATCTTGTTTTCATTTAGGCCGCCCTTAAGAATGTCAAAATCGACTCTAAATTCTGCTGCGTTAACACGTATCTCTTCCAGCTTCTGAATATTGTCAGCCTGGTTCGTGCGGATTTCTGTTTTAACAGCCTCAAGTATGACCTCTGAGTTACGCCGATCTGTTTCAATCTCTGACCTAACGTCATCCAATGCTTTAGTGATATTCGTTTTGATCTGTTTCGTGAAATCAGCCCTGAGATTAATCGAAGTAGCTTGAATGTCGCCCCTAACTCTGTTTATATCTGCTTGCACTAATGTCTGTTCGCAGATCTTCAACATCATTTCTGACCTCTATGCGCAAATTATTTATGTTGGTGTTCATGTTGTCATAATTAGTTTGCATATCAGCCCTAATATTGTTTATACTCGCAGTCATATTGTCCGTATTAGCCAGCATATCTGCGCCTATTTCGGCTCTAACATTGTTTATGCTTGCAGTCATGTCAGTCCTGGCATTGTTTATACTCGCGTTTACATTGTCTGTATTAGCCCGCATTTCGGCTCGAATGTTTGCTCCCATGTCATTCAAGTTAGCTTGCATACCAGCTTGGTTCACCTGAACTTGATTAATGGACATGCGCATAATCCTCAACAACTCTGGCAAAGTCGCGATAATGTCCAACCCTTCTTCACTTGCCATCACAATAAATTCAATTTGAGAATTAGGCGGGTAATAGTTTGGCTGAAACTTACACACTATGGTACATCTTAAGATCAAGCTTTGGGGAAAGTCTGCACTCTTCATAAACTAAGGGATCATTGCTCTGCCTCTGTCCTAATAAAAGTTAAACACACAAACTAACAATTACATGTACTTCAGATCAGTTTTGGCTACTAGTGAAAATGTGTCTATTTATTAACTGTAATTAATGCCAACTGACCTCATGGTCCTATCTCAACATGAGTGCCATGCCGCTACTGTCCAGCCGTACGAATACCGATTCGTCACTGACCTGGCAGATGCTATCATACCATAAAAAACAAACATGAGCTCTCGACCTCTCAAATTCGAGTTTTCATATTCGTTTGCCACCAACTAGACCTCTCAAAATCGAGCCGATCACGTTGTGTCGCCAGTTAACAATAACTCTATATGTGCCCGATTGACGAGGATTCCGGGGAGCCATCGACCTTAAATGACCCTCCCGAAACCCCCATCTCCCAGGAAGACATATAGGTCGGGAAGGAATGCATTCTTGGACCGGGAAAGCACTCAAGAAACTGTACTCGGGGGGTGTCGGGTGTAATGAGAGGAAAAACTATCAGTCCAGAGGAATACAAACTCAACAAATACAATAAAGAGGCAAGGCTTACATTTAAATCACACTCAGTTTATTCAAAAAAGTGGCAGACCACTAACTACTTCCGAGAGGTAAAAACGGCGAGTCCGTGCTAACAATGTTCATAATAATGTAAATCGTCTCCGTGCGATAATCCTAACAAATTAAGCCTCTGGAAGTCCCACGCAAAAAAAAAAAAATGCATTCTAAGAGAATGACACGTAGATTTTCCCTATCCAATTACTTCGGAGATTCATTGTGGTGTTTGAAGCCATATTTTCAGTGTTGCCTTAGTAAACAAGAGTTTAGTGCTTTTCAGTCGGTCAACACGAATGTACCCAAAAGAGATGGGTTATGCCCTAATCCTGAAATAAATTACATGAGATTAATAAAACACTAGGATGACCAGTTTCGATCGTCAAGCGATCATCATCAGATCCATTACACTTATGCTACAAAATCTATGTTTGAAATACAGGTGAAAATATTTACAATATGCACAATTATTTAGTTGCAGTATTGGTACTGCAACTGTCAGTGTATGCTAAATGCAGTATATATGTTAGGTGAAATGCTAAATGGTGATAGCTATCCGGAGATTGTACTTTAGAGAGATTATATGGTTGTAAACTATGGTTAAACTATAAAATTTTTGGCTAACTACTTATCTGATTGTCTTCCGTATTACAGCTACTCGCAGTTTTCGTGCTCACTGGAACTCGCTGTGCGGTCGACAGCTGGTCGTTGAGTTTCACTGCTCAAATAAAGTACAACTATTGAGACATGACTGTGTCACAATTCCTACACGCTAAAGGGTGGTGGTTCGATGCTCTGTCGAAGTTATATAAAAACGTTATCTACGAAAACTGTTGGCAAATGCATTTATCCTCAACAAGTGCAAATGATACGATATTTTGTGGTTCCTCCATCACTAAGAGTACATGTTATCAATAAAGCCTACATAGGAATGTGCGTCGTAAGGTCATTAATCTTATCCCGCAAAAAAGGATCGTACATAAAAATATGTTCGGCAATCCGCCAGACTCACGTGTGCTCTACATATTTTCTTGCATGGTTTAAGAAGCAAGTTAGGCATGTAGATGGAATACCTGTAGTCCACGTGCTTGCTTTATAGTGCGATCCAGCCATCGCTAATACATTTGTAGTGCGATACAACCATCGCTAGATCATTGGTGATGCGATCCAACCATCGCTAAACCCCGCCACCCTATCGGGTTTGTTACTCAATCTCTACAGGTATAGTTGTATGAATAATTGGCATTTCTTCTGTACAATAAATATGCGTTAATAATGCCATGATGCCGTGAGATTTGGTTGCACTGAATTTACTATTACGCCTCAAATAGCAATTGTACTGAATTTGCACTGGTGTAGCGGTTAGCAAGTTATAGAAGCCATTGGTTTTCCGCTCACAGAATTTAAATCTTGTAGCTTGTGCTACAGTACACACTAAAAACTGGTTTACTTTAAATCCACACGTAAACTGTCCTTCACTGTTCCGCACTGTTCTGTAAATTTCGCTGCACTTATGAAAACGAGGTTTGGCAGCGTGCTCAATGCCTGTATTAGATAGTACTTGAAATATCACAAATATTCAGAATTTACTATTTCTGATGGTTTTAAATGCAATCAGCAGTTATACTGCAAGCAAACGCGTATCCTTATGTATCAGATTGAGTTAAATGATACAGATATTCCTCGATTATGTCGAGCACGTTTTGACGTTGTTCAGGACCATGCTTGTCAAAGGTTACACTTCAAGCTATCATGCTTGCGATAGGAGAACGACTGTTTCATCAAGATGCCGGATGGACTCTCTAGTCAATAGTCAAGTGTGCGACTATGTGAATATCTATGGCATTCACTAGGGATCATTCATAATCATGTCTCTTATTTTTAATAAATCATATACTTCTTCTGAGCATTGAAAATATTTACAACCTCGGTTAAAAATCATGTGTTTTACAAAACATAAAAATATAATACACTCTCGGCGCGGCAAATCATATAAGTCAAATGAGCACTCATTCGGCCTCCTCCATGGACGGTGAACTCTACATGAGCCAAAGAGGTCACATGGCAAATGTGACATCGGGTTCAATACCTAAGCTATGAAGGCGTCACGCTAACAGTTATATTTACGTTAAATTACGAACTAATCTTCTTTTGAACTTAAAACAATAAATTAAGTTAAAAATTTAAAAATAGTAAAAACAAAGCAAGTCTATGTTTTCCACCGACATGTTGACTAAGAAAATAAATACGAGCACATTACAATATGCACACTTTTATACAAGTTTATTCCCTTCTACAGTTGCATGATTGTCGTCATCTAGGGTGGAATCATAGCTGCGGCAACAGTACCGACTAACGCCACTAATTCGACACGTCCGTAATGTACTACATCGTCTTACGACGGCGGCTTCGGTGGCGTAGTTGGTAGCATGCTGAGCTTCTATGCCCAAGGTCGCGGGTTCAAACCCGGCCGAAGTCATCGGATTTTTAAGAGCGTCAAAAATCACTCAGTATGCCTTCCTTGGGAGGGGAATTAAAGCCGGCGGTCCCATGTCATAGATTTATGGCATGATAAAGACCTTCCACTAATCACACTTGTGTGAAGCTAAATTATAGGTTAGATTTGAATGAAGCTCTTAGGTTCCAACGTTCGTCGCCAGGAGTCGACTGTGGTGGCATCTAGTAACCAATTTCAGAATTAGTTGGTCGTCGACGGTGACGTTTGGTAGCAAAAGTTGGAACTACTTAAAAATCCAATGTCTGCAGTCCTTACTTGAATTAAAAACAGAAAACACACACTAATTCAGCCATGAAAATTAACACCGGTTATCAGACAGGTTCTACACACACCCAAAGGGGCTACATGAGCGCGTTGTCTCAGCACCTAAACTGAGGAACCAACCAACCAACCGTCTTACGACATGCCACTGTCTCAAATTTGGGAATATAAACTCAAACACGATGCTCAGTAAAGAACATATAGCCTACTTTCTCATAAATGCATTGGTATTGTTATAACTCTTTGTCCTTTTTAGGAGTATGAATATTGGTTGTAGTAGCTTGTTGAAATACAAGGTGCTATGCGGATATTAAACATAAATATGAGGTGCCCTTCGCTAGTGCTACCTCTGAAGAAAAAAAATAATCATTCAATTCGGTTTCACACATAACAAAGTTGTTATTATTTTTGTAAGGTAACTTTTCCTCGGCTCGGGATGGTTTGAAAATGTAGTTCTTGGTCGCGTTGTAATCCTTATACATCAAAACGGTATGCTGTATGATTGTGAAATACGTAAATTTATTCACTTAATTCACCTGTTAGCCGCTCCGGTGAAAGCAGTACATCATTGCCAAGATGGGCTACATCACGCGTCATGGCACGTCTCGCTCGGAAGTGATGGGCTCCATATCAGCAACGCTGTATAGCATTTCCCTGAGCGGCTAGCTGGTGAACCATGTCTTAATTCTCCGTACAAATACAAACCGATATAAAATAAGTGAATTAATTTACCTATTTCACAGTAATACAGCATAACTTTTTGATGTATAAGGATTACAACGCAACCAAGAACTACATTTTCCAACGACCCCGAGCCGAGAAAGAGTTACCTTACAAAAATAATAACAACATTCGTTCTTGAACACACAAAATGTTGAAATTAATAAAACAGTTATACAACATTCCAATGTATATTGTGTTAAAATTCGGATTCGATCCGATTACGGGTTTGTGAGATAATAATTCTTAAATGTGACGTATGGTTGAAACACGCTTAAAAAGGGGCACTTTTTGTGTTTCAACTGCGATAAAAAATATTAAAATATAAATAAAAAATTCCAAACCTACATGAACTAACGTAAAATCGAACGTCGAAAATGATGATGTCATTGGATTTTATGAAGGTCTATTGGTTACTTCACAAACAACCTTCAAACTCGAGTGCACATAATATTTTGGTCGACAGAAAGCTTGCTATTCCTGGGTGTCATAATATGTGTCCTACCCTCCTATCTCATCTCTTCATTAGCAGTCGCCAGAAACATCACTCCTCTCCCACTCGTCTTAATACCTCTTCATTTGTTACCCTAACTACCGATCTGATCATCATTCTCCCTTATCACCACATTTCAAAAGCTTCAATTCTCCTCTTTTCTGCTGCACCATTAGTCCATTAGTACAACTCAGCAACTTTTCTAGGTTTAAGCCGTGTCTTGTGCGGGGATTCAATGACCGTGAAAGACAAAACAACAACCTTATTGAAATAAGTTTGCCCAATTCCTCAGTAAGAGTAATTAAGAAACGATAATAATTAACGTGACAGCCGGTAGAATACGACACATTCGACTGTGAATCAACGTTGCAGATCATGGTTAAAAACGAAAAAGAGCAGATCAAAATTGGCAAACAAAAATATTCAGTTACGAAAAAACAAATTTATAAAGAAAATGAAAGCATACCGTGCAAAATAGAAAGTATCTTAACATTGTAAATTCGAGTAAACTTCTGAAAGCTCGCTTACAACAACCAGAAAAAAGAGTATAAAATCAGACTCAAAATCAGACTCAAAATCACGATCGTATCCGAGCCCCAAAAGCAACCTCTTTATATAAAATATATCTCATTTTACGCCGAAAAAAGTCACTTACAAATTGAATTTTCAAAAACCGTTTCTTAGTGAGCCTCTAAATATTCGGATCAACCAACATGCAAAATTTCAGCTTCCTAGGTCTAGTGGTTTGAGCCCTGCGGTGATGAGTCAGTTTTGGATTATATATAAGAGATGAGACTTTCCGAGTCGATTTGATCGTAGAAATATGGATTATAGCTCTTTTTGCGCGTATCAATGTGAGGAGCAATGTTCGTGGATTCCACTTCAAAGAAGTGGGAACCGAACGCAGCGTTTTAAGGCCCTAAAGCGAACGGTTTTCGAGATATTGCCAGAAAACTATCCCCGGTCTGCGAAATTTCAGCGGTTGCCATAGTAACGTTGATCTGTTTCTCAGAGGGAACACAGTTATTCGGGAATATCTCCGAAACCGTTCATTTTAGGAACTTAAAAAGTGTGTTTCGGGGTCCCTACAGGACCTCCGAGTATTGTTTCTCGTATGTGGCGGCTTAAAATGAGCTAAATCCGAACATTTTACCGACTGTCCTTGCTCAGTGCCAAAGGGCCAAAAAAAGTCACTTACAAATTGAATTTACAAAAACGTTTCTTATTGGGCCTCTACATACTCGGATCAACCAACATGCAAAATTTCAGCTTTCTAGGTCTAGTGGTTTGAGCCCTGCGTCGATGAGTCAATTTTGGATTGTCAATGCCAAAGGGCCGAAAAAAGTCACTTACAAATTGAATTTTCAAAAACCGTTTCTTAGTGAGCCTCTACATACT
Organism: Meconema thalassinum; assembly: GCA_946902985.2. Taxonomy (NCBI): domain Eukaryota; kingdom Metazoa; phylum Arthropoda; class Insecta; order Orthoptera; family Tettigoniidae; genus Meconema; species Meconema thalassinum. The sequence continues at coordinate 570,714,551 of OX336388.2, read as the reverse complement.
CGGATCAACCAACATGCAAAATTTCAGCTTCCTAGGTCTAGTGGTTTGAGCCCTGCGGTGATGAGTCAGTTTTGGATTATATATAAGAGATAACAAGCAGTTCCGTGAAGAACTATTCAGCCTATTTTCATATATCCTACTCATGTTAATTGCCTCTATCAACATACAAAATTTCAATTTTATTCTTGTAATAGATTCGTAGATATTGAGAACCGTCTAAATATTTCAGATGGTCGCCAGCTTGGATTTTTATTTTTGTACCATTACATTAAGATTACTGTATACGTGTGGTATTCAAACTTCAATCGTTTGATTAGAACACAAGAAGTAAAAACGAGATTTAAAATGTTTGCACAGCTGCCATATTGTGATTATGCAAACAATTGAAATAAATTAGATGCCAGAGGATTAACATTTGTGCAAGCATTTAACGTGCAACGTATCACTGCACTCAGATAGTTAATTCGCGAGAAACGTCCATTCAAATATTTATACTTCGCGTCGCCGCCATGTTGGAATTGTGCTCACCAGGTTACTGAAAGTCCTATAGGTGGACATATGTTCATAGTCTCTATGAACATAAATAATTTCAGTTTGATTGCTGTAAATGATTCATAGATATTGAGAACCGTCTAAATATTTCGGACGCTAGCCATTTTGGATTGTTATATGTATAGGCCATAGAGTTATGTACCATTCAAGGACAATTGTTGCCTAGGTTCATTATTCAAACTTTCACTTCGATCGCATGATTACGAAACAAGAAATATAAACTTAATTTTAAAATTTCGCACAGCCGCCATCTTGAGGTTATGTAAACAACTGAACTAAATTAAATGCCAGTGCATTACAATATGTAAAATCATTTACTGAACCACATTTCACTGCGCTCAGAGAGTTAAATCACGAGAAAAGTCTACTAAAATGTTTCAACTTCGCTTGGCCGCCATGTTCGTTTTGTACTTTACAGTTTTATGAAAGTTACACAGATAAACTTGTATCAGTACCCTTTATCACCGTACAAAATTTCAGGGTGATATCTGTAACAGTTTCGGAGATATAGAATGTCAGTGAAATATTTCGCACAGCCGCCATTATGAGGTTATGTACACAATTGACCTAAATTAGACTCGAGTGCATTACGTTATGTATAAACATTTGCTGTACCAAGTTTCATTACGTTTGGATAGATAAATCGCGAGATAAGTCTATTTAAAAGTCTCAACTTTGCTTGGCCGTCATGTTGGTTTTGTTGTCACCAGATTTTTGAAAGTCTCATAGGTGAACTTCTAGTAGTGCCCTTTATCACCGTACACAATTTCAGGGCGATATCGGTAATAGTTTCGGAGATGCTGAATGCTGGTGAAATATTTCGCACAGCTGCCATGTTGGATTGGTGAGACTCAATAAAATTTGAAGGGCACGGTCGTGGTCGGTCAGAATATCGCTATGATCTTACCGAGTTTCATTGTAATCACTCCAGCCGTTTAGAAGTTAGGAGGGACACACACACACACACACACTCACCTCACACACACTAACACACACACACGGACAAAAGGTGATCTCATAAGCCTATTTTTTCATAAAATGAAAATAGGCTAAAAATCAATGTTACGTGTTAGTTTGTCTGTGGGTCTGTCTGTGGGTATGTCCCCAATGCGTTCATATACCATTCATCCGATTGCGATGAAACTTGGGTGAGATGTTGAGTACACTCCAAGGAAGGTTTCTGACTTAGTAAATCCATTTTACAATAGGTAGCGCACGAGTAAATTCAACAAATGTGCGACGATGCGCGAAGCGTTTCAACAAAGTCCCGTATGTGTTCATATACCATTCGTCCGATAGCGATGAAACTTGGGTGAGATGTTGTGTACACTTACGTGAAGGTTTCAAAATTAGTGAATACATTTCACAGTAGATAGCGCACGAGTAGATTCAAAAACTGAGCGATGACACGCAAAGTGCATCAACAAAGTCCCTTATGCATTCATATACCATTCGTCCGATAGGTATGAAAATTGCTTAAGATGTTGTGTACAATTAAGGGAAGGTTTCTGGATTAGTAAATCCACTTTACAATAGGCAGCGCTCGAGTAGATTCAACAAATGAGCTACGACGCGCGAAGCGTTTCAACAAAGTCACGTATGCGTTCGTATACCATTCGTCCGATAGCGATGAATCTAGGGTGCGATGTTGTGTGCACTCCATGGAAGGTTTCTGGCTTAGTACATCCATTTTACAATAGGTAGCGCACGAGTAGATTCAACAAATGAACGACGACGAGCGAAGCGTTTCAACAAAGTCCCATATACATTTATATACCATTCGTCTGATAGCTATGAAACTTGGTGAGATGTTGAGTACCCTTCAGGGAATGTTGAAACTTGGTGATATGTTGTGTACCCTTCAGGGAAGGTTTCTGGCTTAGTAAATCCAATTTACAATAGGTAGCGCCCGAGTAGATTCAACAAATGAACAACGACGCTCGATGCCTTTCAACAAAGTCCCGTATGCGTTCATATATCATTCGTCCGATAGCGATGAAACTTGGGTGAGATGTTGTGTACACGCCTGGGAAGGTTTTCAACTTAGTAAATCCATTTTACACTAGGTAGCGTACGAGTATATTCAACAAATGGTTGACAGCATTCGAATCGTTTCAACAAAGACCCGTATGCGTTCATATACTATTCATTTCATTGCGATGAAACTTTGGTGAGTTGTTGAGCACGCTCCCATGAATGTTACCTAGATAGTAAATCAATTTTATAATAGCTTAGAGGTGGTTAACGTAAGAAGAAAAAAATTGGGAATCCAAAAGCAGTTCAACAAACAAAGTCACATCGCCAACACTTTCTTTGATTGGCATTGCAACGCATGCCGGGTACAGCTAGTATGGTAATAAAAAGAAAGAACATTGAAATCGTGGCTGATGTCAATAGTAGATTTACCAAGTGGTGTATATACCTAACTTGGTTTGTAGCAAGGAATGAGTAAATACAGTTCACGTATGCAAGTAAGCACACTTTGTGACTTTGAATGTCACCTTCATCATGTAACTTTCTACCAACGAAAACTTGGTAATTTTTGCATGAAGGAATGTTATGACATAGGGTAAAGTTAGGTATTATCGTGGTATGTGGTATTATCGTGATACTTTCCATTGTGGTTATATAGGCCTATATGTAAACATTCAGATAATATTTTATGTCAATTTTGAGTTATTGGTGCAAATCGTTCCAGAATAAATTATGAGTTATTAAAATGTATCATGGTAATACGTAACATTACGTGATAGCAGTTCAAATAAAGTATCACGATAATACCACATACCACGATATTACCAAACTTTACCCTATACAGGTCTTTGTAATACTCATGCAGGATGCCGTCACTAACGCTTGGGGACAGTTCGGAACACATACTCGTATTAAGGAAGGTACATAACGAAATGACATAAATGAACATACTTTATTAGAAGTGTCATGAATAGGGCTAGGATTTTTAGGTAAATAAATATATTTTTATGTAAATACATATTTTAAGAATTTTTTCTATAAATAAAAAGACGTTTTTTTTAATCAATACGCTAGATATTTTAGTTTATTGCACTTTTGTTCTGTGTTACTTCAACGATGGAGAACCTGTGAGCTTTCTAATTTTCATGCAGAGCGTATGTCAGCTTGCAATTGTGTTATTCTTAACTTGTCGCCCCCTGCCACTCACTGTGGAAGTCGGGGATTTCCTTGTCCATAGCCATATTGCACCACGTGCTAGACCTCCCCCTCCCCCGTCCCCCAGCTACCGGGAACCAGTGTCACTCGCATGCAGTTCATTTCTCGCACTGTGAAGTGTAAGGCAGTTCTACGATGCCTAAAGTAAAAACAACTACAAGTTATTGTCCGCAGCAGTATGTTGCAGAATTTAAAGATAATTTTACTTCTCATAGGGGCGTTCTGTTCTGCCAACCATGTGGGAAAGCAATAAAGACTGATCAGCGATCTCAAGTTACACAAAACCTCAAGGACAAGAAACATATTGCCGCAGTTTCGAGCCTTCAGAATAATTGTTTCGCGATAATCGTCGGCCATTTGTGATGGACAACCTGATGATGAATCTCGTTGTCTATTGTAATGCTTCAGAATTCAGTGAGACATAGAATAATTTGCATTCGTGAGTACTGTATATTGTTTATATTTACGTTAATTAACTAAATTATAATAACATATTTTTACTTTTTTGTCACATATTTCAGGTATTTTAATACATAAACAATAAATATTTTCCCGATTTTTAGCACCTAAAAATCCTAGCCTTAGTCATGAAACATCACTTTCCGCAGAACAGTTAATTCAATATTTCATGACTCCATTAATAAAACTGACATAAATAATTAAAATTAGCGAATTTTTTTGAAGTTTTCCTTTGTGCTCAATTTTAATTAAATACAATTATAATAACAACTTGTGCTTTTTCATTTTGAATGAGATTTCTGCCCAAGTTTCATTGCTCTTACGGTGAAGAGCAAAAGCTTAGCACGGGCTCACTAGTTATTATAATTATATTTATTTATTTGCGCATGCGCTTACACAATCTCAGCATATTTTCTGGAAAGAAAGGAGCAAATTCTCGGTGACTGCATTCAGTAGTAGCTTTACACTTTTCCCTCCTTCAGGCTTGATTACCCAAGAACAGCCTTACTACGCGACACGTCCAAAGTATGACTGTCTTCTGTATCAGCTTAAAAAGGCCTGGGTCTAACTTCAACTCTGCGAGAGATTCCTTCGTTGTTCGGAATCACGCCAGTGCTGGAGAGGATCATAGGAACTGTCCTGACTTGTGACATCTGCCAATGCTTCCTTATCAGTTCTGAAAGCTCTGTGTATTTTGACAGCTTTTCAACATGTTTGCTAGCATGTTGCCACTGTTTGTGATTGCCACGTCTATGAAGGTGGTGTGCCTCATGCATTTGTCAACAAGAACTAGATCATGTCTGTTGTGCACGGCTGGCTGGTCTGTCAAGACAGTTCGTTTCCAGTACAAGGAAAAGTTGTCATTTTCCATTATTAGGCTATTCTTCTTCTTTCTTCAAATGAACCAACTATGGACTACGTAGGTTAATCAAAATGGTTTTCAGCTTGATGAGTTGGGATTGGTTTCACATTCTTAAGAGTCTTCTTCCCAGCCCATATCACCTTCATTTTCTGACTTTGTAGTTGTTTAGCTGCTTCTGACTTCTTTGGTCTCGGCCCTTTCTTAAGTTTAATCTGTGGGTCTTGTTTTAACATTATTATTATTATGTATCAAATTGAAAGTGATCTTGTACAGTAATAAGTTATATTTTTGTACTAATCTGCCAATATTTTCCAATCATCGGGGATTTTAAATCTTAACCACCACATTGAATTCTATTTTAATAAAAAGTTAAAACTTATTCCAGGTAAACCGACATCGTACACCTGTTTCACCAATTCTACTTCTTCTACTGTATGTTCTAGATTGAAAAATATGCAATACTCACCGACATTTCCGAAGCTGGATGGTCCACGATTTCTAATTCGGCTTCGCGACCATCCAACATCACCGATACTGTCTTCTGTCCGAACTCTTCGTCTGAAAGAAAGATACCAATGGTTATTACCTAGGTAATAACTGAAGTTAGGTGGCACAATTATAAAAGATTGTGATACATCGTTTTCGAAACACCTATTATTGTATGAGGGTCATTTTCTATGCATCGTGTCGCAGTGGGTAGTATTCTTGGCTGTCACTCTTTCCTGAGAGCTGGAACGGGACAAAATTGAGAAAAAGTGAGTTTGATTCTCACCTCAGCCATCCTGTACGTGGTTTTCCGTGTTTTCCCACTTCTACTGCGGGTAAATGCCGGGATAGTTCCTAACCTGCTTCCCAATCCCCATATGAAAGACAAATGACCCACAAAGTTCAAAGAACCTCTAATTAAACAACAATAATCACAATATTATAAGTTAGGAAACTGTATAAATAAAGTAGCAAGAATATAAATTGATTGTATGCGACTGAAGGCCGCTGAAGTGTTCTTCCCAAAGACAGTACCAAATTGGGTTGGAGATATGAACCAACGGTTAAAGGAAATTGAAAGAACCGCAAATTATAGTACATATTTTTGATATATGTTTTATAGCCCCCCACCCTTCGTATGCTTGTCCAAATCAAATTATTATCAGTTTATAGCTATTAGGAAGTGGGCCACATTTCTGGGTTCGTATATTATGGTTTACTGTCTTCCCTCTCGAGATAGACCAGGGTGGGCAGGATGTGGGGAACAGAGAAACTGAGCATCCTTGAGTTCTCTCGCTATATTTTCTTGTATATTGTGTTTGTTTTTCAGGCTAATACTGTGTCTGTATGCACTCTTTTGTATATAATTTTTCCATTATTATTATTGCATTATTACTGTCTTTTTGTTACTATCATTGTTAGACTATTATTATTTATATTGTGAATGTGAGTGAACTGTTTTATTTTTATAAGCCCTGATCGTACTGTATGTAGGGCGCTACTGTAAAGGAGTTCTTAAGCTCTATGTGTAGCCGTGGAGATAAATAAATAAATAAATAAATAAATAAAATATGCACTTCCTTCTTCTTCATGTTTTCTTTTATACAATAAAACATATTGTTATTCCACGACCACTTATTATCCACGTTACGAAACCCAGCAACGTCCCCTATTTGACGTGCTCAATAGTTAATCCATGCTAAAGGAGCTTGAAACCCTCTTAGCAATATTCTTCCCTGTAAAGGTACAAAGTCGGCCCCGTGGTTTTGTGGTAGAGCGTCTAACCCACACCAGGAGGCCATGGGTTCAATTCCTGATGCCGCACAGGCACGTTGCTGAATCAAACAAGTAGTTCCGTGAAGAACTATACAGCCTATTTTCATATATCCTACTTATGTTAATTGCCACTATCAACATACACAATTTCAGTTTGATTGCTGTAATAGATTCGTAGATATTGAGAACCGACTAAATATTTCGGATGGTCGCCGTGTTGGATATTATATATGTAGGTCCTAGTGTTATGTACTGTTACATGCAGATTATTGTGAACGTGTAGTATTCAAACTTCAATCGCATAATTAGGACACAAGAAAAAACAAGGAGATTTAAAAATTTTCACTGCTGCCATCTTGAGGTTATGGAAACAATTGAAATAAATTAGATGCCAGTGGATTAACATTCGGATAAAGATTTACTGTACCATGTTTCACTGCACGCGGATGTTTAAATTGCGAGAAACGTCCATGTGAATATTTATAATTTGCGTCACCGCCATGTTGGATTTGTGATCACCAGGTTATTTAAAGTCCTATAGGTGAACTTAAGTTCATAGCCCCTATGAACAATAAAAAATGCAGCTTGATTGCTGAAATAGATTCGTAGATATTCAGTATCGTCTAAATATTTTGGATGGTCGCCATGTTGGATTGTTAAATGTATAGGCCATAGAGTCATGTACCATTAAAGGAAAATTATTGCGTAGGTTCATTATTCAAACTTTCACTTCTATCGCATGACTACATCAGAAGAAATAAAAACTTAATTTTAAAATTCGCACTGCCGCCATCTTGAGGTTATGTAAACAATTGAACTAAATTAGATACCAGTGGATTACAATGTGTATAAATATTTCCTGTACCAGGTTTCAGTGCGCTTGGAACATTAAATCGCGAGAAAGGTCTATTTAAAATTTTCAAATTCGCTTGGCCGCCATGTTCGTTTTGTAGTTAACCGGTTTTTGAAAATCTTATAGATGGACTTCCAGTAATGCCCTTTATCTCCGTACAAAATTTTAGGGAGATACCGCTAATAGTTTCAGAGATATATAATGCCGGTGAAATATTTCGCACATCCGCCATCTTGTGATTATGTAAAAAATTGAACAAAGTTAGATGTCGGTGCATTACAATGTATATAAACATATACTGTACCAAGTTTCATTGCGTTTGGTTGGTCAAATCGCGAGAAACGTCTATTTAAAGTCGCAAATTCGCTTGGCCACCATGTTGGATTTTTAGTTACCAGGTTTTCAAAAGTCACATAAGTGAACTTATAGTAGTTCCCTCTATCACCATAGAAAATGTCAGGGTAATATCGGTAATAGTTTCGGAGATATTGAATGCTGGAGAAATATTTCGCACAGCCGCCATGTTGGATTGGTGAGTCGTAACAAAATTTGAAGGGCACGGTCGAGGTCGCCGGGAATAGTGCTATGAACTTTCCAAGTTTCATTGAAATCGCTCCTGCCGTTTAGATTTTATTAGGGGGGGGGGGCACACACACGAATCACACACACACACACACACACACACACACACACACGCACACACACACGGACAAAAGGTGATCTCATAAGCCTATTTTTTCAAAATTGAAAATAGGCTAAAAATCAGACATCACATGGGATAACTACAACGGTTGAATGACAAGCCGGATATATTTTTTAGAAAGTCTAATCAATTATCATGAATTTGTTAATTCAAATTCAATAATCAAATTTTAACCATAATTAAGAGAGGTTCATCATTACAGGAGACAATGTCAAATTGGGACCACATTCAAACACGTTGTTAAATTTGTTTGTCAAGATATTGAATGAGATATTTTAACCAATAGAATTTTCGACGATGGTTGGAACTTCCAGATTTTTATAAGGTTTTAAGAATTTTATTTCTAAAGTTTTTTATAATAAAATTGATCATTAAAAGTGTTTTATACAAATTTCACGGAAATTAATTTATAGTAATTTTTGGCCACTGATTATTGTAAAAAGTTGTTAAATTTATGTGTAAATAACACAGGCTGGGGAAGGCCGAAACATGCACCATTAGTGTACAGTAGATAATATATTGAAGATGTTATATTGGAAAGTGGATTATTCCTATATTCAAGTGTTAACAACTCAATACCTGAAAAACAATCAAATTTGACTCAGGTCATTGATATACAAATCTTCGTATTTTCCTACATATCTCTTCCATATAAGTAGGGAAGCATTTAATTTTATTATTCCAAATGAATATATTATAATATTTTAGTTATGGGGTAACATTTGTGGTAATTTATAGTAATGGCCCAACTTGAGAGCCTTGTTGCCTTGGCAACCATATAGGTCCAGATCACTCACACACTTAAAAACGACACTTAAAAAAATTGTTTAGGGATATTTTGTTGACACTAAAATGTTATTTATTATTTAGCGTATGGCTTTTAGTGCCGGGAGTGTCCGAGGACAGAGGCTGTAGCTGCTTCAATGCGGACACCAATGGAGTGAGCTACAAGTTGCGTTCAATTTCAAGTAGTTTCAACTTTCGCTACCAGATGTCACTGATACCTAGTGGTGAACGTTGGAACTTTGATAGAGCGTTTCAACGAAATCTAACCTAACAATTTAGCCTCACACAAGTTTAGTCTGTGGAAGGATCTTTAAATGCCATAAATCTATGACATGGGACCGCCGGCTTTACTTCTCCTCCGAAGAAAGGCATACCGAAGGATGTTATCGCTTTAAAAAAAATCCGACAACTTCGGCCGGGTTTGAACCCGCGATCTTGGGCACAGAAGCTCGGCAAGCTACCGACTACGCCACCGAAGCCGCACTAAAATATTTGGATGACATTCGGAGATGTTAGAGGAATAAAATAAATCGAAATTTTTAACGACTTTTAATACCTTGTCCAACACTACAAGTTCGAACTATGTCGTGATCAACTAAGATGCTCTTAGCCTATAACCAAATATAGATGTCTCTACTGAACTAGAATACATAGGCCTAGATGGCGAACACTTGTTGCCATGGTAACCACCGTATACCCGGTGAGTAGGGGGGTAAGGCGGTTTCTAACTCCCCCCACCACCTCTCCCTCTGACGTCACATACTAACCCGCAATACATTCAGGGGCAAAGCCAATATCTCGTCAACCCATGGTCCGATTTTGACAAATGAGGTGTCGTTGGACTCGGGCTAACGCCCTCTTTACAACGGACTACTCATTTCAACCCCTAAATAAAACCTACTCCTACTAGGGGGTGAAATTGTAATTTTTTAGTGAAAGTCTCTTTCCAAATGTGACATGTATAAGCTGCGCTGCTAAAATGAACTTAAACGTGGTTGCTCATATAGTGCATGCGTTTTTCTGGCTGCCGCTATGGATGAACATTTTTGTTTTTGTTTTTTACGCATGCGCACTGGGGATTTTTGTAAGAGGGCGAGCTCTTTGAAAAAAATGATTGATAAGAAGAGGTTTTGGTGGTGAGGAGAGAATCAGATAGTCGCCTACTTTCCTACGAAGTTTGCCGATATGTCTCAAACGCAAGGTCGGATTTGGACGTGTGACGTGTCAAATCGCTTGTCTCGAAGCCCTATACATGTTATTAATAGGTTAGAGTTTTGAGAATGAGGGAAACAGGCTTTTTTGGGGTAAAACCATGATTTTAGACTTTTTCTGATATTTCACGAATGCATGGTCGGATTTGGTCCTATGACGTGTCAAATGGCTTGTCTCGAAACCCTGTGTATTTTGGTAATAGGTTAAAGTTTTTGAGAATGAGGGAAACAGAATTTTTTGTTGTAAAACCGTGATTTTGAACTTTTTGCTATATCTCGCGAACCAATAACGCTAGAGGCGTGTTCGACAGGTCCAAGGACTCGGGGTGACGTCCTCTCTGCTATGGACCACTCGTTATAATTTTTAATAAAATTGGAAACTCGATTTTGGGGTAAACACGTGTTTTTGTGATTTTGCCGATATCTCGTGAACCAATAACGCTAGAGGTGTGTACGAGGTGTCCTAGGACTCGGGATAACGCCCCCTTTCAAATGTGGTAGATATTTTTTTTCCAAAAATAATTCACATGGGTCTAACGCCATACATGTTGAAAAAAGGTTTTCTTTTTCTTTACCTGTTTATAAAGTTTATGAAGCGTGGTGGTTGAGAGAGACGATACTGCTAGGTGTGTGTTTGACCGAACCTGTCGCTTAGCACAAGGACCATGCTTAATAGAACAATCGCTATTTCAGCGGGTCGGTGTATGACAGAGCGAGGGTGCGTTTTTCTGATATTTTACCTTTAATGTGTAAACGGTGATGAGAACTTGGTTCTATGTTGGTCGAAGCGAGTAGAGAAAACAAACTTGCAGAGGAGCAGGAGGTGAATGTCATTTGAGCTTATTGGAATGCGCTGATCTGACTTGACAACAAGTGCAATGGAAAAATGACAATGACGCTTGAAGGTGAAATAATCTGACCACCGTGGTGGCAGGGAAGAGCGAAATGCATGTGAACATGTGTGAAACCACATGTACGCTAAACAAGTGACATCCTGTTTTGCTTCGTACGTGACAAAATGCAAGTTGACGTGAAATTTGATCTGCCACAGGTGTTCACCTTGGACGTTAGCTGTCCACGTGCACGATAACAGAATGTTCAAAGCGTGGGAATCGCTGAATCAGTAAAAAGTATGATGCAACTTGTGGGAATGATGTCACAACCAATAGATAGGCAAGAGCAGCGAACAGCAGTGGTGGGAGGTGGAGGGGGGAGAGGGGGAGGGGTCATGTAAGAGAGATCATAGGTGGAAAGGGAAAGACAAACATGTATGAACATGCACGAAGCGCGGAGCGCTGTACACACAGAGCTATAGGAGGTGTACAACATGTGTGAATAAATAAAAAGTGCGTTAATATCTCGCTAACTAATAATCAGAGAGTGTCAAGTGAGGTGTCAAAGGACTCAGGATGGTCAACCCTTTTCCATGACCAACGAATTTACCCTAAAGATCTAAGGTCATTAGCTTTTAATATCTCATGAATCAATAAGGCTAGGGACCTGTATGAGAGGTCGTTGGACTTGAGGTGACATTCTGTTTTTGAATATATTATTTATTTATGTCAAAAGGGCCTAACTGCACTTTTGTTGATATTTCGCTAACTAATAATCAGAGAGGTTCAAGTGAGGTGTCATAGGTCTCACGATGGTCAACCCTTTTCCATGACCAACGAATTTACCCACAAGATTCAAAACAGCAAGGTCATTGACCTAATATTTTATAAACTAATAATCGAATATCAACATGTGAGGTGTCATAGGACTTAGAATGGTCAACCCTTTCCCATGGCCAATGAATTTTCCCAAAATACCCAATACATCAGGGTCATCGACCTGAGATTTTATAAACTAATAATCGGATACGAACACGTGAGATGTTTACCATGTGTGATGAAACATAGCTAGGTAGAGAAAGATTTAGTGTAGGCTACATGTATGGTGACTGACAAGTCATTGAAACTTCTTTTTCAGATCAAACTGCAGTATAGAGAGAGTATATGTTGCAGGTATGGGTTAATAATTGACGAACGGTGTACACAAACTTTGATTTATCTATTCAAGAAGTAAGAGTAGACTATCTTTAATTGATTGGTTAAAGAGGATAGCTAAAAACACAAAAAGAATACTCAGTGGTTACCGGGACAAGATGGTCGCTACGCACAACAAGCTTTAAATACTTGAAGCTAATAATCTATACACACACACTCTCGTGTTCTAAACTAAACTGTGTTGCTGTCAGTGCTCAGACAGTAGGCTGATGACAAAATGCATTGCTAACAGAAATATAATCATTTCCGGTTGTATAATGTTATCAGCTATCCATTTTGTGTTGCAGTGTTAAGCACTTTTAGCTCTTGTACTGGTGGTCTTAACTCGATTTCCAGGTCTGAGGCCTAGAACGAGTCAAACTAAGAAACAAGGGCATGGTGGTGTAGTGGTTAAGCTGTTAGCCTTTTCACCAGAGTTCGATTTCAGGTTAATATGCATGTCATAAACATATTAAACAAAACAAAACAGAGATAACGTTTAAAACTGATTACATTTGTGTCTTTTCAAATTATTACTTTGATTACAAAAGCAAAGGTGAACTGTGTTTGACATACAGTTAATGCTGTCTATTACACACTAGACTGTAAGAAAGCCAAATAGCAAAAGGCGTAGGTAGAGCAGTGGTAAAATTGCTATATGTAGAGAACTACCTAGCGGTTTTATGAACTGGCAAAGCTATATCGCATAAACAGTGCAGTATACAATCCAGCAATCAAATTTGTATCTTGTGGAACAGAGAAAATGCACTTTTACCTTGATGGATAGCAAATGAGTGCAGACGAATGACCTATGCATTAACCTACCCTGGGGTTATAACCACGAGGTGGAGGTGTGATTTCACTGTTTAATCATTTAGAGACATGGCTTTTTTGTAACCGGTAGATTTAGTATTTTGTAAATATTCATTTTTGTAATTGTAAATAGTGGAAACATTTTTTGTAATAGTAAATGTTAAATGTATAACTAAAAGTTATTTGGGATAAGTGTGCATGTCAAGGATAAATAGCGTGGTTGTATTTGTTTTTCAAAGACAGGTATGGTTGTGTGAATGTATGACTATAGATAGAATGATAGAGAGAGAGAGAGAGAGAGAGAAAGCTTGTGTGTGTGTGTGTGTGTGTGTGTGTGTGTGTGTGTGGGTAGCATTGATTTTTCAACCAAAGCAAACACGGCAAGGTAGGATGGTGGGGTAATTAATGTATATAGCAAATGGTAAATAGTATACTATATTTTTTTAACACTTGTGTTTTTTTAATGCAGCAGTAGATAGGTGTGTTTTGTAAAACAGTCTTACCTACAGTAGTAGTAGTAGTAGTAGTAGGCCTATATGTTTTTGGAAACAAACAGAAAGAGAATGCACTATTGCCATGGCCAAGCACTTCCATTAAAGTGATTTCAAGAAAATTTAAATCAGCAAATGTGTGTTTTACAAAACTAAACATTCAGCATGGACTAAATCATAAACGTGTCTTCTGTGATATGGAAAAAATAGGAAATCCATGTTTCCATATCAACACAATTTAAAAACTTAAAACTGACATTTAAAAAATGTAAATGGGAAATTGGCAAATGTGTAAACAACAAAATGGAAAATTCTTGTTTCCATATCATGAAATCCAAAAACTTTAAACTGACATTTTCAAATCGTGTACATGGAAAATTGACAAATGGCAATGTGTGAAATGTGAAAATGAAAAAAATATGAACAAATGGCTATCATTATTTAAAAAAAATAAAAAACCATCGTGTTATATCGTTAAAGTGTGAATCAAACCACATCTACTTATTTGGATCACCCGAGACTGAGTAGACCTGTTTTAGTCCTAATATACTTTTAAAATTTTATGTTAAAGCTCAATTTGAACTCAAGAGCTTTAGAGTGCCAGCTAACTATTATAACCGTTACGTCACAAAGACAACTTTACACTACTCTTAATAAACAATAATAAGAAAAAGAATAATAAATGTTGAATATTTTTTTTAAGGATGAACATGGTGACACTGTTTCTGTTGCACAGTCTGCTAGCTACTAGCCAGCAGCTGGGGTCTTAGAAAACGATACAGTTGACATTTTGTAATGAGATGTGACATGTTTCAAAGTACAGTATTATGGGTTGCTGTTGAGTAAAAACTAATCCTGTACAAGGAAGCAAGGGTTCGAACCCCTTACCTAACATTACTATTGCCTGAACATGGCTTGACGACACTGTATTATTATGATACTCGATACACAAACCATAGATAGAGTGTATTGTTTAAGATCACTTTCTTTCTGAACATAGGTGGAGACTGTTGATGGTTAACAATGGCATTAATATAGTAGGACGTGGGTATAGCAATTAAGAAAAAACAGACAATACCCATACAATATTTTTATTTATTTAATATAAGTACTTGTACAATAGTTACATTCAAAATACATTTCTTTTTTCTCTATTACTATTTAGTCCTTTTTGATTCTCTTGCATATGAAGGGTAGATAACCTTGTAGTTCAGCCCCTTAAAACAACAACAACACAACCTTTTGCATAGTCTGTGATGTTGACGACTCTTGAGATGTGGAAGATGGATTAAACATAACTTTTACAGCAGGGGTTAAATGTTGCTCAATAAACACTGCACTATTTTGAGTAGCAACATTTTTTTCTTGTACTAGCTTTTTAGCATTGTCATGATTATTTGTTGACACCAACAGTGTTTCATCTGGTACACCACATTGATGATCACTCACACTTAAAACCTTACCATTTCTACTTCTTAGATTGCCTCGACATTTTTTTGACCTCTCTTTTGAGCATTGCCAAAATATTATTCCTTTTACATTTTGACGATTATAGTTATAAGAGTAGCCTTTATAGAGTACACGTTGTTTACCTTTGTTAGTTGTAGTAAGTTCCATAGTAGCAACTAACCTGTTAGTATGATTTGCTCACTACAAAGGTTATAACTGTTCTGATAATAAAATCATTTAGCGTTGGCTTTTATATTTAATATGTACAGTTTGAAGTGATAGCAAAAGTGAGAGCAAAATGGTAGCAGAGTGGTAGAAAATATAACATGTATTGTTAAGAAATAGTTTAAGCTGTTATGTGGATCCATTACATAATAATTTTAGCACAACGAAGCTCATTTTCTATATCCAATAGTTCTTCCTCATATTCAGTATAACCAGCCTGTTTATAGACATGCAGTTGCTGAAGCCGCCGGATTAGCTTACTTGGATTGTTCCAGTAGACAAATTTAACAAATGATTTTTTAGTTGTAAACAAAGCATTACCATTATCATTATTATCTTCATCATCAACATCATCATCATCATAACCATTATCATTATCATCATCATCATTATCATCATCATCATGATCATTATAATCCTCATCACTATTACTATATAGTCCTTTTTGATCCTTTTGCAATACCACATTTTGCACAGTCTGTGTTGCCCTTGATAATGATGGGAGTTTTTCAGACATTGACAACTGTCCTAACACGACTTTCTGAGGAGATGATACATGCTTCTTAACAAACAATGCACTATCTTGAGCTGCAATATCTTTTTCTGGGACAAGTGTTTTAGCATTTTGAAGAGTTTTTTTAAACAGCAACGATGTTTTATCTGGTACACTACATTGATGATCACTCATACTTAAGACATCACTATTTTTACTTTTCAGCTCACCTCGACACTGTTTTGAACGATGTTTTGAACAACGCCAAATAACAGTTCCATTTTTATTGGTTCGTTTTACAATATATTTATATCCTTTATAGAATGCGTATGGCATACCATTGCTATTTGTTGATACTTCCATGTCAATTGTCAAGCATGAACTAATCTCTAGCAAAGTTCACTCGATAATATAAATAATTTCTAAACCCCAGTAGTGAATAGTCAGTTGTTTTTGATCTATGCAAGCGTAAACATGTCACATACACTGGTAATGAATACTCAAGGCTTTAAGGTCAATGAAAACAAGTACAGTATATATTTAAATAGGTGGCTATCATTGATTGCACAACACGCGGGTCACCATATCTTTTTTTCTTTCGGACTAGTGTTTTAACATTTGAAGAGTGTTTTAAACAGCAACGATGTCTTATCAGTCACACTACATTGATGATCACTCACACTTAAGACCTCGCTATTTTTACTTTTTAACTCACTTTGACACTGTTTTGAACGATGTTTTGAACAACGCCAAATAACAGTTCCATTTTTATTGGTTCGTTTTACAATATACGTATAACCTTTATAGTATGCATATGGCTTACCATAACTATTCGTTGATACTTTCATATCAATTTTCAAGCATGAAATAATCTCCAATAAATTTCGCTCGATAATAGAAATAATAGTTTAAAGTGAGTGCAAAGGTGAGTGCAAAAGTGAGTGCAAAAGTGAGTGTAAAAGTGGGTGTAAAAGTGAGTGCAAAAGTGAGTGCAAAAGTGAGTGCAAAAGTGGGTGCGAAAGTGGGTGTGAAAGTGGGTGCAGTTTATAGTAGGCACTATTTTTACTAGAATGTGATTTGAGTAAATATAATTTCTAAACCCAAGTAGTGAATAGTCAGTTGGTTTTGATTTATGCAAGCGTAAACATGTCTCATACACTGATGATGGATACTCAAGGCTTCTCGGTCAACAAAAACAAGTATATAGTTAAAGAGGTAGCTATTATTGATTGCACAACACTGAATCTATTTTTGAAATTTTGACAAAGGGTCTAAGTGCACTTTTGTTAATATCTCGCGAACCAATAAGACTACGGCATTGTATGAGGTATTGTTGGACTTTTTGCCGAAGACTGCTGGTAAACACTTATGTTCCCACGACCTTTTTAAAGATGGCGGCTGACCCACGAGGGGTGATTAAAACGTATTCCAAGCGACGCTTGTCGATAAGCAAACCAATAATCAAAGGGGGGTGTGACAGAGCTTGAGGCGATAACCCCTTTTGATTGATCCCTGTTGATTTGCCCCTTTGGACTGGTCCCCGTTGACAAGTCCCTCTGAACGGGTCCTTTTTGAAGGGAGTCATTTATGACGGGCCCCTGCTGACGGGTCACTGTGGACGGATCCCTGTGGACAGGTCCCTGTTGACAGGTCCAAAGGGATTAGTCAAAAGGACCTGTCAACAGGGACCTGTCCACAGGGATCCGTCCACAGTGACCCGTCAGCAGGGGCCCGTCATAAATGACTCCCTTCAAAAAGGACCCGTTCAGAGGGACTTGTCAACGGGGACCAGTCCAAAGGGGCAAATCAACAGGGATCAATCAAAAGGGGTTATCGCCTCAAGCTCTGTCACACCCCCCTTTGATTATTGGTTTGCTTATCGACAAGCGTCGCTTGGAATACGTTTTAATCACCCCTCGTGGGTCAGCCGCCATCTTTAAAAAGGTCGTGGGAACATAAGTGTTTACCAGCAGTCTTCGGCAAAAAGTCCAACAATACCTCATACAATGCCGTAGTCTTATTGGTTCGCGAGATATTAACAAAAGTGCACTTAGACCCTTTGTCAAAATTTCAAAAATAGATTCAGTGTTGTGCAATCAATAATAGCTACCTCTTTAACTATATACTTGTTTTTGTTGACCGAGAAGCCTTGAGTATCCATCATCAGTGTATGAGACATGTTTACGCTTGCATAAATCAAAACCAACTGACTATTCACTACTTGGGTTTAGAAATTATATTTACTCAAATCACATTCTAGTAAAAATAGTGCCTACTATAAACTGCACCCACTTTCACACCCACTTTCGCACCCACTTTTGCACTCACTTTTGCACTCACTTTTGCACTCACTTTTACACCCACTTTTACACTCACTTTTGCACTCACTTTTGCACTCACCTTTGCACTCACTTTAAACTATTATTTCTATTATCGAGCGAAATTTATTGGAGATTATTTCATGCTTGAAAATTGATATGAAAGTATCAACGAATAGTTATGGTAAGCCATATGCATACTATAAAGGTTATACGTATATTGTAAAACGAACCAATAAAAATGGAACTGTTATTTGGCGTTGTTCAAAACATCGTTCAAAACAGTGTCAAAGTGAGTTAAAAAGTAAAAATAGCGAGGTCTTAAGTGTGAGTGATCATCAATGTAGTGTGACTGATAAGACATCGTTGCTGTTTAAAACACTCTTCAAATGTTAAAACACTAGTCCGAAAGAAAAAAAGATATGGTGACCCGCGTGTTGTGCAATCAATGATAGCCACCTATTTAAATATATACTGTACTTGTTTTCATTGACCTTAAAGCCTTGAGTATTCATTACCAGTGTATGTGACATGTTTACGCTTGCATAGATCAAAAACAACTGACTATTCACTACTGGGGTTTAGAAATTATTTATATTATCGAGTGAACTTTGCTAGAGATTAGTTCATGCTTGACAATTGACATGGAAGTATCAACAAATAGCAATGGTATGCCATACGCATTCTATAAAGGATATAAATATATTGTAAAACGAACCAATAAAAATGGAACTGTTATTTGGCGTTGTTCAAAACATCGTTCAAAACAGTGTCGAGGTGAGCTGAAAAGTAAAAATAGTGATGTCTTAAGTATGAGTGATCATCAATGTAGTGTACCAGATAAAACATCGTTGCTGTTTAAAAAAACTCTTCAAAATGCTAAAACACTTGTCCCAGAAAAAGATATTGCAGCTCAAGATAGTGCATTGTTTGTTAAGAAGCATGTATCATCTCCTCAGAAAGTCGTGTTAGGACAGTTGTCAATGTCTGAAAAACTCCCATCATTATCAAGGGCAACACAGACTGTGCAAAATGTGGTATTGCAAAAGGATCAAAAAGGACTATATAGTAATAGTGATGAGGATTATAATGATCATGATGATGATGATAATGATGATGATGATAATGATAATGGTTATGATGATGATGATGTTGATGATGAAGATAATAATGATAATGGTAATGCTTTGTTTACAACTAAAAAATCATTTGTTAAATTTGTCTACTGGAACAATCCAAGTAAGCTAATCCGGCGGCTTCAGCAACTGCATGTCTATAAACAGGCTGGTTATACTGAATATGAGGAAGAACTATTGGATATAGAAAATGAGCTTCGTTGTGCTAAAATTATTATGTAATGGATCCACATAACAGCTTAAACTATTTCTTAACAATACATGTTATATTTTCTACCACTCTGCTACCATTTTGCTCTCACTTTTGCTATCACTTCAAACTGTACATATTAAATATAAAAGCCAACGCTAAATGATTTTATTATCAGAACAGTTATAACCTTTGTAGTGAGCAAATCATACTAACAGGTTAGTTGCTACTATGGAACTTACTACAACTAACAAAGGTAAACAACGTGTACTCTATAAAGGCTACTCTTATAACTATAATCGTCAAAATGTAAAAGGAATAATATTTTGGCAATGCTCAAAAGAGAGGTCAAAAAAATGTCGAGGCAATCTAAGAAGTAGAAATGGTAAGGTTTTAAGTGTGAGTGATCATCAATGTGGTGTACCAGATGAAACACTGTTGGTGTCAACAAATAATCATGACAATGCTAAAAAGCTAGTACAAGAAAAAAATGTTGCTACTCAAAATAGTGCAGTGTTTATTGAGCAACATTTAACCCCTGCTGTAAAAGTTATGTTTAATCCATCTTCCACATCTCAAGAGTCGTCAACATCACAGACTATGCAAAAGGTTGTGTTGTTGTTGTTTTAAGGGGCTGAACTACAAGGTTATCTACCCTTCATATGCAAGAGAATCAAAAAGGACTAAATAGTAATAGAGAAAAAAGAAATGTATTTTGAATGTAACTATTGTACAAGTACTTATATTAAATAAATAAAAATATTGTATGGGTATTGTCTGTTTTTTCTTAATTGCTATACCCACGTCCTACTATATTAATGCCATTGTTAACCATCAACAGTCTCCACCTATGTTCAGAAAGAAAGTGATCTTAAACAATACACTCTATCTATGGTTTGTGTATCGAGTATCATAATAATACAGTGTCGTCAAGCCATGTTCAGGCAATAGTAATGTTAGGTAAGGGGTTCGAACCCTTGCTTCCTTGTACAGGATTAGTTTTTACTCAACAGCAACCCATAATACTGTACTTTGAAACATGTCACATCTCATTACAAAATGTCAACTGTATCGTTTTCTAAGACCCCAGCTGCTGGCTAGTAGCTAGCAGACTGTGCAACAGAAACAGTGTCACCATGTTCATCCTTAAAAAAAAAATTCAACATTTATTATTCTTTTTCTTATTATTGTTTATTAAGAGTAGTGTAAAGTTGTCTTTGTGACGTAACGGTTATAATAGTTAGCTGGCACTCTAAAGCTCTTGAGTTCAAATTGAGCTTTAACATAAAATTTTAAAAGTATATTAGGACTAAAACAGGTCTACTCAGTCTCGGGTGATCCAAATAAGTAGATGTGGTTTGATTCACACTTTAACGATATAACACGATGGTTTTTTATTTTTTTAAAATAATGATAGCCATTTGTTCATATTTTTTTCATTTTCACATTTCACACATTGCCATTTGTCAATTTTCCATGTACACGATTTGAAAATGTCAGTTTAAAGTTTTTGGATTTCATGATATGGAAACAAGAATTTTCCATTTTGTTGTTTACACATTTGCCAATTTCCCATTTACATTTTTTAAATGTCAGTTTTAAGTTTTTAAATTGTGTTGATATGGAAACATGGATTTCCTATTTTTTCCATATCACAGAAGACACGTTTATGATTTAGTCCATGCTGAATGTTTAGTTTTGTAAAACACACATTTGCTGATTTAAATTTTCTTGAAATCACTTTAATGGAAGTGCTTGGCCATGGCAATAGTGCATTCTCTTTCTGTTTGTTTCCAAAAACATATAGGCCTACTACTACTACTACTACTACTGTAGGTAAGACTGTTTTACAAAATAACACCTATCTACTGCTGCATTAAAAAAACACAAGTGTTAAAAAAATATAGTATACTATTTACCATTTGCTATATACATTAATTACCCCACCATCCTACCTTGCCGTGTTTGCTTTGGTTGAAAAATCAATGCTACCCACACACACACACACACACACACACACACACACACACAAGCTTTCTCTCTCTCTCTCTCTCTCTCTCTATCATTCTATCTATAGTCATACATTCACACAACCATACCTGTCTTTGAAAAACAAATACAACCACGCTATTTATCCTTGACATGCACACTTATCCCAAATAACTTTTAGTTATACATTTAACATTTACTATTACAAAAAATGTTTCCACTATTTACAATTACAAAAATGAATATTTACAAAATACTAAATCTACCGGTTACAAAAAAGCCATGTCTCTAAATGATTAAACAGTGAAATCACACCTCCACCTCGTGGTTATAACCCCAGGGTAGGTTAATGCATAGGTCATTCGTCTGCACTCATTTGCTATCCATCAAGGTAAAAGTGCATTTTCTCTGTTCCACAAGATACAAATTTGATTGCTGGATTGTATACTGCACTGTTTATGCGATATAGCTTTGCCAGTTCATAAAACCGCTAGGTAGTTCTCTACATATAGCAATTTTACCACTGCTCTACCTACGCCTTTTGCTATTTGGCTTTCTTACAGTCTAGTGTGTAATAGACAGCATTAACTGTATGTCAAACACAGTTCACCTTTGTTTTTGTAATCAAAGTAATAATTTGAAAAGACACAAATGTAATCAGTTTTAAACGTTATCTCTGTTTTGTTTTGTTTAATATGTTTATGACATGCATATTAACCTGAAATCGAACTCTGGTGAAAAGGCTAACAGCTTAACCACTACACCACCATGCCCTTGTTTCTTAGTTTGACTCGTTCTAGGCCTCAGACCTGGAAATCGAGTTAAGACCACCAGTACAAGAGCTAAAAGTGCTTAACACTGCAACACAAAATGGATAGCTGATAACATTATACAACCGGAAATGATTATATTTCTGTTAGCAATGCATTTTGTCATCAGCCTACTGTCTGAGCACTGACAGCAACACAGTTTAGTTTAGAACACGAGAGTGTGTGTGTATAGATTATTAGCTTCAAGTATTTAAAGCTTGTTGTGCGTAGCGACCATCTTGTCCCGGTAACCACTGAGTATTCTTTTTGTGTTTTTAGCTATCCTCTTTAACCAATCAATTAAAGATAGTCTACTCTTACTTCTTGAATAGATAAATCAAAGTTTGTGTACACCGTTCGTCAATTATTAACCCATACCTGCAACATATACTCTCTCTATACTGCAGTTTGATCTGAAAAAGAAGTTTCAATGACTTGTCAGTCACCATACATGTAGCCTACACTAAATCTTTCTCTACCTAGCTATGTTTCATCACACATGGTAAACATCTCACGTGTTCGTATCCGATTATTAGTTTATAAAATCTCAGGTCGATGACCCTGATG
Organism: Meconema thalassinum; assembly: GCA_946902985.2. Taxonomy (NCBI): domain Eukaryota; kingdom Metazoa; phylum Arthropoda; class Insecta; order Orthoptera; family Tettigoniidae; genus Meconema; species Meconema thalassinum. The sequence continues at coordinate 570,691,668 of OX336388.2, read as the reverse complement.
TATTGGGTATTTTGGGAAAATTCATTGGCCATGGGAAAGGGTTGACCATTCTAAGTCCTATGACACCTCACATGTTGATATTCGATTATTAGTTTATAAAATATTAGGTCAATGACCTTGCTGTTTTGAATCTTGTGGGTAAATTCGTTGGTCATGGAAAAGGGTTGACCATCGTGAGACCTATGACACCTCACTTGAACCTCTCTGATTATTAGTTAGCGAAATATCAACAAAAGTGCAGTTAGGCCCTTTTGACATAAATAAATAATATATTCAAAAACAGAATGTCACCTCAAGTCCAACGACCTCTCATACAGGTCCCTAGCCTTATTGATTCATGAGATATTAAAAGCTAATGACCTTAGATCTTTAGGGTAAATTCGTTGGTCATGGAAAAGGGTTGACCATCCTGAGTCCTTTGACACCTCACTTGACACTCTCTGATTATTAGTTAGCGAGATATTAACGCACTTTTTATTTATTCACACATGTTGTACACCTCCTATAGCTCTGTGTGTACAGCGCTCCGCGCTTCGTGCATGTTCATACATGTTTGTCTTTCCCTTTCCACCTATGATCTCTCTTACATGACCCCTCCCCCTCTCCCCCCTCCACCTCCCACCACTGCTGTTCGCTGCTCTTGCCTATCTATTGGTTGTGACATCATTCCCACAAGTTGCATCATACTTTTTACTGATTCAGCGATTCCCACGCTTTGAACATTCTGTTATCGTGCACGTGGACAGCTAACGTCCAAGGTGAACACCTGTGGCAGATCAAATTTCACGTCAACTTGCATTTTGTCACGTACGAAGCAAAACAGGATGTCACTTGTTTAGCGTACATGTGGTTTCACACATGTTCACATGCATTTCGCTCTTCCCTGCCACCACGGTGGTCAGATTATTTCACCTTCAAGCGTCATTGTCATTTTTCCATTGCACTTGTTGTCAAGTCAGATCAGCGCATTCCAATAAGCTCAAATGACATTCACCTCCTGCTCCTCTGCAAGTTTGTTTTCTCTACTCGCTTCGACCAACATAGAACCAAGTTCTCATCACCGTTTACACATTAAAGGTAAAATATCAGAAAAACGCACCCTCGCTCTGTCATACACCGACCCGCTGAAATAGCGATTGTTCTATTAAGCATGGTCCTTGTGCTAAGCGACAGGTTCGGTCAAACACACACCTAGCAGTATCGTCTCTCTCAACCACCACGCTTCATAAACTTTATAAACAGGTAAAGAAAAAGAAAACCTTTTTTCAACATGTATGGCGTTAGACCCATGTGAATTATTTTTGGAAAAAAAATATCTACCACATTTGAAAGGGGGCGTTATCCCGAGTCCTAGGACACCTCGTACACACCTCTAGCGTTATTGGTTCACGAGATATCGGCAAAATCACAAAAACACGTGTTTACCCCAAAATCGAGTTTCCAATTTTATTAAAAATTATAACGAGTGGTCCATAGCAGAGAGGACGTCACCCCGAGTCCTTGGACCTGTCGAACACGCCTCTAGCGTTATTGGTTCGCGAGATATAGCAAAAAGTTCAAAATCACGGTTTTACAACAAAAAATTCTGTTTCCCTCATTCTCAAAAACTTTAACCTATTACCAAAATACACAGGGTTTCGAGACAAGCCATTTGACACGTCATAGGACCAAATCCGACCATGCATTCGTGAAATATCAGAAAAAGTCTAAAATCATGGTTTTACCCCAAAAAAGCCTGTTTCCCTCATTCTCAAAACTCTAACCTATTAATAGCATGTATAGGGCTTCGAGACAAGCGATTTGACACGTCACACGTCCAAATCCGACCTTGCGTTTGAGACATATCGGCAAACTTCGTAGGAAAGTAGGCGACTATCTGATTCTCTCCTCACCACCAAAACCTCTTCTTATCAATCATTTTTTTCAAAGAGCTCGCCCTCTTACAAAAATCCCCAGTGCGCATGCGTAAAAAACAAAAACAAAAATGTTCATCCATAGCGGCAGCCAGAAAAACGCATGCACTATATGAGCAACCACGTTTAAGTTCATTTTAGCAGCGCAGCTTATACATGTCACATTTGGAAAGAGACTTTCACTAAAAAATTACAATTTCACCCCCTAGTAGGAGTAGGTTTTATTTAGGGGTTGAAATGAGTAGTCCGTTGTAAAGAGGGCGTTAGCCCGAGTCCAACGACACCTCATTTGTCAAAATCGGACCATGGGTTGACGAGATATTGGCTTTGCCCCTGAATGTATTGCGGGTTAGTATGTGACGTCAGAGGGAGAGGTGGTGGGGGGAGTTAGAAACCGCCTTACCCCCCTACTCCGGTGGCAAAGTTGGTAGCATGCTGAGCCTCTATGCTTAAGGTCGCGGGTTCAAACCCAGCCGAAATCGTCGGATTTCTGAAGAGCGTTAAAATCCCCCAGTATGCCTTCCTTCGGAGGGGAAGTAAAGCCGGCTGTCCCATGTCATAGATTTATGGCATGAAAAAGAACCTTCCACTAACTACACTCGTGTGAAGCCAAAATTTGTAGGTTAGAATTGAAAACTCTCTATTAGGTCCAATGTTCGCCGCCAGGTGCTGACTGCGATGCCATCTGGTAGCCAAGTCCGCAAGCTAGGTATCGTGGATGGTAGCATTTGGTAGCGAAAGTAGAAACTACTTGAATTACTTGAATTAAAATCATATAACACACACTAATACAGCCATCACAATTAACACCGGTTATCAGACAGATTCTACACACACCCAAAGTACACGGGGCTACATGACCGCGTTGTCGCAGCCCCTAAACTAAGGAACCAACCAACTACAATTAGATCCCCAGTACTAGAACAAATCCATGTAACAAAACCATGACCTTCTTGGTTTAGAATTTCGAGATCTCACTCAAGGAAGCTGAATGGACTGTATCGTTTGCGTATCTGATCGTTCTGATAGATAAGCCATTGACCTTGATGTTTAACTCGACTTCTCTTTGTGGTCTACACACTTGAATAGCGAGTGTACCGACACGTGTGGGTCAAATGATAACATTCCCTTGGCGTCCTCAACCTCTATCTCACTCTTTGAGATCGTGCGTCGCGTTGCGTTCTCAAGTTCCTCGTAAATTACACTTAGAGTGACTGGTAGTATACTCGGACTCTATCGCCCCGACCACACAGCCCTCTGTGGGTAAGGAGCCAGACTCATCCTCTTTTCAGAACAAGTGTAATCAACCAACAACCAAGAAGAAAATCTCCAGCCAATTTGGCAGCGATGAAGTGTGTTGTATACTTGAGTGCGTTGAAGGAGATTGCCTGCCGGAAAAGCACACGTGCTACAAGACAATGCATGACATTTACAGCTAGATTGATGTCAACATATGAGAAATACTAGGATGGTTTGGTTTTCAACGCTAGGGTAATTAAATACAGCAAATCTATTATTATTATTATTATTATTGATGCCTTTATTGTGACGAAGTTAGGGACCCTGGCCCTCTCTTACACTTAACCACACACAATGAAATAAATGAATACTCACATATGTAATTCTTAACCTATCAAACTTCAATACTAGAATTGATAATAATAATAATAATAATAATAATAATAATAATAATACTAATAATAATAATAATAAACCATCCACAATGCTAAACGTGCCTTTCATAAAAACCAGATGGATAAAATCGAACAGGATTTCCAGAAGAATAATATGCGCAACTTCTAAAGAACATTTAAAAGCAACTTCAGTCCAGGGATTGCAATGGAAAACTAGTTTATAGCGACAAAGATAATTGTCAGGTGCTTGCAAAATATTTTGATTCCCTCAACTGTGCAAGTCCACCCAGATTCCTCTTCACCCAAGAAAGAGGAAGTCAAACAGATTATCCGATCTCTAAAGAACCATAAAACTCCAGGTGAAGAGTCGATAATCGCTGAACTGTGGAAGTTTGCTAGTGACAATACAGTGGATAAATTAATGGACATCATACATGAAATTTGGGATACCGAAAAACTTCCAAGTGACTGGACTTCTGCTTTAATACACCCCCTTCATAAGAAAGGCGATAAAGCAGATGTTAACAACTATCGAGGCATCTCCCTCCTACTGATAACTTACAAAATCCTCTCAAAAGCTCTTCAAACTAGGGCTGAAGAACATCTAGATACAGAACTGGGTGATTATCAAGGAGGTTTTAGGAAGGGACGGTCATGTGTGGAGCAAATCATGAATCTCAAATCTATCCTTTCATATCTGAAACTAAGGAGCAAGAAATTTGTAGTAACCGACATTGATTTTAAGAAAGCTTATGATTCCATTGATCGGACTACCCTACTTAAGATTCTAAAGGAGTTCGGTCTAGACAACAAAACCAGAGCGATCATCCAACAGACTCTCACCAACACCACTTCAAAAGTAAAGTTTAGAGGCGATATTTCCAATGCCTTCGAGATAAGGACAGGAGTTCGACAGGGAGATGGTCTCTCACATCTACTATTCAACTGCGTTCTTGAGAAAGTTATCCGTGAGTGGCGCAAAACAATGAGTGATGAAGGAGCCCAAAATGGAATCAGACTTGGTCACAAGAATAAGAACCTATCAATTGACTGTCCAGCCTTTGCAGATGACCTTGTGGTTTTTGCGAATTCGTTGGATATGGCCAGGAAACAGATCAACCAGCTTCAAACACAAGCTGCAAATGTGGGCCTCCTGATCTCTTTCGAGAAAACGGAATTTATTACTAACATCAAAACGGCTCCAAAACATATTGAAGTGAATCATGGGAAAATCAAGCGGGTTGTGAAATTTAAGTATCTTGGGGAATGGATAGACCCTACAATGTCCGAAAACGAGGCTTTTGCGTCTCGCTTGAATAAAATTTAAATGGCTTACCATCTAACTAACAATGTGTACAACAAAGGATCTATATCCCTGAATGCAAAACTGAAGCACTACTGCACGGTCATCCGGCCAGAAGCTTTGTATGCAGCGGAATGTCTCTCCATGAATAGAAAAGGCATAATGGAACAAGAAGTTCCGTGAAGAACTATACAGCCTACTTTTCATGCCAATGATTATTCTACAGTATATGAACCTATCTAGAATAATGACAAAATTAAGTTGGTAATATCGAAATATCAAATTAGTTCAAAATATACCTGCTATAATGTAGCCTGATAGAGCACTATAGTTGGCAGCCCTGGTGACTGAATATATTCTTAGTTCCATCTCTTAAGGTACAGAATACAAAATTAGGTTGAAGTCCAATGGACGTTACATGCAGTTAGACACTGGATCTATCAGCACGCGTAAAAGCATGTTGCCAACAATACCATGCGTGTGCTGGTCAGAAATAATCTGAAATATTATGATATCTTGTTGTGCCAATTTTGGATGAAATCCATTTGTTAGTATAGAAGTTACATGTATTTTAAAATTGGACATATCAGCAAGCATAGAATCATGTTGGCAGCACTGCCTTGTATTCATTACTCCAAATTAATCTACAATGTCAGGTGCTATACATGTGCAATGTATAGAGCTGTTGGCTTGCATACTTTCTGATATATTGATATTAGTGGAAAAAATATAGACAGCATTTATTAACAGTTGGCAGCCCTGATTGCTCTTAACAATACTTACAGTCATTCTGTTATGGTACACATAGCACATGCGAAATTTGGTTGTAATCCAACTGATAGTATAGAAGTTACATGTATTTAAAAATTGGTACTATCAGCAGGCTTATAATCATGTTGGTAGAACTGACGTATATAAGTTACTCAAAATTAATCTAAAATGTCAGAATATACGTGTGCATAGTTTAAAGCTGTTGGCTTGCATACTTTCTGATATATTGGTATTTGGATAAAAAAATAGAGAGCAATTATTAACAGTTGGCAGCCCTGGTGGCCCTTAAGAATGCGCTCAATCATATCTGTTTATGCACAGATATTACATACAAAATTTGGTTGAAATCCAATTGATAGTGTAGAAGTTATATGCATTTAAACATTGGACCTATCAGAAGGCTTAAACTTATTTTGGCAACACTGTCATTGTTGGCCTCCTGGAAATTAAACTGAAATAGTATTATCTGCATGTGTACCAATTTTGGAATAGCTCCCATGCATACCTTGCGAGATATCCAACATGGAGCTCAAATTTCTAGTGCGTTTTTTCAGCAGTTGGTAGCACTGACATCATTTTCAAATATGGAAGTGAGCTATTCCGGTGCACATCTTTACTCATACTAAATTTGGTTTTGATTGCTGCAGCCGTTTAGGAGTTGATAGGGGGACACACACACACACAGCCAGACAGACAGACAGAAGGACAGACAGACAGACAGACAGACAGACAGACAGACACACATTTTCCCGGATCGATCTCATAAGACTACTTTTTCCTCATTTTTGCAAAATGTGAAAAGTAGGCTAAAAACTGGAGACCAAGGAAAGGAAGATATTGAGGAAAATCCTGGGTCCAGTCAAAGAACACGGCGAGTTCCGAAGACGCCACAACCACGAGTTGTACACTCACGTAGAGAAAATAACTGACGTGATGAGGAAAAGGAGGATTTATTTTTATGGACATATAACCCGAATGAAATCAACACGGCTATCCAACAGAATTTTTGCTTTTCTCCGTGAGAAAAAGACAAAGGGGACCTGGTTCAGTGAAGTAGAGAAAGATCTGTTGGAGACTGGGATAACACGTGAAGATATCCAGAAGCGTGGTCCACTTAGGGAAAAACTTCAGAAACATCGGAGATTTCAACTTAAGCCGAAGCTAAAAACCGGTAAGGCGTGGACGACGGAGAGAAAGGTGTAACATCGATTGCGAATGAAGGAGTACTGGGCTAACATTAAATTGCAGAAAAAACAGTTAACATGACGTGGTCCTTAGTTGGCCGTAACGAAGGCATCCTTTTTAACTGCTGCGGCTTTTAGAGTCGTCGGGGTGCCGGAATTTTGCCCCGAAGGGGATCATGAACGTGCCAGTAAATCTATTGACACGGCTCCCTCGCATTTGCGCACCCTCAAATGCCAACTGGCTGTGGTAAGATTCGTTCCAGCAACCTCGGACACAGCAGGAGAGAACACTGCCTCTCAAACTAGAGTTGAAGTGGCAACTACTGTATATGATATTAACTAAGCTATACAAAATATATACGGTAATAACGATTTATGAAGTTTGAGCAAAGTCTTACTATATTCATTCACCCACAATATTGTTTAAGTTGTCCTACTATTTCAAAAGGAAATCAGTACATGCACGTTTGAAAGTTGTTAGGGATGTACAATTTATAACATGACGAGGACAATTATTCCAAATTCTAGTTCCCGACACGAGGAAAGAGTTACTGAAGGCAGATGAATGATGTAGAGGAATTACAATTACATATCCAGATCGCGTGTGACGATCATGAAAGGAGGAAAGAAAATGAAAATTACAAGATATATAGTGAAGTGTATTATCACTCAGAACTCGATACATAAGGGTACATGCGTACACATTTCTTTGCTGTTCTACTTTTAACCAGGAGAGTGGAGGAAAATTTCAAGGTGAAAATAAATTACATGCAGTAATTTAAAGCTCTCTCAAGTTTCTTATTATGTACTCCGGTAGCATCTACAAATACAACATCGCTGTAGTTAAATATAGAGATTATAAGTAGCCTATTATTCTATGTGTGTGGGGGTTTCGCACTGATGTACCAATTGGGCTTGTCAGCAGACGATAAGTACACCCTGTCTGGACTACTTGTGGGATAACAACTATTTTTTTCCTTAGTCATTTCATTTCCTACACAAGCGACTACCTTGTGTAGTCGGGCCCCAATAGATTGCCGCACCATCTATTGGGCCAAAAGAAAACAATTCATGTAGATGAATTAAATATCATGACCAGCCACAACGCATAAGCTCGTGCCTAACTGGCATAGGGAGAGCGTAGGTTCGAATCCCATTTCGGCCGTGGTTTCCCATTTTCTCCACCAGGCAAATTCCTGGACGGTTCATTTCAGCAGGTCTACGGTCGATTTCCTTCCGCAATCCTTTCCCTGACCCTTCCTTAATTAGACGATCGCCTGGGCGATCAAACTGACACCATCCCCAGTTGTATCTGCAGACTAAGAGTGTTCAGCTCCCAGACACCATCTTTACGACGGTAGAGGAATGATCACTCGCAGAGTCTGTGGGCGAAGCCGAGCTAGGAGGATAACAAAATTGAAAATAAAATGGGGATGGGGAAAAATAAAACGTTTGCAATTCTGATGATTGCGAGGAGACAGGTCTCTTGAAATGAGGGTATTGTAGGGTTGTTGGTTGATTTTAAATTAATATTGATTGGGTAGTGTTAGGGAGTTCAGTAACGAATATTTACAATTGGCGAAGTTCAACGCCATACTGATTTTAATAAATGGAAGAAGAAATGGGTAGCTTCCACCACTAATTTTGGAAGTTACGTGTGTGTTGTTTTTAGTGGAACGAGGATAATATATTATAACAGAGCGTACCATGGAGGAATAGAGAAACGGAGGGAGATAAAAAAATATAATTATGGAAATGTTTTACCGCTGGTAAAAAGAAGAAAGAAATGGAAATTACCTGCAAAAAGTGTAAGATAAGGGAAATAGAATGCATATGAGAATACATAGTAGAACGTCATGGCGACCATGATTTGAATGAGGAAATAAAAAGTATCACAAGTCTATTGTTTTTATATAAACAAGGATGAGGAAGCAAATAGAAATAAAGGAAGAATGATGAATAAATGAAGACATTGATAAGAAGATGATTGTTGCTTTAAGGGGCGGAACAGTGAGGTCCTCTGCTCCAACGCAAAAGAAGAGACTTATACATTCCAAAAAGATGGAATATTTTCATTACCATGGCCAGATTAATTAAACACAGCAATATTTTCTAGGTATTATGTCGTGCATGTGGGAATAATACCTAGAAAGAATTTGCTTTATTTAATGCCCAACGGTTTTGCAGATCATTATCACACCTACAATTAGAGTGACAATTGGGGAAGAAATACTGCAGATTTAATTTCAGGGCTATAAACTTTCTTTTTACAATTGCACAACTTTTTTACACACTCAAAATTTTTGAATCCACCTTTGTGTTTTTCTCTCTGGATCCTACTGTATTTCAGAGACTGAGAAACAAGATTTGCTACTTTTTGGTATACTAACGCATACGAAGAAGAAGAAGATGATTGTTGTTTTAAGGGGCGAAGCAGTGACGTCATCTGCTCCAACACATAAGAAGAGACTTATAAAAGCAATCAGAGGAGAGAGTAGTACTCTCTCTTACGTGGTCGTTATCCACGGACGGAATAAGCTGAAGAAAGCAGGTGCTAACATTGTGATCTCATTCCCAACTCGGCTGATTAAGTTGATTTACGCCCTGTGTAGGAGAGTGAATACCGACCACAGCCCATCTGCTGCAGTGCTGAACTAATCTCCGAGAGAGACTGCAAGCCCTTATCAATAATTATGACGTGATTGAAGCAGCCCTGCTTCTGACAGAACCAATGATCAAAGCACTCCTCACCCCACAGTGCAAGGTACTGTTAGCAGCTGAGTTAACTCCAACTACGCGCTGTTCAACGGGAGACGAGGAATTTTATATTTTACAATGATGGTGAGAAGGAAAGGCCTATATCCCGTTTCCGATGGTTATAAACGAATCTAAAATTAACAGAAGAAGGATAATAATAATAAACCTAATAATTGACTACCGACAGTAGTGGCTGCATTCGCTAAAGCGCTGCGTTAGGCCATGGGGCCAAGCGCTCTGCTGACTCGCTAGACGCGTGGGTTCGAGCCCCACCGTCGGCCGTCCTTGAAATGGTTTTCCGTGGTTTCCCATTTTCAACTCCAGGCAAATGCTGGGTCGGTACCTTCTGACAGGCCACGGCCGCTTGCCCAGTTTCATTCACCATCATTCATTTCATGTCTCATTAACTCCTCTCATGAGGTTGGTGTCAGGAAGGGCATCCGGCCGTAAAAATCATCCGCCACAAAGACTTCCATCGCATCTCAGGGATCCCGTTGGAAAACGGGAATAATAAGGGGTAGACATACAATTTTTTTTTAGCGTATGGCTTTTAGTGCCGGGAGTATCCGAGGACATGTTCGGCTCGCCAGTTTTGTAGCTGCTTCGAGACGGACACCCAATGGGTGAGCTACAAGTACCGTTGGGGAGGAATGTTGGAAGGGAAGGGCGAGGAGTTGGAGGGTAGCGGCTGTGGCCTATAGTTAGGGACCAACCCCGGCTTTTGCCTGGAAGGAAGATAGGAAACCACAGAAGACCATCTTCAAGGTTGCCGGCGGGGGGATTCGAACCTCCTCGCCTCCCGGATGTGAGCGACTGCCATTAGCCATGCCGTAACGACCACGGCTAACTCACCCGGTTAGACATACAATAATAATAATTGACTCGTAAAGGAACAGTAAAAGGGTATTGTTCCAAGAATATGATACAGATCTTACAGAAATAGGTATTCCAGAGGACACAATTACGGACTACCTAGATTTTAAATTAGGAGCAAAAACCAAAGACGGAGGGTTCCTCTTTCAGAAAATTAGAAGAAGGCACTGAGTGATGGGCTCAAGAGATAATGGCAGGACATCAAAGCTGGCAGAATAAGAGCTAAACACTGAAAATGATATTGATTGTTAACTCGTAGTCCAAAGTGGCTCAATTTGAGTGTAAAAATCAAATAATAAATACATTAACGAAGTTTGCTCTTCGCAAATGGCCTGACAATTTTGTCCAATAGCAGATAGGATGTGATTGAATCCATTGAAAGAATCAATGAAATTGCAACCAAAACCAGACCCTAAATCTTATACCAAAATACCAAGTTCATGGAAGGATCTCATCGGTACATGGGTGACAATCTTTAGGAACCAAGTTCGTCAAAGTATCTCAAGTATCTAAATTCAAATACCTAGGAGAAATGCCCAACCATCATAACTGAATCGTGATGCAAATAAACAGAGGATCTCTACATTGCAAAGAGCCTACAGAATCACAAGAAAGAGATATGACAGGAGATCCATGTCTCGTGAGGCAGAATTAAGGCATTACAACACGGTAATCAAACCTGAGGCATTATGTGCTTTAGAAACACTGATCATTGAGGGAATATCACTAGTTAAAGATATACAAATCCCTCAGTATGCCTTCCTTCAGAGGGGAAGTTTAGCCGGCGGTCCCATGTCATAGATTTATGGCATGATAAAGAACCTTCCACTAATTACACCTGTGTGAAGCTAAATTAATATAGGTTAAATATTTGACTAACGTTATTAGGTTCCTACGTTCGTGCGGTGGCATATGGTAACTAATTTCTGAACTAGTTGGTCGTTGACTGTGGCGATTGGTGGCAAAAGTAGGAACTACTTGAACAAATTCAATGCCTGCAGTCCTTACTTGAATGAAAACAGATAACACACACTAATACAGTCATCACAATTAACACCGGTTATCAGACAGATTCTACACACACCCAAAAGTTCACGTGGCTACATGACCGTGTTGTCGCAGCCCCTAAACTGAGGAACCAACCAACCAAAAATATACAAGAGCAAGAAAGGAAAATCTTGAGGAAACTTTTCGGTCCAGTTTGTAGAGAGGGACTCCGGATGAAAAGGAAATACCAGGAGCTTTGTCAGTATTCGGAAAACATCTCAGACACTTTGAGGGTAATACGTTTGAAATTCTCAGAATAAGTGATCACAGATTGACTAAAGGTTTTCTGAATCTAACCCTGCTAATGAAAGCTGCTTGTAGTTGAAAACACCTTCAGAAAATAGGTATCTCAAGTGATGCGATACTGGACAGATCTAAATTCAGGAAACTAGTCTACAATCATCAATTTTCCGACCACCCAAACATTACAAACATGGACGGAGGAACGCATAAAGAGACATACCAAAAAGATGAAGAGAATTTGGGTGCAGATAAAGGAAGATCAGCTAGATTGATTCAATCACGCTCCTTCGATGAGTATAGTGATGTAAAAAAAAAAAAAAGAAAACAACATTAGTAACATTATATAAATATATATATATATATTTTTAGCGTATGGCTTTTAGTGCCGGGAGTGTCCTAGCACATGTTCGGCTCGCCAGTTTTGTAGCTGCTTCGAGACGGACACCCAATGGGTGAGCTACAAGTACCGTTAGGGAGGAAAGTTGGAATGTAAGGACGAGGAGTTGGAAGGTAGCGGCTGTGGCCTATAGTTATGGACCAACCCCGGCTTTTGCCTGGAAGGAAGATGGGAAACCACAGAAGACCATCTTCAAGGTTGCCGGCGGGGGGATTCGAACCTCCTCGCTTCCCGGATGTGAGCGACTGCCAGCAGTCATGCCGTAACGACCACGGCTAACTCACCCGGTAGTATAATAATAATAATAATAATAATAATAATAATATCGTATGGCCTCGGATGCCGGGTGCATGCATTGTTATTTGACGCCCAAAGGACAGCCTGCATGTCGACTTTTGTTGTTCCTTGGAGCGCTATGAAAGTCAAGGAGATTTGATATCTAAGCTTCTTGACACTATAGCGCTTTCTACTAGAGAAGGGAGGAACTTTTTATGTTGGCGGAAAATCCCGAGATTAATTTCACCATTATGAACACGGCCTACTGAATTCAAATGGGTTCTTTTACATGCCAACAATGTATGACATGCGTGTCCTGATTTTTGTCGCCTTTCAAAAATCACTTACCATGGCCAGGATTCGAACCTGCAACCTTGGAAACAGCGAACGAGAACGTTACCGCTGAAGGTGAAATAGGTTCTTAACCTCTACAGTAAATGGCAACAATAATAACAAACCAGAATAATAAATTACGTATTACATCAACTCATAGGAGTTCCCAGGTGATCTGTACCGCACAGCCTCTTGAGGCGGCTGGCAGATGACTGTAGGGTTCACCCTGATAATTACACCGCGGGATGAGTAAATTACCTCTCCCCCCCGTGGTGAGCTGGCAAGTGGCTAAGGATCGATCCTGGACGTAAGCTTGAAGAGTGCTCCAGAATAGTGAGACGTGCTCCGGTTTCTCCTCGCTCCTAACTAACACCCACTCCTCGACTGACTGAGTTTCTCAAGCTGTTCATTGGGCCGTGAGACCTTCATTGCAAACTAATACCACCGACATCAAAGGCAAAATACAAGCTCATTTTCCAATATTTCATCAAGCTTTCGCCGTCTTTTATACAGTACCTGTCAGAGTTTGGTCTCCAGTAGGGATCTGCAAACTACGACCCTCAGACTAGATTTAAATTTCTTGGCGTAGCCACGAATGCTAGTCACTACACCACGAGTTGTACCGCAAAGTAATAATTTACTCTTACACACACAACCACAGTCACCAAAGAAACACAGGTTTATATACTGTGCGAGTCCAAGCTCTATGAACTTGCGGGATGAAGGACAGAGGCATGGAAGGAGCAGGCGAGAATTGAGAAGCCTGTCGACAGCCCGCCGTGTTACCTGACATTCTCGTCTATTCCAGTACAGCTAACATAGGGTCTTTTCTGAAACCAGTGTGGCGTTGGGTATGAGTGAGTGAGTCACCGACTAATGTATTTGATACTGTTACTACGCAAGGACCGAGAAACCTCATCACTCGTCATCACCACGTCTCATAGTCCGCGATGCACATTCCTCTCAGGTTCACGCAGCTTAGACCCGAGCAGTACCTGGGTCTGATGACCAAGATTTCTGAAACCCCTAATTGTGGAAGGTATTATTTAGCGTATGGATTTTAGTGCCGGGAGTGTCCGAAGTCATGTTCGGCTCGTCAGAGGCTGTAGCTGCTTCAATGAAGACACCCATGGGGTGAGCTACAAGTTCCGTTCAATTTCAAGTAGTACCAACTTTCGCTACCAGATGTCACCGATACCTAGTGGTGAACGTTGGAATTATGATAGAGCGTTTCATCGAAATCTAACCTGCAAATTTAGCTTCACGCAAGTTTAATTAGTGGAAGGTTCTTTTACATGCCATAATTCTATGACATGGGACCGCCGGCTTTATTTCCCCACGAAGGAAGGCATAATGAAGGATTTTAACGCTCTTAAAAATTCGACGACTTCGGCCGGGTTTGAACCCGCTATCTTGGGCACAGAATTTCAGCATGCTACCAACTACGCCACCGAAGCCCTTAATGTGGAAGTAAGACCTCTCCACTAATACTGTAGAGTCCAGGGGTCTCCAAATATTTTAGCCTAAGGGTCACACTGACTCTTCAAATAAGTTTCAAGGGCCAGTTGCTCCATACCTGCAGTCGGTGATCACCCAGCCATACTTCAACACGCCAAGCCTACGTCTCGACTCTGCATTTCATCTGTACTCCAGAAGTGGTAAGTTTCACTTTGCAAATACTCCTCAACCCCTCACTTATCTAACCCCCATTACCTGTACACCTTCGGAGGGGAAATAAAGCCGGTGGTTCCATGTCATAGATTTATGGCATGTAAACGATCCTTACACAGACTAAATTTGTGTGAAGCTAAATCTCTAGGTTAGATTTCGATGGTACGCTCTAACAAAGTTCCAACGTTCACCACTCGGTATCAGTGACATCTGGTAGCGAAAGTTGGAACTACTTGAAATAGAACGGAACTTGTAGCTCACCCTATGGGTGTCCACTTGAAGCAGCTACAACCTCTGGCGAGCCGAATAAGTCCTCGGACACTCCCGGCACTAAAAGCCATACGATAAATAAATAAATAAATAAATAAATAAATAAAACCTGTACACTCATTCTTTTTTCAAACTACATTAAGTAGGCACGGACAACATCACAATAAATCACTGCACTCCATTTCAATTGTCTGCTCATCAGTAGAGTTCGTGGTTTTTAGCATTTAAATATCAAGGATTTAGCGTTTTGATTGTCAAATTTAGCGTTTTGTAGCATTTATACTTCTCTAATTTAGCGTTTTGTAGCATTTATACTTCTCTAATTTAGCGTTTTGTAGCAAATTGGTTAAAAATAGGCATAATTTGCGAAATTACATACACAACAGTTCGGAGTAAAATCACACTGTTTAATCACACATTGCTTGTCATGCAGTTTTGAACACACTATGAAAAAATAAGAGAAACAACATAAGACTGCAAGAAGTATTAACACACTCAAATATGCATATTTACAAACACAGTTTCAAAGTATTCATTTATCTGAACATATTCATTTATCACTGTACAACAGACCTACAAGGAAGAGGAATGTCAATGATGATTGAAGTACAACATGCCAACTGTTTGAATGGTGTCTCCCTTCATTCGAGACCGCCTATCAGTCACAATCATGTTGTACTTGCTAAAAAACCTCTCTACATCGACACTGTTCATAGGGGCCCCAATGCACTGCAGTGCTGCCGAGGCAAAGGATGGAAACTTTAACTTAAGTGCCATCAACATTTGAAGAGTGTCAGTGTTTTTTTCTTTCATTTTAATGTTCTGCAAAATCTGTTGGTGATACGCCTCGCAGCCCTCGACAAACTGATCTACAGTGACACTTCTAAAAAATGGCAACTTATGCTTCAAAGACACAAGTGATTTGGGTTCCAGAGCACTGTTTTGCCCTGCAACTGCAGGATTAAATAAATTGCACACTTCGTTGAAAAACATGTTTGTATCACTAACGCTCATGTGCTTTGAGAGTTTAGTTATACATTTAAGCATACACTGCTTAAATTGCACCTTAATTTCCTCTTTCTTTGTATTGTTTCTGTAACTCTCCAGCAGTCACTTGTTTCCAATGGAAACCATCCGTCAGCACACCTCTTTAATTCTCCACAAATAGTAGAAAGATCATCCCACAACTTGTGAGCATACGGGTAGGACGATCCCCCCAGTACTGTGAGTGCTGCATTAATTTTTACAGATATCTGTGAAACAAACATTATTTGAACTTCAAGCAAGGGAAGCATTTCCTGATCTCTAAACATATACAACACTGAATGGCCACTGCTATTTAGAGAATTCTCATCAAGGGAACTAAATAATTCTACCAGGGGTGTCAAGATACTGGACTGAGCGAAACCAAGAGTTCCATCGGGTGATGACAGGAGCTGGGAACAACAGCGCATTCAAATCAGGGAAGTTATCTAGCAAATAATGTAAATAGGAGTTCTTCAACTTCCTGCAGTGGAGAAAAGCCATCTTAAGTTTTGAAACCAAATTGTTCAACTGTGACAGTTCCTTGAGAATAACATCCCCCACAAGATGCAACTTATGTGCAAAGCACTGGAAGTGAAGAAGATGGTCTCCCAATTATCGTCTGTAAGGCCTGGAAACATGTACCAATGTATCTGGCAGAGTCTGACACTAAACCCAGGACGTTTTTATAATCAATATTCTAGTCTTTGAGAGCATCAATGATGCCTCGGCTGCATGTTGTCCCGTTAGCAACATCCAAAAATGAACAGCTTGCCAAATAAACTTGTTGTTCTGCACTTGGCGTGACCGTCCTGAATAGAACAGCAAAGACACATCTGCCTCGGTTGTCCAACGTCTTGTCTGCGATTACTACAATAGGCTTCCCGTCCAATGCTGCATTCACCTCTGCCCCTGCTGAATCTCCGCAACGTGGGACATAATCTCTGCTAAGGGTACTACCTTGAGGCAGATCTCCTGATCCTGGGACGTACCTATGGGGCCAATAAAATTTCGTTACACATGCTAATAATAATAATAATAATAATAATAATAATAATAATAATAATAATAATAATAATAATAATAATAATAATGCGGTCGTGAAAATTCAATATTCATTTGGTGAAGTGCTGGCCTAGAGAATATCTGAACGAGTTTTGAAGCTTTTCCCTATAAAGTTCCCTTTATGTACATGAAAGCAAGCGATTATTTTACATCCTAGATGGTCTATTAAATTGTAACATTTTAAAATAACGTCCATCCAATTTTTTTTTTGGTCGAAAATTTGAATAACCTAACCTAAAATTCCACGTGAAGTCGTCATATTTGGAAACGTGCATCCACGTGGTTTTTGGTCGAAAGTTTAAGACACCTAACCTAAAATTCAACAAGGCCGTATAGCAATCGTAATACTCAAAAACAACCATCCACATGCTTCTTTTTTGATGGGGGAGGGGGGATATAGCTAGTTTATTCATATTTCACAGTAAGTTAGGGTATACCACTCAAAATGGTGTAAATATATTTTAAACACAAATATAAATAACGCCCAAAAGTATATCTGAAATAGGCACTTACTTTTCAAGATAGTCTCGGAAAGCAGGATGGTCCAGCTTGTGGATGGGGATATTAGACTGCAGGCACATCTTCACAGTATCCTCAATGAATGTTTGTTTCTCGCTTTTTGCTTTCTTTGCCATTCTATCCATTTCTGCTATTGTGGCTTGCCGCTTGACGCCACGCTGTTCACATGCTGGTTGGGAACAAAATCGCTCCTTTTGTAGCACATGTTTTTGCTCTTGCAGTGTTTATCTAAAACATCTTTCTTCTTCCACTCAAGTCTTTGATTGCAAAGTAGGCACATCAATATATCTGTATCACTTACATAAAAATGTTCTGATTTGTAACTCTCGGCACGCTGTTTGATCGTCACTTTGCTTCTACCCATGGCTACCGGTCAACAAATCACCACCGTATTTTAAAACAGCCGACTATTATGAAGGGTCAACACAAAGTGAATTAACGCGTGCTTGAAAGCTGTTTCTTCTTCTTCTTCTTCTACTTCTTCTTCTACTTCTTCTTTGTCTTCTTCGATATTTATTTGCTCTCTTGTTGATAGCTGTTTGATTGGTTGTTCTTTGCACTGCTCTTTGGCCGTAGAAAGATATTCCACACATTGCAGTTTTAAGGCGCCGTAATAATTCTTTCCCCTGAAATATATGTTGTTATTTATCTTATTTTTAAGAAAAACGCATAGTTTTTAAAGATATATGTTTATTTTGCATAAAACCGAGAATTTCGCATCTATTTCGCATAAATTGTAAAATTTCGCATTTTGAGCCAATTTCGCATTTTAACGCTAATTCGAAATCGCTAAAAATCACTCATAGAGGTCATATAAGATGAAGGCACATACACTGACAAAGTTTCAACATATTTCGCATTTATTGCAAATGCTGGAAACCACAAACTCTACTCATCAGCTATTATTTGTCGTAACGTAAGCATTCTCCGCTTCCCGTCTAGCCTCCCGCCTGCGATTCCCGGCTTCAGAATAATTGTTCCCTACACGGCAATGACCGCTCGCCTACATTTGCGCACTTAACACGGTCTAACTAGATTCCTATCCTTCCCCATCGTGCACCCCTGTTTCACCCCCTCTCGTCCCCCAACACATAACTCCACCACCAGCCAAGCAAGTTGATTTCTTCAGGGAGCCTACGAGGGATCTGAAACAACCGTAGTTTTCAATTAGGCGCAAAGTTTCGTTTTGGGACTGGCCGGCCTACCGACCTATCTAACCTATCTATGGCACAAATTCACCTCATCCATCCTAGAAGTGGTTTTGCGTGGTTTCCAACTTTACTCCTAAAATAAAATTCATAGCCACATTCTACCCTAATTCTTTACAGTGATACAGGTGATCAGACAGATTCCTCACTCATCCAAGTCCCTCCACGATGTCGCGAAACCTCTGTATGGATCATCATCAATAACTACTGTAATTATTTGCTTCAAAATTGAGGTATGCAGTCTCTATCTTGAGATAAGGTAACATCCCGGTATATTCCTGGAAGGAGTTTTGGAAATATCTGGGGGAAACTACACTCAGGATGATCGATGTCAAACCGGGATTCAAACCTCGGATCACCGAAATTGCATCTCCAGATTGCAGCCGAGGAAGTTGAATCTTTGAAGGAAGGAGAAAAAGACCACGGCCCTCAAACGTCGTACTATGTCGGCTGCTTAAAATATCACCTTGCTGATTACAAGTCAAAATTGATCTCAACCACTGGTCATTTAAAATATGATTTCTGTGTCACTGCTAGGCGAAGGTTCAGATGGAACTTCACTAAAATGGCTCCATATTGAAATGGTACTTGAGTAGTCAGGCCGCAGACTGGTTGCATCCTTAACAAGTAGTTCCGTGAAGAACTATACTGCCTATTTTCATATATCCTTCCTTACTTACTTAATTCCTGCCGCTCCTTCCGGAGCATAGGGCCTTGGCGAAATATCTCCACGTAGTACGGTTCCTGGCCATTCTCTTCACTTGACTCCAGTTCTTGTCCACCTCTGCAATTTCATTTTCGATCGTCCTCTTCCAAGTCTTCTTAGGTCGACCTCGCTTCCTGGCGCCTTGAGGATTCCAGTCTAGCGCCGCCCTCTCAATAGCTCCGTCTGGCTTCCTTAGTGTGTGACCAATCCAGCGCCATTTCCTCTCCTTGATCTGGATGCTAATCGGTTGTTGATTGGTGATGGTCCAAATATCTTCATTTGAGATTATGTCCGGCCACCTCACATTCATGATGCGACGCAGACATCTGTTAATGAACACCTGTAGCTGGTTGTTGATCGGTTTTGTGACTTTCCATGTTTCACAGCCGTAGAGAAGAATCGACTTTACGTTGCTATTGAAAAGGCGGAGCTTGGTCTTCCTGGAAATGTTTCTATTTCTCCAGATGAGGTAGAGCTGGACAAAGGCACCATTTGCCTTCCTGATACGGCTTCGAACATCTTCCTCTGCTCCCCCATCATTTGTGACTATACTTCCAAGGTAGAGGAAGGACTCAACTCGCTCAATGTCCTTTCCGTTGACTGTCAAACTAGTCGTGATGTCAGAATTTATCCTCATCTCTTTGGTCTTGTTGGCGTTGATCATCAGTCCTGCACGTTCTGCTTCTCTCTGCAACCTCCCCAGCTTATCTTCAATGCCTCGGTACTGTTATGCCATAAGACAAATGTCGTCTGCGAAATCCAGATCTACAAGCCTGTCATTTAATACCCCTCTTCCGTCCTCCCATTACCTTCTTCATCACACTATCCAGGACCAACAGGAACAGAGTGAGGGAAAGGACACACCCCTGTCTCACTCCGGAACTGACCTTTATCCTTTCTGTTAATTTGCCTTCGTGAAGAACCTGGCACTCATACCCTTCGTACATCTCTTCCATGATTCTGATGATCTTTGTTGGAATTTTATATTCCTCGAGGGTCTTCCACATGATTCTTTGTTCATATATCCTACTTATGTTAATTGCCTCTATCAACATACAAAATTTCAGTTTGACGGCTGTAATAGATTCGTAGATATCAAGAACCGACTAAATATTGCGGATGGTCGCCATGTTGGATTTTTATATATGTAGGTCTTAGAGTTATGTACTGTTACATGAAGATTATTGTGTACGTGTAGTATTAAAACGTCAATCGCATGAATAGGACACAAGTAAAAACGAGATTTAAAAATTTCGCACAGCTGCCATCTTGTGGTTATGTAAACAATTGAAAAAAATAGATGCCAGTGGATTTGTAAAAGGATTTAATGTACCAAGTGTCACTGCACTCGGATGGTTATATTGCGAGAAACGACCATGTGAATATCTATAGTTCGCGTCACTGCCATGTTGGATTTGCGATCACCAGGTCATTGAAAGTCCTATAGGTGAACTTATGTTCATAGCCCCTATGACCATTAAAAAAATCAGTTTGATTGCTGTAATAGATTCGTAGATATTGAGATCCATCTAAATATTTCGGATGGTCGCCATGTTGGATTCTTATATGTATAGGCCATAGAGTCATGTACCATTAAAGGAAAATTATTGCGTAGGTTCATTATTCAAATTTTCACTTCGATCGCATGATTACGACACAAGAAATAAAAACTTAATTTTAAAATTCGCACAGCTGCCATCTTGAGGTTATGTAAACAATTGAACTAAATTAGATACCAGTGCATTACATTGTGTATAAACATATAGGCCTACTGTACCAAGTTTCATTACGTTTGGAACATTAAATCGCGAGTAAGGTCTATTTAAATTTTTCAACTTCGCTGGGCCTCCATGTAGGTTTTATAGTTACCAGGTTTTGAAACGTCACATAGGTGAACTTCTAGTAGTTCCCTTTATTACCGTAAAATATTCCAGGGAGATATCGGTAATAGTTTAGGAGAACTATTTCGCACAGCCGCCATGTTGGATTGGTGAGACGCAACAAAATTTGAAGGATACGGTCGGGGTCATCCAAATTAGTGCTATGAACTTACCGAGTTTCATTGACATCGGTCCAGCCGTTTAGAAGTTACTAGGGGGGACACACACACCATCTCACACGCACACACAGACAGACACACGGACAAAAGGTGATCTCATAAGCCTATTTTTAGCCTACGTTTCACATTTTGCCAAAATGAGGAAAAAGTAGACTTATGAGATCGATCCGGGAAAATGTGTGTCTGTCTGTCTGTCTGTCTGTCTGTCTGTCCTTCTGTCTGTCTGGCTGTGTGTGTGTCTCCCCCTATCAACTCCTAAACGGCTGCAGCAATCAAAACCAAATTTAGTATGAGTAAAGATGTGCACCGGAATAGCTCACGTCCATGTTTGAAAATGATGTCAGTGCTACCAACTGCTGAAAAAACGCACTAGAAATTTGAGCTCCATGTTGGATATCTTGCAAGGTATGCATGGGAGATATTCCAAAATTGGCACACATGTAGATAATACTACTTCAGTTTAATTTCCAGGAGGTCAACCATAACAGTGTTGCCAAAATAATTTTAAGCCTTCTGATAAGTCCAATGTTTAAATGCATATAACTTCTACACTATCAATTGGATTTCAACCAAATTTTGTATGTAATATCTTTGCATAAACAGATATGACTGAACTTATTCTTAAGAGCCACCAGGGCTGCCAACTGTTAATAATTGCTCTCTCTATTTTTTTAAATCCAAATACCAATATATCAGAAAGTATGCAAGCCAACAGCTTTAAACTATGCACACGTATATTCTGACATTTTAGATTAATTTTGAGTAACTTATATACGTCAGTTCTACCAACATGATTATAAGCCTGCTGATAGTACCAATTTTTAAATACATGTAACTTCTATACTATCAGTTGGATTTCAACCAAATTTCGTATGTGATATGTGTACCATAACAGATATGACAATAAGTATTGTTAAGAGCAATCAGGGCTGCCAACTGTTAATAAAAGCTGTCTATATTCTTTTTACCCTAATATCAATATATCATAAAGTATGCAAGCCAACAGCTCTATACTTTGCACACGTATAGCACCTGACATTCTAGATTAATTTGGAGTAATTAATACAAGGCAGTGCTGCCAACATGATTATATGCCTGCTGATATGTCCAATTTTAAAATACACGTAACTTCTATACTAACAAATGGATTTCATCCAAAATTGGCACAACAAGATATCATAGTAATTCAGATTATTTCTGACCAGCACACGCATGGTATTGTTGGCAACATGCTTTTACGCGTGCTGATAGATCCAGTGTCTAACTGCATGTAACGTCCATTGGACTTCATCCAAATTTTGTATTCTGTACCTTAAGAGGTGGAACTAAGAATATATTCAGTCACCAGGGCTGCCAACTGTAGTGCTCTATTAGGCTACATTATACCAGGTATATTGTGAACTAATTTGATATTTTGATATTACCAACTTAATTTCGTCATTATTCTACACACATCAAAAAAAGTTTTGCATCACCTCGGTTCCAAGAGTTCCGGAACCTTTAAATACAAAGGGAATAGAGATCAACACAAACAACATTTCAGCTCGTTTTATTGCTCATGAGACCCACACATTGCATGTTGTACCATCATACAGCTAGACTTTCAGCATTTGTGGTCCAGATTGCAGTACACACCACTACCTCTAATACCCAGTAGCACGTCCTCTTGCATTGATGCATGCCTGTATTCGTCGTGGCATACTATCCACAAGTTCATCAAGACACTGTTGGTCCAAATTGTCCCACTCCTCAACGACAATTCGGCGTAAATCTCTCAGAGTGGTTGGTGGGTCAAGACGTCCATAAACAGCCCTTTTCAACATATCCCAGGCATGTTCGATAGGGTTCATGTCTGGCGAACATGCTGGCCACTGTAGTCGAGCGATGTCGTTATCTTGAAGGAACGCATTCACAAGATGTGCACGATGAGGTCGAGAATTGTCGTCCATGAAGACAAATGCCTCTCCAATATTCTGCCGATATGGTTGCACTATGGGTCGGAGGATGTCATTCAGGTATCGTAAAGCCGTTTCGGAGCCTTCCATGACCACCAGTGGCGTACGTCGTCCCCACATTATGCCACCCCAAAACATCAGGGAACCACCACCTTGCTGCACTCGCTGGACAGTGTGTCTAAGACGTTCAGCCTGACCAGGGTGCCTCCAAACACGTCTCCGACGATTGTCTGGTTGAAGGCATATGCGACACTCATCGGTGAAGAGAACGTGATGCCAATTCCGTGGGGTCCATTCAGCATGTTGTTGGGCCCATCTGTACCGCGCTGCATGGTGTCGGGGTTGCAAAGCTGGACCTCGCCATGGACGTCGGGAGTGAAGTTGCGCATCATGCAGCCTATTGCGCACAGTTTGAGTTGAAACACGACGTCCTGTGGCTGAACGAAACGCATTATACAACATGGTGGCATTGCTGTCAGGGTTCCTCCGAGCGGCAATCCGTAAGTAGCGGTCATCCACTACAGTAGTAGCCCTTGGGCGGCCTGAGCGAGGCCTGTCATCGACAGTTCCTGTATCTCTGTACCTCCTCCATGTCCGAACAACATCGCTTTGGTTCACTCTGAGACGCCTGGAAACTTCCCTTGTTGAGAGCCCTTCTTGACACAAAGTAACAATGCGGACGCGATCGAACTGCGGTATTGACCTTCTAGGCATGGTAGAACTACAGACAACATGAGCAGCGTACCTTCGTCCTGGTGGAATGACTGGAACTGATCGGCTGTCGTACCCCCTCCGTCTAATAGGCCCTGCTCATGCATGGTGGTTTACATCTTTGAGCAGTTTTAGAGACATCTATGAACAGTCAAAGGGACTGTATCTTGGATACAATATACACAGTCAACGTCTATATGCCGGAGATCTGGGAACCGAGGTGATGCAAAACTTTTTTTGATGTGTGTAGATAGGTTCATATACTGTAGAATAATCATTGGCATGAAAAGTAGGCTGTTTAGTTCTTTACGGAACTTCTTGTTTCTTAAATGAAAATAGGCTAAAAAGCACCACCATTTTAAGTGGGAAGTACCCACAATATCCCAAGGCGTACTAGGCAAGGTGAGGATGGAGGTAGTTTTCCATTGCTTTCCTCGGAAAGCCAGTGCATCTGTACCAAATCTATGAGTAGAACCCTTCACAGGATTCACAGGCATTATCTGTGTCTTGAATGTACTGTAGTATTTACCTATATCTCAGTAGTTTCCATATACCAGGTGAAGCAGCACAACTAGCATTGTTATCAGGAAGGTCGATATTTCTCGGCCTGCATCCGGCATGATACTAATGCACTGCAAGCATATCTCGCAAACGATACTGAACCCTATTAGTTTTCCCTCGTATTAGTCCGTAGTCACATCGAGGGAAAAGTAACAACACGCGTTAGTGAGTGACACTGCGACATCGGGGTAATGTCACACTTTACTCAAGCATGTGCCAACAGATGAATACAAAAATACCGCATTCATGACGTTAGGTCATACAATTATGTCATTGTTATAGTTATCATCATCATCATCATCATCATCATCATCTGTAACATGAAAAGGTCGTTTTGTAGAGCTGCCTATTAAACGTTTTCTTAATATCCGCGTTTCGTAAAACGTTTTAATAAATAAATGTTTTCTTGAGAAACGTTTAAACGTTTTAAATAAATAAGTGGAAATACGGTTTTATTTAACCTTTAAGGGGGAGCAAGGAGCCAAAACAATACTGAATTTAATATTATAACTGTGCCTGACATAAATCTTGTACACCATTGTGAGGTTTGAAGCCATTTTTCAGTGTTGCCTAAGTAAACAAAAGTTTGGTGCTTTTCAGTCGGTCAACACGAATGTACCCAAATAGAGCTGGGTTATGCCCTGATCCTGAAATAAATTACATGAGATTAATAAATACACTAGGATGACCAGTTTCGATCGTCAAGCGATCATCATCAGATCCATTACACTTAGGCTATAACATCTACGTTTGAGAATACAGGTGAAAAATATATACAATATGTACAATTATTTAGTTGCAGTGTAGTACTGCAACAGTCGGTGTATGTTAAATGTGGTGTATCTAATGTTAGGTAAACTTCTAAAATAGTGATGAAAATCCGGAATTTGTCTGTTAGGGGTGATTATATGGTTTTACAAGATCAACTATGGTTATACTGAGATAATGCAAGCTTATACTTATCGAGTTGTCTCTTTAACTGGAACTTGAAGCAGTTGCGTGTTGCTATAGACACCAGTTGTAGTCGACTAAACCCGAGTGTTCGCTGGGTGGAACTGGTTTTCCCCTTCCTCCCCCTTTAGTTGCTATGTTCTTCCAGAGGTCAGTGCCATGTATATTTGTGTGACTTTGCAAAATCTAGATAAAAGTGTATGCTATTGAATGCAGGAGTCTGCAACTACTAAAGACCGTGGAACTATGTTCGCCACGCATGGGCTAAAAAGCCATTTCTCACTAAGCGGTACACGGTCTATTGAAGACGTCCCGGCACCTTTAGTACTGCCGCGCATATCGGCCTAGGTTTATTGAAGAAAAATGTACATAGTACACCTGATCCAAATAACATTTACCTATAAACACCGCTATTTTCCCCCCTTTTTATCTAGCTTGGCTGTATCGCTAAGTTGTGTCTTGTTTTCGACAGGGTGTGTTTTTTAGTAGAGCGAAAAGGGGTGAACTCTCCATAAAAGTGTGTTCATTTAGATTGTTGGGATTGTTTTGTTTGGCTAGGTGAATCTCGATTGCTTCTTTTATGTCGAGAGCTCTGCCTTTCGATTCATAATGAAGGAAAACAATTTCCCGCCAAGCAAAATAGACCAAATTGTAGCTAAACATAAAAATAAAGAAAAAATGATTCCGAAACCGGACATTAATGAGAAAAATTTCGCGCGCTTCAACTATGTGAATGAGAACACATATAAAATCACTAATCTATTCAAAAAGCAAGGCATAAAAATAGCATTCACAACGAATAATACGACCGGGAGGCACCTGCAAAATAGCCATCTAAATAAACAAGACCCGTATTCAAAGTCAGGGGTATATTCTATCACATGCCAAGACATTGGTTGTCAAGCTAATTACATTGGACAGAGCGGAAGGCGAGTAGATACACGTTATAATGAACATAAGAATGCGATAAGATACGGAACACATTCAGCCGTATGCGAACATATGTGTGACACGGGGCACAGCTTCACTAAAATCGAGACTGATCTAAAAATAATTCATCACGAATCGAAAGGCAGAGCTCTCGACATAAAAGAAGCAATCGAGATTCACCTAGCCATACAAAACAATCCCAACAATCTAAATGAACACACTTTTATGGAGAGTTCACCCCTTTTCGCTCTACTAAAAAACACACCCTGTCGAAAACAAGACACAACTTAGCGATACAGCCAAGCTAGATAAAAAGGGGGGAAAATAGCGGTGTTTATAGGTAAATGTTATTTGGATCAGGTGTACTATGTACATTTTTCTGCAATAAACCTAGACCGATATGCGCGGCAGTACTAAAGGTGCCGGGACGTCTTCAATAGACCGTGTACCGCTTAGTGAGAAATGGCTTTTTAGCCCATGCGTGGCGAAGATAGTTCCACGGTCTTTAGTAGTTGCAGACTCCTGCATTCAATAGCATACACTTTTATCTAGATTTGGCAAAGTCACACAAATATACATGGCACTGACCTCTGGAAGAACATAGCAACTAAAGGGGGAGGAAGGGGAAAACCAGTTCCACCCAGCGAACACTCGGGTTTAGTCGACTACAACTGGTGTCTATAGCAACACGCAACTGCTTCAAGTTCCAGTTAAAGAGACAACTCGATAAGTATAAGCTTGCATTATCTCAGTATAACCATAGTTGATCTTGTAAAACCATATAATCACCCCTAACAGACAAATTCCGGATTTTCATCACTATTTTAGAAGTTTACCTAACATTAGATACACCACATTTAACATACACCGACTGTTGCAGTACCACACTGCAACTAAATAATTGTATATATTGTATATATTTTTCACCTGTATTCTCAAACGTAGATGTTATAGCCTAAGTGTAATGGATCTGATGATGATCGCTTGACGATCGAAACTGGTCATCCTAGTGTATTTATTAATCTCATGTAATTTATTTCAGGATCAGGGCATAACCCAGCTCTATTTGGGTACATTCGTGTTGACCGACTGAAAAGCACCAAACTTTTGTTCTTGTACAACAATTAATTTATATATATACATATCCAAGGAAACACACACACATCTTGGTATTACGAGCAACGTTTCAAATGTTCATAATTAAAATCGTTACTATTTTAAATGATTTTTCAAAATTTGGTTCTATCTTTCTGCTGACCTTTACCATTTTCCTCATATCTTACAACTTTATAGGAATGATTGGACTTTTCTTTGTTTTAAATGGGTGCCAAAGCTTCAGCTACAAAATGAATCTCACTCAAACTTTTGGTTGGTTGGTTGGTTCCTCAGTTTGTACTTTGGGTGTGTGTAGAATCTGTCTGAAAACCGGTATTAATTGTGATGGCTGTATTAGTGTGTGTTATCTGTTTTTAATTCAAGTAAGGACTGCAGACATTCGATTTTCAAGTAGTTCCAACTTTTGCTACCAAACGCCACCGTGAACGACCAACTAGTTCTGAACTTTGTTACTAGATGCCACCGGAGTCGGCTCCTGGCGTCGAATGTTGGAACCTAAGAGCGTTAGTCAAATATAATCTATAATTTAGCTTCACACAAGTATAATTAGTGGAAGATTCTTTATCATGCCATACATATATGACATGGGACCGCCCACTTTACTTCCCCTCCGAAGGAAGGCATACTGAGAGATTTTTAAGAAATATTAAAAAAGTATTTTTTGAGTGTGCTTAGAATAAAAATACAAATGAAATAATAATGTTTAATTAATTAATTATATGGAACCGATAACAACAACAACAACAACAATTAGAAAACGAAGATTGCTATTTTATGGGCACATCTTCCGTACGAATAATGACCGGCTCACAAAGAAAATCTGGAATTTTCTTAAGCCGAAGATCTCCAAATTGAATTGGTTCCAAGAGTGTGAGAAAGATATGGGCATTATGGAGGATAACATCAAAGATAGGAATAGTTTCAGAAGGATGGTGAAAAACTATCAGGGATTTATGGTGGAGGCAGAACCCAGAAGACGGAGTGGCCCTTTAACAGAGGAGCGTAAGAACAAGCTGATAGATGGGCTCAAGATGTCAAAGCCGGCAAACGAACAAGACATAGACACTGATATGAGAGTGGTTGTTAACACGTAGTCCATAGAGGCTCAAGTCAACGGTAAACAAGTAGTTCCGTGAAGAACTATACAGCCTATTTTCATATATCCTGCTCATGTTAATTGCCTCTATCAACATACAAAATTTCAGTTTAATTGCTGTAACAGATTCGTAGATATTGAGAACCGTCTAAATATTTCAGATGGTCGGCAGGTTGGATTTTTATTTTTAGCCTACTTTTCACATTTTGCAAAAATGAGGAAAAAGTAGACTTATGAGATCGGGCAAATGTGTGTCTGTCTGTCTGTCCTTCTGTCTGTCTGTCTGGCTGTGTGTGTGTCCCCTCCTATCAACTCCTAAACGGCTGCAGCAATCGAAACAAAATTTGGTAGGAGTAAAGATCTATACCTGAATATCTCACGGCCATATTTGAAAATGATGTCAGTGCTACCAACTGCTAAAAAATCGCAATCGAAATTTGAGCTCCATGTTGGATATCTTGGAAAGTATGAATGGGAGCTATTTCAAAATTGGCACACGTACAGATTATTATATTTCAGTTTAATTTCCAGGAGGCTAAACATGGCAGTGTTGCCAAAATGATTATAAGCCTCCTGATAAGTCCAATTTTTAAATGCATATAACTTCCATACTATCAATTGGAATTCAACCAAATTTCGTATGTTGTATGTGTACATAACCAGATATGACTGAGCGTATTCTTAAGACCTACCAGGGCTGCCAACTGTTAATAAATGCTCCTAATTTATTTTATCCAAATACCAATATATCAGAAAGTATGCAAGCCGACAGCTTTAAACTATGCACACGTATAGTACCTGACATTCTATATTAATTTGGAGTAAGTTATATACGTCAGTGCTACCAACATGATTCTAAGCCTGCTGACAGGTCCAACTTGAAATACATGTTACTTCCATACTATCATTTGGATTTCAACCAAATTTCGTATGTGCTATGTGTACCATAACAGATATGACTATGCGTATTCTAAGGAGCAACCAGTGCTGCCAACTGTTAATATGTGCTGTCCCTATTTTTGTTACCCTAATACCAATATAGCAGAAAGTATGCAAGCCAATAGCTCTAAACTTTGCACACGTATAGTACATGGCATTCTAGACGAATTTGGAGTAACTAATATACGTCAGTGCTGCCAACATGATTCTAAGCCTGCTGATAGGTCCAATTTTAAAATGCATGTAACTTCTATACTAACTAATGGATTTCATTCAAAATTGGCACAACAATAGATCATATTATTTCAGATTATTTCTGACCAATACATGCATGACATTGTTGCCAACATGGTTTTACGCGCGCTGTTAGATCCAAAGTTTAACTGCATGTAACATCCATGCTATTCATTGGACTTCAACCAAATTTTGTATTTTGTACCTTAAGAGACG
Organism: Meconema thalassinum; assembly: GCA_946902985.2. Lineage (NCBI taxonomy): Eukaryota > Metazoa > Arthropoda > Insecta > Orthoptera > Tettigoniidae > Meconema > Meconema thalassinum. The sequence goes on along the minus strand of OX336388.2, from coordinate 570,661,707 downwards.
GAACTAAGAATATATTCAGTCATCAGGGCTGCCAACTGTAGTGCTCTATTAGGATACATTATGCCAGGTATACAGTATTTCGAACTAATCTGAAATTTCGATATTAGCAACTTAATTTCGTCATTATTCTAGATAGGTTCATATTCTGTAGAATAATCATTGACATGAAAAGTAGGCTGTATAGTTCTTCACGGAACTTCTTGTTGTACTATTACTTTAAGATTATTGTGTACGAGTGGTATTCAAACTTCAATCGCATGATTAGAACACAAGAAGTAAAAACGAGATTTTAAAATTACGCACAGCAGCCATCTTGTGAATATGCAAACAATTGAAATAAATTAGATGCCAGTGGATCAACATTTGTAAAAGCATTTAACGTGCAACGTTTCACGGCACTCGGATAGTTAATTCGCGAGAAACGTCCATTTAAATATTTATACTTCGCGGCGCCGCCATGTTGGATTTGTGCTCTCCAGGTTACTGAAAGTCCTATAGGTGAACATATGTTTATAGTCTCTATGAACATAAAAAAATTCAGTTTGGTTGCTGTAAAAGATTCATAGATATTGAGAACCGTCTAAATATTTCGGAAGCTCGCCATTTAGGATTGTTATATGTATAGGCCATAGAGTTATGTACCATTCAAGGACAATTATTGCCTAGGTTCATTATTCAAACTTTCACTTCGATCGCATGATTACGCCACAAGAAATTAAAACTTAATTTTAAAATTTCGCACATCCGCCATCTTGAGGTTATGTAAACAATTGAATGAAATTAGATGGCAGTGCATTACAATCTACAAAATCATTCACTGTACCACATTTCACTGCGCTCAGAGAGTTAAATCATGAGAAAAGTCTATTAAAATATTTTAAATTCGCTTGGTCGCCATGTTCGTTTTGTACTTTACAGGTTTATGAAATACACATAGGTAAACGTGTATCAGTACCCTTTATCACCGTACAAAATTGCAGGGTGATATCTGTAATAGTTTCGGAGATATAGAATGTGAAATATTTCGCACAGCCGCCATTTTGAGGTTATGTAAACAATTGAACTAAATTAGACTCCAGTGCATTACAATGTGTATAAACATTTGCTGTACCAAAGTTTCATTACATTTGGATAGTTAAATCGCCAGAAAAGTATATTTAAAAGTCTCAACTTCGCTTGGCCGCCATGTTGGTTTGGTAGTCACCAGGTTTTTGAAAGTCTCATAGGTGAGCTTCTAGTAGTGCCCTTTATCACCGTACACAACTTCAGGGCGATTTCGGTAATAGTTTCGTAGATATTGAATGCTAGCGAAATATTTCGCACAGCCGCCATGTTTGATCGGTGAGCCGGAACAAAATTTGAAGGGCACGGTCGAGGTCGCCGGGAATAGTGCTATGAACTTACCGAGTTTCATTGAAATCGCTCCAGCCGTTTAGATTTTATTAGGGGGACACACACACACACCTCACACACACACACACACACACACACACACACACACACACACACGCGCGCGCGCGCGCGCGCGGACAAAAAGTGATCTCATAAGCCTATTTTTTCAAAATTGAAAATAGGCTAAAAATAAATAAATATTGAAATGAGTCAGACTCATTTTGTAGCTGAAGGTGTAACACCCATTAATAAAAATCTATACATTCCTATAAAAATGGTCGATACGAGGGAAACGGTGAATATAAGCACACAGCGAGAACTACATTTTGAAAAACGGATAAAAAAGATACGATTTGAATTTTGAACATTTAAAACTTTGCTTCTATTACCAAGATGTATGTGTTTCCTCGGAAATGTGTATAATTGTTATACAAGATCTATGCCTGGCAGAATATCATATATATTATTTCAGTAGTATAGATCCCTCCTGCGGCACTCACAAGCGACCGATCGTGAAAATGAGCATTAAAATAAAAGAGAATAGACATTAGCAGTGACGAATTGCACTCTAATTGCAAAAATATCAATAACTTCCCTAAAAAATGACGTTTAAAATGAACGAAGTGTGCGATTTGCAGATACTGTTGATGTATGAAAATACGCCCCATAATTTCTGTCCACTTCACATTTTGGTCGCTGTCATTTTTAGCCTACTTTTCACATTTTGCAAAAATGAGGAAAAAGTAGACTTATGAGATCGATCCGGGAAAAAGTGTGTCTGTCTGTCTGTCCTTCTGTCTGGCTGTGTGTGTGTCCCCCCTATCAACTCCTAAACGGCTGCAGCAATCAAAACCAAATTTAGTATGAGTAAAGATGTGCACCGGAATAGCTCACGTCCATATTTGAAAAAGATGTCAGTGCTACCAACTGCTGAAAAAACGCACTAGAAATTTGAGCTCCATGTTGGATATCTTGCAAGGTATGCATGGGAGATATTCCAAAATTTGCACACATGTAGATAATACTACTTCAGTTTAATTTCCAGGAGGCCAACCATAACAGTGTTGCGAAAATAATTTTAAGCCTTCTGATAAGTCCAATGTTTAAATGCATATAACTTCTACACTATCAATTGGATTTCAACCAAATTTTGTATGTAATATCTGTACTTAAACAGATATGACTGAGCTTATTCTTAAGAGCCACCAGGGCTGCCAACTGTTAATAATTGCTCTCTCTATTTTTTTAAATCCAAATACCAATATATCAGAAAGTATGCAAGCCAACAGCTTTAAACTATGCACACGTATATTCTGACATTTTAGATTAATTTGGAGTAACTTATATACGTCAGTTCTACCAACATGATTATAAGCCTGCTGATAGTACCAATTTTTAAATACATGTAACTTCTATACTATCAGTTGGATTTCAACCAAATTTCGTATGTGATATGTGTACCATAACGATATGACTATAAGTATTGTTAAGAGCAATCAGGGCTGCCAACTGTTAATAAATGCTGTCTATATTCTTTTTACCCTAATATCAATATATCGGAAAGTATGCAAGCCAACAGCTCTATACTTTGCACACGTATTGTGCCCGTTCAGACCGGAGTCCGCACGACCACATATGCATTTTACCAATAATCAGTCAGCACGAGAGTCAAAATATCCTGGAGCGCCAGATGGGTTAAAGCTAATCGCAAAAACGACATCAAATGAAAAAAATGCTTTACTGACTTTTGGCTCAATGCAACAATAAGGATAGAAGGAGATTCAATTGGGCGTAACACATCAAGTAAAATTATCTCATTTTATTTTGAATTTAAAATTGACTGCAAAAATGCTCAAAGCAGCATTCTTCACGTGTGGCGACCCACACTCCTATTTACACAATGTACAGAAATTTTCCAAACACATTTGACAATTATTTTTTTGGAAACACAAGTCTGATTAATAGTCCTGTAGACTGTGTTCCAAAATTATTTATGATTAAATCCAGTTCAAATTTAATTGTCTCTACTGGAAGTATCGTAGTTCACTGTTTGAATTTTTACATAATATTAACACTCGTGGAATAAATGTTCATAGAATTTTTAAACTTTCACTTATTTTTCCAGTTTCAAAAATATATTGTCGAAAAATATTATTATTTCTGAATCAACACAAATTATTTACACATATTAATAACATCTGAAAAATATTTGACCTTGAGCATAGCATCGAAGAACTGTGCGAAGCACAACAAAAATTAATTGTTCTTCTGACATTAAACATTCGAGAAGTGACTCGATTATGAACTTCAAGTTCTTAACAAAATATACATGATTTCTGAATCATCAACTTGATCAATAAATTGTTGAACCATTCAACTATTCAATTTTCCACTTGGAATCATCATTAAGAAAAATATTTATATTCATGGCCATTTTAGTAACTTTCACAACTTGCAATTCTTCGACAGAATGCGGAAATAAGAATTGTAGCTTCATTATAAATTCATTTAGTTCATGGCACTAGGATTGAAAGCATCCTTCAAATTACTCGTGGTTAAAGAATTATTTTTAATTGGCAGTGGCCCATTCTATTATTTGTGTAAGAACACAATATTACAACAACAACGGCAAAGGTCTTCCTCTGAAGAAGAATAAACTACTATCATGACAATTCCGGGTTCTAGCAAAATCAAAGTCTTAATGGAATCCGTCAACAAGGTTGAAATAAGAACTGATGGTTTCAAGAAATAACCTTCGGGTCATTCATACGACGAAATGTGTAGTTCCAATACTCCTTCTATAAACCTGAGCCATCGAACCTGCTATTTGATTGATGCTCGAAAAAACCTCTTCGTTCCTGCGACTTAAACATGCGCACCTGGGAATGGCATTTCAACTACTCCACACATATAAATTTTCTTCCCAAAATTTATACAATAAATCAAGCCTCTGCTTGTTATCAACACTGGAAGATTAATAAACTTACACGTTTATTTTTATTTTACCATTCAGTTCAACCCGTGAATTTACCATACTTATGAAAATCTTTATTTCACTTTCGAGTGTATTTACGTCATGATTTTATATAAATACAAAAATATCCTATTTGATACAAATATCATTTGCTTCCCGTTTCATGCCTCTCCGTGTTATCTGAAAAATATACTTTGCTTATTGAAAATATTAACTGTTCAACCAGAACTGAAATGTTGGTTGAATGCGGGCTTGCGCTAACCACTCTCCTTCGGAAAATCTCCTGTTCCAAACTAGAAATGATTAAACTACTTCATAGGCTCTCTCTCAATACATATGATTATTATAAAATATAATATCCAAGAATTATTTAGAGAAATTATAAAATTATTATTATTATTATTAGTGGATTATTATTATTATTATTAGTTATATTATTTTAAATATGTTTAATTATCATCTCATTATGTGAGAATCCACATGTTCGAACCTTCGAATATGGAAAAAATATCCATTCCTCAACAAAAATAATTTAACTCGACCATTACATCGACGGTTTTCCGTGATATCCCTAAAATATGAAATATTCAAATAAATGCTCGAAATGCTCGGTCATCGATCCTAAACTGTTCTGAGTGCTGAAAATACTCAGAATAACTCTAACAAGTCTTGCGTAAATCATTGCAAGATTTAAATACGAAGAAAAAAAAAATGTGTTGGTCATCTGCAGAAAAATAGTTTGTTCCAATTAGCTAGGCATAATATAATTCAGATGTGGCTTACATTTCTTGATGGTCTTGAAGCGTAGTGAACCTGGTCTGTACCAGATTTATCCATAGACATGCCCTATCGGACAAGCATGTATAATCCTTGTATCGGCCGCCATTATATACCCACAATCCGTCTAACAAGACATAGTGGTAGTATCTTTAGACGTTTGAAGTAACTGTTGATCCATTTTAATATGGGCTCCTGTTAACTCCATAACAGTTTGCTTAAATGGGGTCAGATCTAAGTGATCTATTCTTAAATATGTCAGTTGTAACATAACTCACGGTAATCTTTTCAGTACAAGAAAACACTGACAATCTAACCAATCAACGGCTGTTCTGAAGATCGTTCCCTGGGCATGGCTTCACACCATCTACCATGCGCGAAGCAACATGTAGTTTCCCTTGCGTAGACTAATGAACACCACCGTTATAGACTGGTCTTCAATGTACTGATAGATCGGAGTGGTTATTAAGTTACAAACATGAAAACTCACTGAAATGGATTAAATATCCAAGTATTAGGTTATTACTGGTCTGTGACAAAGTACTAATTCTAGACAAAGTCTAGCATATGTCCATGTAGAAATAAAAATATTTCTCCAGTGTCTGTAGAAAAATATCAATCACCTAGTGATTCTCCTCGCCGGAAACTTACTAAGTTCCACTCGTAGCGCAGCACTTTTGTGACTATCACAACTTTGAAAATAACTTCTGCGTAGATCTGGCAACCATGTGCCTTGGCTCAGCGTAGCGGCACCTTGCTAGGCAAGTGCTTGTGTTGAAGTGAGCTCCTGATGCCTGCGCCAGCCGGCTTTTATTCAAAACAGTCAGGGTCACGCTGCATCAGCTGATATCTGGAAATCCTCATATCTCTGGTATCCCTGGTCCGATTTACTTGATACCAATTGCATTCTCTTTCATTTGGCCGTGCCAGTAATCTGATCCAAGTCTCAAGTCTCTACTCCATGGTTAACTATTTAATCAATAAATAGCCTCGACCTCTGCTATTACTCGCTACGTCACTTGACATGCTCTTAGCGGTATATTCTTTCCAATTCCTTCTCGAAGCAATGTAGCGCGATATTCAAATATCTCAACTTTCAAAAGCGGCTGTAGCCTTTCCCTTGATATCTAGGTGTCTGAATCTTGGAATACCCATTCCTAGAGTTGGGCACAGTATAGCACCTGACATTCTAGATTAATTTGGAGTAATTAATACAAGGCAGTGCTGCCAAAATGATTATATGCCTGCTGATATGTCCAATTTTAAAATACACGTATTATTATTATTCTTAGCGTATGGCATAAGTAACATATATGCAATTAAATATGATACAATAACAAGAAACAATTTCAAATAGAAATGTCCAGTCCTTCGATCCACTTTAGTGCTGCCTCTGATGGGATCAAAAAATCAGCCCAGCTACCCGAGTAGGCTCTCAGCTTGCAGCTGCCGACGATATGAGCGATGGTTTGCCGTGGAGCACCACAGTCGCATTCTGGTGACGTTAAACAGTTCCACTTGTAGAGTGAGTCCCTGCATCTTCCATGGCCTGTCCGAACTCTGTTAAGAGTGGCCCACTGCCTGCGTGGTAGATGCAATCCACTAGCAATTTGCGCACCAGAAAAGATGTTGTGTAGGGACAAGTCTGTGGAAGTTTCCCAACGGTCTTTCCAAACTTTCACAGCGTCGAAGTTGTTGTGAGCCATGTCGGTAGCATCACGCAAAGGTGGATGGCGTGACTTCAATCTTTGAAGATTGAGTGCAGGGATGTCTTCTTGTATGGGTAGTTCAGGATTTCTGCAGATTTTATGGTACTCTCTTAATAGGGCATTCGATCTGCGCAGATCAGGTGGAATTATTCCCGTGAGCAGCGGGAGCCAATGGATTGGCGTGGATCTGATAGTGCCCGAAATAAGGCGCATGCTGTTGTTTAGCTGCGTGTCAACATATCGGGTATATGGGCTATTTAACCATACTGGAGAGCAGTACTCTGCACTGGAGTAAACCAGACCAAGGGCAGAATGTCGTAGAGTGCTTGCAGTAGATCCCCAAGTGGTTCCACACAGTTTCTGAAGAATGTTGTTCCGAGTTTTCAGTTTCTTTGATAAGTTCAATAGATGTTGCTTGAATGATAAAGTGCGATCTAAGTTTATACCAAGATATTTAGGAAACCAGTTATGACGAATAACTCGGTTACAGAAGCTTATGTTCAATTTGCTGTTAGCCAGTCGGTTATTTAAGTGGAAGCATGACACTTCTGTTTTACTTGCACTAGGTCTGAGTCTCCATTTCTTGAAATAGACCTCTAGAGTTGACAGGTCCCTTGTGAGGATTTCCTCAGTTTTCTTGAGATCTTGGTGCTGTGTGGCTAGTGCAAGATCATCAACATAACAGAATTTCCTGCAATTTGTCTCAGGAAGATCAGAGATGTATAGATTGAACAGTAGAGGGGACAGAACTGATCCTTGGGGTAAACCATTCTTGAGTTTTCTCTCTGTGCTCTTACTGTTGCCTGAGTACACCTGGAATCTCCTGTCACTTAGCATGTTGTTGATAACCTGAACGATGGTTCTGCAGGGTATGACTTTGAGGAGCTTGTAGATCATACCTTCTCTCCAGACAGTATCGAAGGCAGCAGTGAGGTCTATAAACGCAGCAGATGTTTTAAGCTTCTTTTGGAATCCTGCCTCAATATATGATGTGAGTGATAGCACTTGATCACAACAGCTGCGACTTGGTCTAAAACCTGCCTGATCTGCAGGAATGTGTGCCAAGATTGTGGAGTTAATTCTGTTAAAGATAAGCCTCTCAAACAGTTTGTAGCAGCAGCTAAGAAGAGCTATCGGTCTATAACTTTCAGGTCTATTAGAGAGTTTTCCAGGTTTCAGGACAGATATTATCTTTGCCTTCTTGAATTCTGATGGGATTTCCCCAGTGTTTAAAATGTCCGTAAAGAACTCTGCCAGCCATCTCTTTGCATTATTACCCATGTGTATGAGGAATTCTGGGTGAACTCCATCGAAACCAGGAGCTTTACCGGACTTCAGATCCTTGAGTGAGGCATCTATTTCGTTAGATGTGAAGGCACAAGAGTAGTTTGATTTGCGAGGTGTTGTTAATTTCAGAGCTCGAAGCTGCCGTCTGATGTACCTGGTGTGTTTCTTATCTGCTGGAACTCGAGATGTTGCAACGATGTGAGACGCTATTTCATCAGGTGTCACCGCAGGCTGGTTTTTAACAACTGGTGCGCTTTCTCCGAGTTTTCTAAGGAGGCTCCATGCCTTTCGACTGGAGTTAGTGAAGTCCATATTTCCTACAGTTTCAGCCCATCTTTGACTTCGGTTAGCATCCAAACTTGACAGGAGTTGGTCAGCAACATGTAAGTCTCCACTTCGGAAGTCATTGTAAAGTGCCTCACTCTCTGCGCTCCAACCAGGGATGTATTCCTTCCTGTACCCTCTCGGCATGCTTTTCTTAGCTGCTGACATTACTGCACCTAAAAATCGTTTGTAGTTTTGGTGCTTTGGCTGGATCCAGCGAACAGATTTATCCAGCTCAGCAGAGAACGTAGTCCAAATAGCTTTCCGAAAATTCCACCGGGCATGTGGTGTAGATCTTGCAATTGGGATTGAGGTGCCAATTTCTAATATTACAGGTCGATGCTGACTGTGAGGGAAGTTTCCAATCACTTTTCGTATGATGTGCAGAGGATATCCATTTTCATTGCAGCTGGCAAAACACAAGTCAGGATTAGTATCTCTACCCCATGCAGCTGATCGGAAGGTGCCATGATCTTTGGCATCGAAAACTAGATGAAGATTGTTGACTTCAGCCCATTCTGAGAGTTTAATACCACATTCATTATTTTTTGAGTACTTCCATGATTCATGGTGGTTGTTAAAGTCACCCACATAGACTGCAGGATGTTCAGCAGTTGGTAGGACAGCGTCGGGCCAAGATGTGCTGGGTGGTTTATAAATGTTGACAATGGTGACATTATTCAGCCGTATCGTTACACTGTGGATGTCTCCATCTACACTTTGGGACAGAAGTGAAGCTCCTTGGATGTAACTACACGTAACTTCTATACTAACAAATGGATTTCATCCCAAATTGGCACAACAAGATATCATAGTAATTCAGATTATTTCTGACCAGCACACGCATGGTATTGTTGGCAACATGCTTTTACGCGTGCTGATAGATCCAGTGTCTAACTGCATGTAACGTCCATTGGACTTCAACCAAATTTTGTATTCTGTACCTTAAGAGGTGGAACTAAGAATATATTCAGTCACCAGGGCTGCCAACTGTAGTGCTCTATTAGGCTACATTATACCAGGTATATTTTGAACTAATTAGATATTTTGATATTACCAACTTAATTTCGTCATTATTCTAGATAGGTTCATACACTGTAGAATAATCATTGGCATGAAAAGTAGGCTGTTTAGTTCTTTACGGAACTTCTTGTTTCTTAAATGAAAATAGGCTAAAAAGCACCACCATGTTAAGTGGGAAGTACCCACAATATCCCAAGGCGTACTAGGCAAGGTGAGGATGGAGGTAGTTTTCCATTGCTTTCCTCGGAGAGCCAGTGCATCTGTACCAAATCTATGAGTAGAACCCTTCACAGGATTCACAGGCATTATCTGTGTCTTGAATGTACTGTAGTATTTACCTATATCTCAGTAGTTTCCATATACCAGGTGAAGCAGCACAACTAGCATTGTTATCAGGAAGGTCGATATTTCTCTGCCTGCATCCCGCATGATACTAATGCACTGCAAGCATATCTCGCAAACGATACTGAACCCTATTAGTTTTCCCTCGTATTAGTCCGTAGTCACATCGAGGGAAAAGTAACAACACGCGTTAGTGAGTGACACTGCGACATCGGGGTAATGTCACACTTTACTCAAGCATGTGCCAACAGATGAATACAAAAATACCGCATTCATGACGTTAGGTCATACAATTATGTCATTGTTATAGTTATCATCATCATCATCATCATCATCATCATCATCATCATCTGTAACATGAAAAGGTCGTTTTGTAGAGCTGTCTAATAAACGTTTTCTTAATAACCGCGTTTCGTAAAACGTTTTAGTAAATAAATGTTTCTTGAGAAACGTTTAAACGTTTTAAATAAATAAGTGGAAATACGGTTTTATTTAACCTTCAAGGGGGAGCAAGGAGCAAAAACAATACTGAATTTAATATTATAACTGTGCCTGACATAAATCTTGTACAACAATTAATTTATATATATATACATATCCAAGGAAACACACACACATCTTGGTATTACGAGCAACGTTTCAAATGTTCATAATTAAAATCGTTACTATTTTAAATGATTTTTCAAAATTTGGTTCTATCTTTCTGCTGACCTTTACCATTTTCCTCATATCTTACAACTTTATAGGAATGATTGGACTTTTCTTTGTTTTAAATGGGTGCCAAAGCTTCAGGTACAAAATGAATCTCACTCAAACTTTTGGTTGGTTGGTTCCTCAGTTTGTACTTTGGGTGTGTGTAGAATCCTTCTGAAAACCGGTATTAATTGTGATGGCTGTATTAGTGTGTGTTATCTGTTTTTAATTCAAGTAAGGACTGCAGACATTCGATTTTCAAGTAGTTCCAACTTTTGCTACCAAACTCCACCGTCAACGACCAACTAGTTCTGAACTTTGTTACTAGATGCCACCGGAGTCGGCTCCTGGCGTCGAATGTTGGAACCTAAGAGCGTTAGTCAAATATAATCTATAATTTAGCTTCACACAAGTATAATTAGTGGAAGGTTCTTTATCATGCCATACGTATATGACATGGGACCGCCCACTTTACTTCCCCTCCGAAGGAAGGCATACTGAGAGATTTTTAAGAAATATTAAAAAAGTATTTTTTGAGTGTGCTTAGAATAAAAATACAAATGAAATAATAATGTTTAATTAATTAATAATATGGAACCGATAACAACAACAACAACAATTAGAAAACGAAGATTGCTATTTTATGGGCACATCTTCCGTACGAATAATGACCGGCTCACAAAGAAAATCTGGAGTTTTCTTAAGCCGAAGATCTCCAAATTGAATTGGTTCCAAGAGTGTGAGAAAGATATGGGCATTATGGAGGATAACATCAAAGATAGGAATAGTTTCAGAAGGATGGTGAAAAACTATCAGGGATTTATGGTGGAGGCAGAACCCAGAAGACGAAGTGGCCCTTTAACAGAGGAGCGTAAGAACAAGCTGATAGATGGGCTCAAGATGTCAAAGCCGGCAAACGAACAAGACATAGACACTGAAATGAGAGTGGTTGTTAACACGTAGTCCATAGAGGCTCAAATCAACGGTAAACAAGTAGTTCCGTGAAGAACTATACAGCCTATTTTCATATATCCTGCACATGTTAATTGCCTCTATCAACATACAAAATTTCAGTTTAATTGCTGTAACAGATTCGTAGATATTGAGAACCGTCTAAATATTTCAGATGGTCGCCAGGTTGGATTTTTATTTTTGTACTATTACATTAAGATTATTGTGTACGTGTGGTATTCAAACTTCAATCGCATGATTAGAACACAAGAAGTAAAAACGAGATTTTAAAATTACGCACAGCAGCCATCTTGTGATTATGCAAACAATTGAAATAAATTAGATGCCAGTGGATCAACATTTGTAAAAGCATTAACGTGCAACGTTTCACGGCACTCGGATAGTTAATTCGCGAGAAACGTCCATTTCAATATTTATACTTCGCGTCGCCGCCATGTTGGATTTGTGCTCTCCAGGTTACTGAAAGTCCTATAGGTGAACATATGTTTATAGTCTCTATGAACATAAAAAATTTCAGTTTGGTTGCTGTAAAAGATTCATAGATATTGAGAACCGTCTAAATATTTCGGAAGCTCGCCATTTAGGATTGTTATATGTATAGGCCATAGAGTTATGTACCATTCAAGTACAATTATTGCCTAGGTTCATTATTCAAACTTTCACTTCGATCGCATGATTACGCCACAAGAAATTAAAACTTAATTTTAAAATTTCGCACATCCGCCATCTTGAGGTTATGTAAACAATTGAATGAAATTAGATGGCAGTGCATTACAATCTACAAAATCATTCACTGTACCACATTTCACTGCGCTCAGAGAGTTAAATCACGAGAAAAGTCTATTAAAATATTTTAAATTCGCTTGGTCTCCATGTTCGTTTTGTACTTTACAGGTTTATGAAATATACATAGGAAAACTTGTATCAGTACCCTTTATCACCGTACAAAATTGCAGGGTGATATCTGTAATAGTTTCGGAGATATAGAATGTCAGTGAAATATTTCGCACAGCCGCCATTTTGAGGTTATGTAAACAATTGAACTAAATTAGACTCCAGTGCATTACAATGTGTATAAACATTTGCTGTACCAAGTTTCATTACATTTGAATAGTTAAATCGCCAGAAAAAGTATATTTAAAAGTCTCAACTTCGCTTGGCCGCCATGCTGGTTTGGTAGTCACCAGGTTTTTGAAAGTCTCATAGGTGAGCTTCTAGTAGTGCCCTTTATCACCGCACACAATTTCAGAGCGATATCGGTAATAGTTTCGGAGATATTGAATGCTAGTGAAATATTTCGCACAGTCGCCATGTTTGATCGGTGAGACGTAACAAAATTTGAAGGGCACGGTCGAGGTCGCCGGGAATAGTGCTATGAACTTACCGAGTTTCATTGAAATCTCTCCAGCCGTTTAGATTTTATTAGGGGGGGGGACACACACACACACACCTCACACACACACACACACACACAAGGTGATCTCATAAGCCTATTTTTTCAAAATTGAAAATAGGCTAAAAATAAATAAATATGGAAATGAGTCAGACTCATTTTGTAGCTGAAGGTGTAACACCCATTAATAAAAATCTAAACATTCCTATAAAAATGGTCGATACGAGGGAAACGGTGAATATAAGCACACAGCGAGAACTACATTTTGAAAAACGGATAAAAAAGATACGATTTGAATTTTGAACATTTAAAACTTTGCTTCTATTACCAAGATGTATGTGTTTCCTCGGAAATGTGTATAATTGTTATACAAGATATCATAGAATATCATATATATTATTTCAGTAGTATAGATCCCTCCTGCGGCACTCACAAGCGACCGATCGTGAAAATGAGCATTAAAATAAAAGAGAATAGACATTAGCAGTGACAAATTGCACTCTAATTCGAAAAATATCAACAATTTCCTTAAAAAATGACGTTTAAAATGTACGAAGTGTGCGATTTGCAGATACTGTTGATGTATGAAAATACGCCCCATAATTTCTGTCCACTTCACATTTTGGTCGCTGTCATTTTTAGCCTACTTTTCACATTTTGCAAAAATGAGGAAAAAGTAGACTTATGAGATCGATCCGGGAAAATGTGTGTCTGTCTGTCTGTCTGGCTGTGTGTGTGTCCCCCCCTATCAACTCCTAAACGGCTGCAGAAATCAAAACCAAATTTAGTATGAGTAAAGATGTGTACCGGAATATCTCACGTCCATATTTTAAAATGATGTCAGTGCTACCAACTGCTGAAAAAACGCACTAGAAATTTGAGCTCCATGTTGGATATCTCGCAAGGTATGCATGGGAGCTATTCCAAAATGGGTACACATGCAGATAATACTATTTTAGTTTAATTTCCGGGAGGCCAACAATGACAGTGGTGCCAAAATAATTTTAAGCCTTCTGATAGGTCCAATGTTTAAATGCATATAACTTCTACACTATCAATTGGATTTCAACTAAATTTTGTATGTAATATCTGTACACAAACAGATATGATTGAGCGTATTCTTAAGAGCCACCAGGGCTGCCAACTGTTAATAAATGCTCTCTCTATTTTTTTATCCAAATACCAATATATCAGAAAGTATGCAAGCCAACAGCTTTAAACTATGCACACGTATATTCTGACATTTTAGATTAATTTTGAGTAACTTATATACGTCAGTTCTACCAACATGATTATAAGCCTGCTGATAGTACCAATTTTTAAATACATGTAACTTCTATACTATCAGTTGGATTACAACCAAATTTCGTATGTGCTATGTGTACCATAACAGAATGACTGTAAGTGTTGTTAAGAGCAATCAGGGCTGCCAACTGTTAATAAAAGCTGTCTATATTTTTTTACCCTAATATCAATATATCAGAAAGTATGCAAGCCAACAGCTCTATACTTTGCACACGTATAGCACCTGACATTGTAGATTAATTTGGAGTAATTAATACAAGGCAGTGCTGCCAACATGATTCTATGCCTGCTGATATGTCCAATTTTAATATACATGTAACTTCTATACTAACAAATGAATTTCATCCAAAATTGGCACAACAAGATATCATAATATTTCAGATTATTTCTGACCAGCACACGCATGGTATTGTTGGCAACATGCTTTTACGCGTGCTGATAGATCCAGTGTCTAACTGCATGTAACGTCCATTGGACTTCAACCAAATTTTGTATTCTGTACCTTAAGAGATGGAACTAAGAATATATTCAGTCACCAGGGATGCCAACTGTAGTGCTCTATTAGGCTACATTATACCAGGTATATTTTGAACTAATTTGATATTTCGATATTACCAACTTAATTTTGTCATTATTCTAGATAGGTTCATATACTGTAGAATAATCATTGGCATGAAAAGTAGGCTGTATAGTTCTTCACGGAACTTCTTGTTAACATTATGAGGTCTTTCCTTTATCATTTTGCATGGATTTCAGAAACAGTAAATCAAAGGAATGAGTACTCAAATTGTATGATTTCATAAATATCGAATTACCGGTGAATGTTACAGCACACTCGGCACACAAACGACATTATCAGTGACAAATTGCATTCTAATTTCTTAAATATCAATTTTTGTAAGAAGTGTTCGATTTGCAAAACCTATTGGGGGAAGTGTGACCGACAGTAGTGGCTACGCGGCTAAAGCGCTGCGTTAGGTCAAGGGGCCAAGCTCTCTGCTGACTCGGTAGACGCGTGGGTTCGAGCCCCAACGTCGGCTGTCCTTGAAATGGTTTTCCGTGTTTTCCCCATTTTCCACACCAGGCAAATGCTGGGACGGTACCTTCTGACAGGCCACGGCCGCTTCCTTCCACATCCATGCCCAGTTTCATTCACCATCATTCATTTCATCTCTCATTAACTCCTCTCATGAGGTTGGCGTCAGGAAGGGCATCCGGCCGTAAAAACCATCGCCACTAAGACTTCCATCGCATCTCATCCCCGACCCCGTTGGAAAAACGGGAATAATAAGGGGTAGACATACATACACATTGGGGAATGTGTGGTTTATGAACATACGAGATTTCTCGCACGGGTCCCCTATAGTATTAAAATCGTTATTAATGTGTTCCATTTTCATTACATTAATTTAGTAAATTCGCCGTAATGATATTTCGATTTTTATGGGTGTTATTGTTGGTAAAATAAACAACTTTCCTATAATCAGCTTTTAAGCCTGATCGGTATCGGTATTTCTCATAACGGATGGCGGTATTAAATACAACAAAATACCAGTATACTGTGTATTTATTCCTCGCACTGGACTTGTGAACTGGAAAACCTTCGTATCACTTCCATTAGATTCAGTCAGAACGTCATCAGAAACATTTATTAAATTTAAATACAAGTTTGTTTAAGAGGGTCATGACTAAAACCAACCTCTAAACGTTTAAGGAAACATTTATTTACAAAGCGTTAAAACGTTTATTTCCAGGATATGTTTGAATTATTTTATAATTTTATTAATGCAGCCAATGGCCATGTACTTTTCTTTTCAGGACGGGTCAGGGAGGGGATATTGGAAGGAAATCGGCCATGGACCTATTGTAAGGAACCGTCTCGGCATTCACCTGGTGGTGAAAATGGGAAACCCCGAAAACCATTTTCGTTAATTTAAAAAAGGTCTTCTATGAGACGGTTTTAAACGCTGAAGAATGTATCATTGACATACCGAAACATGTACGTTTGAATAGATGTTACATTTAGGATTGACAAAGCGGTCTTTCATTAATACGAGTATATCAATACGAGGGTAGATCAAAAGATAAGTTGCACTTCCCAGTTATGGCCATTTATTACACCACCTATACAACAGCAACACGCCTATAACGACATATAAACGTCACTTTTCCACATAGTTTCCAAGAGACTCCAAACATTTCTGCGAACGCACAACCAACTTGTCGATGCCAGATGCATAGAAAATTCCTCCAGCGTTCTGCAACCACACGGAGATAGCGATTTTCACCTCCTCATTGGTCTGGGAATGTCGACCACCGTTCGGTCTAATGATCGCATTCACACTGTTGCCATTTGCACGGGTCCGCCCTCGCGATATTCGCCCGTGATATCCGTGCGTCTGGCTTGGAATTTCTGACACCACTTTACGATCCCTTGCCGGGAAATGGTCCGCTCCCCATACACAGCAAGAATTTCACGATGAATGTCCGTGCAGTTCTTCCTTTTGGCCCATATGAATCGGATTGTCGCACGCACCTCATATTTGGAATGAACGTCCAGTCGACGCGCCATTGCTTTTGGCCTCTATTCACACCATACAAGACGAACCACAACAGCGGCCTGCCTAACAGATGTGTGGGCAGTGTCCGTCCCTTTCTCCGCTGTGCCCACGTTTGCGACACACAGCACGCTTCTGCAGCGCGTTAGTGCAACTAACTTTTTGATCCACCTTCGTAGTTAAAGCCCTGCGCGGATGTGGATATCCGCGGATAAACCCTCGGATATTCGCAAATATTTTTGCCATGCGGATATAGTTTGCATGGCTGTACGGATAGCGGATAAGCTTCGGATCATGTTTGGAGCAAATTTGTGGATAGGTTTTAGAATACAATCCGATCTTGTTGAATATCGTTACTAGGACCCGGATGTTTATGACATATCATATTTTTCCGTTATGTTTTTTTTTTCATGACAAATGTAAGATGATGCTTTAAGCTAATCTCATTCAAGCTTTGTCATTAATCGTAATTAACAGTCCGAACTGAAAAGAGTTGCAATTCTGGCTGTATAACATTCATTTTAAACATTGCACATGACAAACTGTACATAACCTAAGGGACGACTTTCTCCTTAAATGTCTAAATGTGTATTTAATACTTTATCTAATTAAAATATTATTGTAATGCCTGTAGGTTCAGATAAGAAACGTGCGGATGCGGATAATAGTTGTGCGGATGTGGGGCGGATGCGGATAAGGTTTTGTTTATCCGCGTAGGGCTCTATCAATAGTCAATACTGTTGGGGGTGGGATAAACAGGGTAGTGTAGATGTATTAATTTAGGGGATGTTTCCGAAAAGCGGTAGTTTCCCGTAATCGGGGGAGACTACTAGTGTAATGTGTTGGTGTGAGGATATGATCTGTTGGGGTGCGTTCATACAGGATGCGTCTACCTGTTAGGGGATGAACGTCTAAGACTGAGCTATTAACTTAGCCTGCCAATTAAGTATGAGCGAGCGTTTAGCGAGCTCACGTGCAGAGTCGACAACTCGGCACGCTGCAGTCTGGCTGCTTACTCGAATACAATGAGATTCCTGACGGTGCAATTCCTGGCCTTCACGGTCAGGGGCAATTAGGACTAAGGTCAGGTTGGGTGTAGGGATGTAAAACTGGGTGAAATGAGTAGTAGATGTATGCGTTTACTGACCAAGTATTTATTGGTCAGTGGCGATGATGTACTGTCCCTTTAGCTGGTGGACAAGTATAAAACAAAGAACAAAGTGTGTGAAATACAAAAGTGTCCTGGGTTAGGTGTTACAATAATTAGAAATCTGAGCACACGGCTAGTTCTCACCTGGTGACGATGGGCTGATCTGGAACGGACCTTGAGGAGCAGAGCCGCCGGCCGCGAATAGATAATTGGGCTCTTCTGGGTCTAGCTCTTAAGGCTTTCCCCCACTGCTTAGTCGGCGTGTCCTCACTGTTGCTGTTCTAAATAGTTTGTGTGTGTGTGTTGTGCAAGCACGGCTGGCAGCAATACTGCTGGGCCTGCTCGTGTCAAAGAAGTGTGTAAGGCTTATGGCATGCCTATGAGGGTGGTTTTGGTGAAAGATGAAGGGGTGGGTCCTAGGGGTACTGCCCCTGGGCAGTACAATACGGATAACTATTACCACACGACATGGTAAATATTTACGCTTTCTGCCAACCTACATTATGCTTCTGTGGTGGCTGTAGTGGTGTGTAGCTGAAATTTGTAGGATTGGGTTGAGATAGGTGCCCATGGACTTGAAATAATGTACTATTTTGGCATTTGCGTTGGAGGCGTGTGGCAAAATCCGGGGAAGAATTGAAATGAGGATAACAGCTACCAGCAGCGGGATTCGAATCTCCGATCTCTGGACTATCTGCAACTTCCCATAGCAGTCGTGGTGAGCGATTTTAACGCGCATGGTAACGTCATGGGATCCACTGACACATGTAAGATGGGAGTTTGAAATAACGTGTATTCCCAGCGTGTCTGTTCACCAGTTGGTGGCGCTGTTGTAGGTACTGTACGCCAGAGCGATACCAATACTATCTGTTGTTGCATTGTGCAACTTATTTTCTTTTAGTGGTGTATTACAGAGCAATCTCTATTGTAAAAAGGAACGTCCATATATCGCGCACCTGACGATCTGAACGTGATTTTGGACTATATATGCTGTCTAAATAAGACTTTGGTTTATTGAGAATATGATACAAAATACATCCATCCGGCTTGACATTTTTCCTTTTATCACTGATTTCCCCATATATTTCTCTTAGCCTGTCATCGTTCGTTACGTTGCTTCCTGTTTGTTGTTGGGATACCTGCCTAATAGTGTGAATAGAGGCGAGATCTCCAAAATGCGTGCTCGCTTAAGTTGGATTGGTTGTTTACCTTAGCTAAGTGGAACTGTATGGCCCCTTTTCCGTAACCTTTGTTTCAATATTTAATTTCAATATTTGAATAGAGTGTACAAGCCAAGGGAATAAGTTGAATGACATTGCATGCCCAGCAATTGAACCTGCAACCTTCGCTGCAGACAGCAATGCTGTGCCATCCGACAAGGTATTCAACTCTCAAGGTAAGGAGATATTAGTGGCTTGATACCAGGTCAGGCCTTGCCATTTTAGCTCACTCACTACTTCTCTTCCATATGATCAATCAGTGCCACATGCGCTTTCAACTCCCTCTATTTGATGGCAATAGCAATGAATGTCTTTCAATATCTTATGGCACCCAACCACCCATATAGCTCGCAACTACTGTACACAACACGAATTAAAAACTGAATACCTCTTTCGACAAGCAACATTAATTTACACAATATTGTTCAGGGGTTATTACATCGTGCTAGCGTATTTAATCAACGAACATTTTAACCCAAACAACTCAGCTCTGTTCAAGCTTAGGAAAGCAACGAAGGGAAAAAATTGTGTGCCCTCCCCTCTCTCACCCGTCCACCATAGAATAAGGGCTTAGGGATCCATTTGAGTATTAATTCGATTCCCCTTGGACCCCTGGACGAAAGAAATAAACCTAACTACAAGGTTTGTAGCACAAGCCACCGTGGCTTAGGCGGCAGCACGCCGGCCTCTCACCGCTGGGTCCGTGGTTCAAATCCCGGCCACTCCATGGGAGATCTGTGCTGGACAAAACGGTGGCAGACAGGTTTTTCTCCGGGTACTCCGGTTTTCCCAGTCAAAATTTAATCCCAGCAACACTCTCCACTATCATTTCATTTCACCTGTCATTCATTTAATAATTGCCCCAGAGGAGTGAGGCAGCCTGCACAGTCCATATCCTCGCCGCTAGATGGGGGCTTCATTCATTCCATTCCTGACCCGGTCGGAGACTGGAAGCAACCTGTGTATTTTCATTTTTCACAAGGTTTGTAGTGGTATTTTCTTCAACAAAGAACCTAGGGACATACTGTATTTGCTATTCACATCCTGGCACTTAATTATCTAATAACCTGTGTTGTTGTAGTTCCTGAAGTTATGATTGTAACTATAACCATGACTGAAATAAGATACCGTACCATGCCGGAATTTCCCTGGCGGGAACTTGGAGAAACTAGCGGAGAAAACCACAGTCAAGATGATCATTGTTCACATGAGGATTCGAACCTCGCACCTCCTGAACACCCAGCTCTCCTTTTTCAAGTCGTGCAGCGTGGCTTGACACGCCTCAGCTACGCATTATTATGTGCTTATTTGTGATTTACTGAAATCAAAAATACTTTAGATTCCAAAATCTTTGCTGTGATTAAAGGTATGCAACTTGTCATCTGGCAGATTCTACAAACACCGAAGTAGACGAGTCTACTTGGCCACGATGTAGTAAAGCCCCTTATGAATCAACGACAAATATCTTTGAAGTCGAGACCAGATCATCATGTCTCTTTGCCCAATGCATTATGGTGCTACGAATAAGTAGTTGTAATTCACAAATTCCGTAGGATAACCTAGCTCCGTTATCAGCTGATATTGTGATGTTTATGAAAGAAATCTCATTAAGCCAGCAAATGATAGGGGAGGCAATGAGCTGTTGTTTTCTCAGCATGAGGGTGATCAGAGCTCGTTTAGCCGCTTGTTGCCTTAGAATGAGGGGTTAATTTGAGAGCAAATTCATTATTCTGTAGAAACTACCTCAATCTCTCTTTTATCATGTTATACACATTTCCTTCTAATGAACTCTTTTGAAATGCATAGAACCCCGCGGTGCAGCCTTCCGCATTAAATCGCTCACCAGGCCCGCGATGGGGGGCTGCAGCCAGTCTGGGGATCATAGGTTTGAATCCATACGTTGATAGTAGCTACCATAAATGTGCTTGTTCCCAGGGTATCCCCACACTCCCTCCAGGAAAATGCCCGAATTTATTTCAAAACGCGGCGTACCTTTTACATTCCCATTCCTAATAGTTACAGTTACACATAATACTACAGTCACTACAGAAACCCAGGTTATCAGACAAATTGAACACACACTCAAGTATGGAGCTGTTGTTGTTTGAGCCTTCAGTCTTTTGACTGGTTTTATGCAGCTCTCCATGCCTTCCTGTCCTGAGCTAATCGTTTAATCTCTATATAGCTATCACACCCTACATCCGTGGCAATCTGTTTAACATATTCTAACCTTGGTCTACCCCTACATTTCTTGTCCTCGACCCTTCCTTCCATAACTAAGCTTGCTATTCCTGGGTGTCTTAGTAAGTGTCCTACCAACCTATCTCTTCTCTTCATTAGCAGTTGCCAGAAACATCTCTCCTCTCCCACTCGTCTTAATATCTCTTCGTTTGTAACCCATCTACCCATTTGATCTTCATCATTCTCCTGTAACACCGCATTTCAAACGCTTCAATTCTCCTCTTTTCTGCTGCACCAATAGTCCAAGTTTCACTTCCATAGAGTGCCACGCTCCAGAAAAAGGCTTTCAAAAATGACTTCCTAATACCTAAATCTATATTCGCTGTCAACAGATTCCTTTTTTGTAGAAATGCTTTCCTTGCCTGAGCCAGCCTACTTTTTATATCCTCTTTGCTTCGTCCATCATTGGTTATTTATTTTGCTTCCTAAGTAACAGAAGTCTCCTAATTCCTTCAGCTTTTCACCTGCCAATTTGATATCCAAAGAGGTTTCTGATTTATTTCGGCTGCATTCCACTATTTTTCTTTTACATTTATTAATTTTCATCATGAATTCTTTCCTCAAGACAGAGTCCATACCATTCAAGAACTCATTCAAATCCTCAGGCGTGTCGGCAAAGATGACGATGTCATCAGCAAATCTCAGAGTTGAAATTATTTCTCCTTGAATCTTCACACCCACTTTAAATTTTTCTCTAATTTCCTTCATTGCTCGTTCAATGTAAAGATTAAAAAGTATGGGTGATAAGTTGCAGCCTTGCCTTACACCTTTCTGAAAACCAGCTTCTCTCTCATGTCCTTCAACTCGAATGACTGCTGTCTGGTTTCTGTATAGATTGTATATTACCCTCCTATCCCTGTACTTTATTCCAATCAGTTTCAAAATTTCAAACAATTTAGTCCAATCAACGTTATCCAAAGCCTTTTCTAAGTCTACAAATGCCATGAACGTTCTCTTATCTTTCCTTATTCTACCTTCCAAAATCAGCCTGAGACTTAGTACAGCTTCCCTTGTTCCTAAATTTCTCCTGAAAGCAAACTGGTGTTCACCCAACTCCGCTTCTATCTGGCTTTCCATCCTCTTGTAAATTATTCTTGACAGGATCTTTGTAGCATGAGTAATCAAACTGATTGTATGGTAACCCTCACATCTGTCAGCTCCTACTAGTATGGAGATAGTGACCAAGTTATCCCAAGCCCCTAAAACGAGGCGTAGTTGTGCTCGTTAAGTCGTGTACCACGGTCGTGCGGGCAGCTGCAAGTCCGTAGATTGCAGGTTTGAATCCTGGCGTTAACAGCGACTATTCTGCCTGAGTGTGTTTCCCCCCCCCCCCCACACACACAGTCACTCCAAGCAAATGCAGGGATAGTACCTAATTTTAATTTCGGGAGTTCCTACCATATCTTTAATAACCTAATACAGTTTCACACACTACTACAGGCACTACGTTCACCACATACCTATCTATACGGGGCCGATGACCAAGATGTCCTAAGCCCCTCAAATGAATTACAAACCAAACAACCAACGAACATAAAGAGCGAGTTAAAGAAGTCGTTTCATTACACTAATCTTCTGCCGCACATTCTCTGCAACCCTCTGTGGTCTCTGGGTGAGTATTCAGATGATTACAATTGTTTTAAGGGGCCGAACATATAGGTTATCGACCCCCTTGGGTCATAGTGACATAATGATGAAACGTTTAGCTTTCAGTCGGTCAACATACAAATCATTCCAATTACTGGAATATGTGAAAAATAACCTGAAATAAATTACACGTGATTAAGATTTATACAGGGTGTCAGAAAAAAAGAGGTAGAAAATCAAACCTCGCGTGGGGGCGGATACGGGGAGCAATATGAGTTAAGATACCTGTGGCCGCAAACCAACCGTTAAGCCCCTGTGAACATTTGTAAATACGAGGAAACTTGGCAACATCGCGCAATGAGCAGCATCGAGTGCTGCGTCTACATTCTTGTGTGTTTCGAGCAACGCAGCTGACCTTGGGTTCTCGTAGCACAGTGGGCAAGGCGCTCCCATCTGCTTCGGGTTCGAATCCAAAAAACCTTTTCCCCCCCGATTTTTAGCCTACTTTTCACATTTTGCAAAATTGAGGAAAAAGTAGACTTATGAGATCGGGCAAATGTGTGTCTGTCCTTCTGTCTGTCTGTCTGGTTGTGTGTGTGACCCCCCCCCCTATCAACTCCTAAACCGCTGCAGCAATCGAAACAAAATTTGGTAGGAGTAAAGATCTATACCTGAATATCTCACGGCCATATTTGAAAATGATGTCAGTGCTACCAATTGCTGAAAATCGCAATTGAATTTTGAGCTCCATGTTGGATATCTTGGAAGGAATGAATGGGAGCTATTTCAAAATTGGCACACGTATAGATAATAATATTGCAGTTTAATTTCCAGGAGGCCATACATGGCAGTGTTGCCAAAATGATTATAAGCCTGCTGATACGTCCAAATTTTAAATGCGTATAACTTCTACACTATCAATTGGATTTCAACCAAATTTGGTATGTGCTATGTGCACATAAACAGATATGACTGAGCGTATTCTTACGGGCCACCAGGGCTGCCAACTGTTAATAAATGCTCTCATTTTTTAAATCCAAATACCCATTTATCAGAAAGTATGCAAGCCGACAGCTTTAAACTATGTACACGTATAATACCTGACATTCTAAATTAATTTGGAGTAACTTATATACGTCAGTGCTACCAACATGATTCTAAGCCAGCTGATAGGTCCAACTTTAAATACATGTAACTTCTATACTATCATTTGGATCTCAACCAAATTTCGTGTGTGCTATGTGCACCATAACAGATATGACTATGCCGATTATTAAGAGTAACCAGGGCTGCCAAATGTTAATAAATACTGTCTCTATTTTTGTAACCCTAATATCAATATACTCGTATCAGAAAGTGTGCAAGCCAATAGCTCTAAACTTTGCACACGTATAGTACCTGGCATTCTAGATTAATTTGGAGTAACTAATATAGGCCTACGCCAGTGCTGCCAACATGATTCTAAGCTTGCTGATAGGTCCAATTTCAAAATGCATGTAACTTATATACTAACTAATGGATTTCATTCAAAATTGACACAACAATAGATCAGACTATTTCAGATTATTTCTGACCAATACATGTATGTTATTGTTGCCAACATGATTTTACGCTTGCTGTTAAATCCAATGTTTAACTGCATGTATCGTCCATGCTATCCATTAGACTTCAACCAAATTGTGTATTCTGTACCTTAAGAGATGGAACCAAGAATATATTGAGTCACCAGGGCTGCCAATTGTAATTGTAATTCTCTATTAGGCTACATTATGCCAGGTATACAGTATTTCGAACTAATTAGAAATTTCGATATTACCAACTTAAGTTCGTCATTATTCTAGATAGATCCATATAGATTAATCATTAATCATTGGCATGAATCTTAAATTTTAAGAAAAGTAGGCTCTTTAGTTCCTCACGGAACTTCTTATTTATTTAATTTTTTCCTTTGCGTGACATATCTTATTGCTCATTAATCACTTTAACCTGGTTAATTCTGGGTCTCATTTGCAATTTATAACATTCAATAAGCTCTTTATTCTTTGTTTATTCGCTTGCCACGATAAATTCTACTTTGTCTTGTATTCATTATGAAGTAATGTCCCCACTAGAAACCACGTATTTAAAATATGGTTAAGCCTCCGTGGCCTCTCACCGCTGAGTCCGTGGTTCAAATTCCGGTCACTCCATGTGAGATCTGTGCTGGACAGAACGGAGGCAGACAGGTTTTCCTCCGGGTACTCCGGTTTTCCCTGTCAAAATTTCATTCCAGCAACACTCTCCACTATCATTTCATTTCATCTGTCATTCATTTAATCATTGCCCCAAAGGAGTGCGTCAGGCCTCGGCAGCCGGCACAGTTCATATCCTCGCCGCTAGATAGGGGCTTCATTCATTCCATTCCTGACCCGGTCGGAGACTGGAAGCAGGCTGTGGATTTTCATTTTCATATGAAGTAATTATATTTAAATCGGTTTTCAAGTGGCTCGTTTCTTATCAAATTATTTCATTTCTAATTAATTGCGGCATTAAAAGAGCTGCCACTACCGTAACAGACGGGAGTACACTGAACAAGAATCAACGCCGCACTCGATGCTGCTCATAGAGCGACGTTGCCAAGTTTCCTAGTAATTTCAAATTTTCACAGGGGCTTAATGGTTGGTTTGCGGCCACAGATATCTTATCTCATGTTGCTCCCCAGACCCACCCCCTGGCGTGGTTTGATATTCTACCTCTTATTTTCGGACATCCTGTATACCAGGTGAATCAGCTGCCCCCTAATAATACTGTTTTATGAACCCCAACTAACGCGTGTTGGTAGGAAGGTCGATAATTATCTGCTTGGATCCCGTATGGTATAATGCACTGCAAGCATATCCCGCAAACGAGACTGAACACATATTACTATTTGTCCTTTTACGTTAACTGCCCCTAAATGTTTGTAAAATGGTTTTACTAATTCAGAAAGATCCATGGGTGCGTGCACAACATCTCATCATAGTGTCATCGCAGTCTGATTAATGGTATATGAACGCAAGCGGAACTTTGTTGAAATGATTCGCGCGCTGTCACTCATTTGTTGAATTTACTCGTGCGCTACCAATTGTAAAATGGATTTACTAAGTCAGAAACCTTCAGGAGAGAATACGCAACAACTCACCAAAGTTTCAACGCAATCGGATCAATGGTATAAGAACGCATACGGGATTTTGTTGAAACGATTCGCGCGCCGTCAATCTATTGTTGAATCTACTCATGCGCCTTCTATTGCAAAATGGATTTACTAATTCATAAACCTTTGCAGGGGTGTACCTAACTCACCAAAGTTTCATCGCAATCGGATGAATGGTATATGAACACACACGGGACTATGTTGAAACGATTCACACGCTGTTACTCATTTGTTGAATTGCTCGTGCGTGCGCTACCAATTATAACATGGATTTACTAAGTCAGAAACCTGCACGGGAGTAAACACAACAACTCACCAAAGTTTCATCGCAATCGGATCAATGGTATATGAACGCATACGGGACTTTGTTGAAATGATTCGCGCGCCGTCACTCATTTGTTGAAATGGATTTACTAATTCATAAACCTTTGCAGGAGTGTATCTAACTCATCAAAGTTTCATCGCAATCCGATGAATGGAACATGAACGCATACGTGACTTTGTTGAAACAATTCACGTGCCTCACTCATTTGTTAAATCTACTCGTGCGCTACCTATTGTAAAATGGATTTACTCAGTAAGAAACCTCCGCGGGACCGGGAACAACAATTGACAAAAATTTCATCGCAATTGGATGAATGGTATATGAACGCACACGGGATTTTGTTGAAACGATTCGCGCGCCGTCACACATTTTCTGAATCCACTCGTGTGCTACCTATTGTAATATGGATTTGTAAAAACAGAAATCTTCGTAGGAGTGTACACAACAACTCACCAAAGTTTCATCGCATTCATGTGAATTGAATATGAATGCATACTGGACTTGAGTGAAACGATTCGTTCGCCGTCACTCATTTGTTGAATCTACTCCTGCGCTACCTATTATGAAATGGATTAACTCAGTAAGAAACCTTCGCAGGAGTGTACACAACAACTCACCAAGTTTCATCGCAATCGAATGAATGGTATATGAACGCATACGGGATTTTGTTGAAATGATTCGCGCACCGTCACTCATTTGTTGAATCTACTCGTGCGCTACCTATTGTAAATTAACTAAGTTAGAAACCTTCGCGGGAGTGGGAACAAAAATTCTCCAAAATTTCATCGCAATGGGATGCATGGTGTATGAACGCATGTGGGATTTGTTGAAAAACGAATCATACGTCAACGCTCATTATTTGTTGAAGGTCACCACGTACTCTTACACGATGACAAAGTCTATTTTTGTGGCATCATTTTACTAAGTATTTTCAGAAGCGGTATATTCTGAGCTGTTTTTGACCATGTAGTGCTACTTTGCTTTTATAGGATGTGTGAAATGAATACAAATTTGGACAGATAAATTTTCAAAAAAATGTTGTATAAGTTGCTTCAGGTACACATTTCTCAGTTGTTTTTAAATCAAATATTCTCAAATTTTGTTCACATACTTGGAATGGATCATGGCAGATGAGTAACCACTTTGTTTCATTATTATTGGGACAGAATTCAAGAAAAAATCTCTGAACTCTTTCTCTTTAAATTTATAAAAAAATATGTATCCATTTTTCTCTTCCCAATCCATGCCTACTATGTTTTGGAAGTGAAAATAGGTTAACATTCAAGTACTCCATTAGGCAAGTTAATGTAAAAGAAATAGCCCTCTATCTTAAATGGTTTCCTAGTTATTGATACCTAAACATGAAAAATGAGTATTAACGGAAAACAGCTGGCAAAGTTAAAAGTGTATTATTCAGAGCATGGGACGCTAATAAAAAAAAAAACGAATTTAAGGTAGACATCAAAACCCCTACAAACTATATATATTTGGATTCAGAAAAGAATGAAGAATTTTATGGAGCCAAATAAAAAAATCTTGCAAGAGTACGTGGTGTCCTTGAAACTACTCGCGCTATGTATTGTAAATTGGAATTACTATGCGTAGGTATAACCATCCCGGGAGTGTGCACAACAACTCACCAAAATTTGAACACAATCGGAGGAATAGTATATGAACGCATAAAAGACGAACAAACAGACAAACATTCATTTTATATAGATAATAGATTATTATTATTATTACTCGTTATGTCCATTCAAAGAGCGCGTTTGAACTTGTTCGTTGGCCTGAAAGCCTTTTTATCCTCCCAAATGAATGCACTGTGTTGCATCTTGCGTCTGTGGACCACTTTCAACCAGTCTCCTTCCTAGGTTTCTCCATGAATTTGTGTTGGCGTACTATTGTACTAAAGGTTCCAGGATTATTAATATTAGCATTATTGTGAATTTGAAAAATATCACTTGGTCCATTATATATTTACACTCTACAAAACTCAAAAAGGAACAAATCAAAAGAACACACAGAATATAAATGTTGTAACCGAATTTATTTGGTTACAGTGTTCACCCCCACATTTTCTGTTAGTATTATATTTAGTTTTTAGGTTAGAAGCATGGCTACCTCATGCTGGGCTGCTGCAGGGAGTTTAGTGCTCTGTGCTAGCTAGATACTCTGTGGTTCAGCAGTGAGGTTGCAGGGGGCTTTGCCCAATGAAGTTTCTTTGATGTAGGTTATTCCATATTCCTTTTAAGATAGTGTGTTGTTTTGTGTCTGCTTATTAGTTGAAAGGTGACTGTGGAAAAAGAATAATGGGGAGGTGATCTCTTTTTGTTGAGAATGAAAAATGTTATATTCTGAGAATGGTTAGGAGAAGTCTGCTTGTTGGAGAGTATATGTGTAGGCTTATTGAGAGTTGATTAGGTTATTTACTTCTTCTTCTTTTTTGAATGTATATGTGGGAGTGCTTTGGACGAAAAGGAATAAGATGAAATGTTTTGGATGAATGGTCATATGATGTCTTGATATCTTGTTACGGCTGTGAGTTTGTTTCGTCGCCTCGCCGCGTGAGTCACAGCTGCTCCGGGATATGCTCTGCCTCTGTGTGTTACCTGTGCCTTACGCAACGGGCTGCGAGGACAAAGGGATGGTCCAGAATATTCGTGACCCAGCCAGTGATGGAAACCTCGAGAAGCCATGAATCCTGGACGATTCTAGAAGCATTCATTGAGTCACCAGCCTGCTATATAAGCGGCCTCATCAGCGAGGGAGGGACAGTGTTTTTGAGCTAGTGCGTGTTTTTACCTGAGCGACAGTAGTGTGGTGACGTGACTTACGAAACCCTAGTGAGGCTGATTCTCCAGACAGCGAGGCAGCGTGAATCATACGGAGGGACTGAGTTTTGAGTGGGTACTTACCTAGTGCGACAGAGTTATTGTGGTGAATTGCGAAGCGCAGGGGGCTGTTCCCTAGCCAGCGGACAGCGGAGCAGTGTGTGGAAGACTCGTAAGTAGCCTAACGGTAGTTTGTGTACTCAAGGGAGTGTATAGGTATTTCGGTGAGTGACAGACTGGCTAGACACAGGTCAGCGTAATTAGTGAACGGACAGCTGCTCGAGAGAGTGAAAGGGAAGTGTTCCCAGTCAGAGATGAACTAGAGCGAGATACTAATTGCTTGTATCTGTTTATTGTGCGGTGTACTGTAACTTGCCAAGACTTGCAATAAAATTACTATATCTTTAAAATGACCATTGTTTTGTGCTTCTACCCACGGTAATCCAGTTAACGAAATTGCCACAAGGGGTGGCACGTTTAATATGCTGACGTAGAAAAATATGTTTTAGGAAAATGCAAGAAGAAAATAAAAGAGCAGAAAAATATTAAGCATTGTGAGAGGTATTTTTAGCCTACTTTCGATTTTTGCAAGAAATGAAAGTAGACTCATGAGATCAACACTGGGCGAATAAAAGTGTGTCTGTCTGTGTCTGTGTATGTGTGTGTGTGTGAGTCTGTGTGTGTGTGTGTGTGAGTGTGTGTACTCTGAATGTCTGTCTCCCCCTATCAATTCAAACACGGTGAACGCGAATTGAACGAAATTTGGTACAAAGGTAGCACTAGCAAAGGACACCTCAGTGTCATGTTTTATATCGCCGCCATCTTGAAGGAAACGTAATGGCGACCACACAAATGTTCAAAGCTTAAATCAAATTACGACTAACCTAATCATCCGATCTCTACCAAATTATGCAACAACATACCTTTATGGAGGAAGCATCCTTTGACCAATCTAATAGGTCATTAGCCTAATAGTTTGCAGATGGCGGCCATCTTTGTGTCAAAATCGATTCCCCCTATTAATTCATACACGGTGAAACCGAATGGAACGAAATTTGGTACAGAGGTAGCACTAGCAAAGGGCACCTCAGTGTCATGTTTTATATCGCCGCCATCTGACAGAAACGTAATGGCGGCCACACAAATGTTCAAAGCTTAAATCAAATTACAATTAACCTAATCATCCGATCTCTATCAAATTTAGCATCAACATACCTTTATGGAGGGAGCATCCTTTGACCAAACTAATAGGTCATTAGCCTAATATTTTGCGGATGGTGCCCATCTTTGTGTGAAAATCGATTCCCCCTATTAATTCGAACGCGGTGAAACCGAATGGAACAAATTTTTGATACAGAGGTAGCACTAGCATAGGGCACCTCAGTGTCATGTTTTATATCACCGCCATCTTGACGGAAACGTAATCGCGGCCACCGAAATGTTAAAAGCTAAAATGTAATTACGACCAACCTAATAATCTAGCCTCTACCAACTTTTGCAACAACATATCTTTATCTGGGAAGCATATTCTGACCAAACTGCAAGATCTTCAGCCCAATAGTTTGCAGATAGTGGCCAAGTATGTGTGCACATCGATTCCCCCATCAATTCAAACACGGTGAAACCGAATTGAACGAAATTTGGTACAGAGGTAGCACTAGCAAAGGGCACCTCAGTGTCATGTTTTATATCGCCGCCATCTTGACGGAAACGGAATGACGGCCACCCAAATGTTAAAAGCTTAAATCAAATTACGACCACCCTAATAATTTGATCTCTACCAGATTTTGCAACAACATGCCTTTTTGTGGAAAGCATCTTATGACTGACTACAAGGTCATCAGACCAATAGTTTGCAAATAGCGGCCATGTATGTGTGCAAATCCATTCCCCATATCAATTCAAACACGGTGAAACCGAATTGAATGTTTTTTTTTACAGAGGTAGCACTAGCAAAGGGCACCTCCTATTCGTGTTTATTATCCCTACAGCACGTTGTATTTCAACAAGCTACTACAACCAACATTCAATTATACTCCTTGAAAAGGACAAAGAGTTATAACAATACCCATGCATTTAGGAGAAAGTAGGCTATATGTTCTTTACTGAACATCTTGTTTTCCTCATGAAGGTAGTTGTGGATACTGTGTAAGAGATCCAGGTAATGGAAACTAGCTTACATGTAGACAAAAATGTATTAAAAGTATTGTATTTCTTATTTCGTTATGTGCGTAACATCATCTCAATCCCGAATATTATTATTAGAAGGAAGAAGAGTTTAGTTTCATTGATTGCCCAACGGTGGGGCATGTTGTTGTTGGTTGACCCCGACCAACATATGAATAGTTTTGTTTACATTGATTGCCCAATGGTGGGGCATGTTGTTGTTGTTGGTTGACCCTGTCTATTAATACTATTTTAAATTTTGCTACATTGACGTACCAACGTGGGGATGGACAGAGGAAACACCAATCACGACCCCTAACCATATATTACTATTTAAATTCATTGCAATGTCAACATTGAAATAACTAAATATCAAAATTATACCGTAAGGAAAATCAGACAATCGGACACTAGGTAAAATACACCAAAAATGAAAAGCCCATAATAATAACAAAAATAAAAGGTAACTAACACTCTTAACACTGGAATGAATTATTTATTTATCGTATGGCTTTTAGTGCCGGGAGTGTCGGAGGACATGTTCGGCTCGCCTGAGTCTGTAGCTGCTTCCAGCGGACACCCTAAAGGGTGAGATACAAGTTCCGTTCAATTTCAAGTAGTTCCAACTTTCGCCACCAGATATCAATGATACCTAGTGGTGAACGTTGGAACTTTGATAGAGCGTTCTGACGAAATCTAACCTAACAATTTTGCTTTACACAAGTTTAGTCTGTGAAAGGTTCTTTTACATGCCATAAATCTATGACATGGGACCGCCGGCTTTACTTCCACTCCGAAGGAAGGCATACTGAAGGATTTTTAACGCTCTTAAAAAATCCGACGACTTCGGCCGGGTTTGAACCCGCTATCTTGGGAACAGCAGTTCAGCATGTTACCGACTACGCCACCGAAGCCGCTTGCTGGAATGAATGACGACATAGAACCAAGAGAGAATATATTAGTACCATCATGGACTACTGAAGTTGAAATTTCAAAGTATCTACAGTCCAGTAAATGCTAAGACGATTGCCAACCTGTGTTAGGAGTTGGCACCACAACAAGAAGGCACGCCTTGGAATGTTTTAGAACATTTTGTGTTATCTCACTTTGAAGAGTGTTAATAAAGAAGAAAAAATAAATAAATAAAATTAAAAAAAAAACGAAATTTTCTGCTATACTGATTTACATTCTGTGTATACAATCCCCTTGATATTTTGCTGCCGAATTTCGATAGTCAAATCTTTGTGATAAAGTCTCTGGCTCTTTGTGTGACGATGGCCTAACAGCTAAAGCCGGTGACTCAATAGAAATCAGTGGAACAGGCAATTTCGATTACAGGCTACTTATTTGTTTTCTTCATTGATGTTAATTCATACTAGGGGCTTGGGACATCTTGGCCATCAGCCCCGTGTAGTTGGGTGTGTATTGAAGTTGTTTGATAGCCTTTATTTATGTGATGACTGCAGTAGTGTGTGTAACTGCATTAGGGTCAGGGATAAAATAGCTGACCCGGGACCTGAAGTTAGGTACTATCCCGGCATTTGCCTGGAGGGAGTGTGGAAAATTCAGGTAAAAACCCCTATCTCAGGATAGCCGCTGCTAGTGCTGGGACTTTCTGCAGCTGCCCTCGTGGCCGTGGGGCGCGATTTAACGAGCACGGCTAAGCCGCGGGCTCTTCTTCATTAAAATGGTGTTCCACAATATTAACTTAGTATGAGCACGATACATCACATTGAAGAGTGTTCTCTTTGAGAACTAGAAATATTTAAAGTAACTAAGCACGTCACTACACGCTCTCTTGTCTGCCAGGTAACGGTAGAGCGCGTTAATTAGGCCAAGCTTAGGATGGTACAACTCCCGGAATAGCACGTCGCTGCCAAGTTTGGCACTGAGTAAAGACATGGGTGGTTCAGTGGGTAATTGCTCAAGGGCAGTGCTTGAGTTCAGTGAGCGATGATGAACCTTTGTGTGAAGAGTTACTATGGCATGAAATGGACCTCCACACCATGCTGACCCATGTTCCATTTGAGATCACATGAATGCATGAGTGAATACTACTCTGACTTAACTGCTCCAACAAGTGCCTTAGCTCTGTGCTTCATGTTGTTTATCAGACACTGACATTTGATGGACAATGAACTCCCGG
The DNA here is from genome assembly GCA_946902985.2 of Meconema thalassinum. Taxonomy (NCBI): domain Eukaryota; kingdom Metazoa; phylum Arthropoda; class Insecta; order Orthoptera; family Tettigoniidae; genus Meconema; species Meconema thalassinum. The sequence continues at coordinate 570,628,120 of OX336388.2, read as the reverse complement.
CGCCAAATACGATAAAACGTTGCTGAACAAAACGCAATTCTTGAGTTCAAAAACGCTGTGGCTATTCAGCCAATTGAAAATCACCCAGAACGTTTAAATAAATAAATAAATAAATAAATAAATAAATAAATAAATAAATAAATAAATAAATAAATAAATAAATTAATAAATATATATATATAACAAGAAGTTCCGTGAAGAACTATACAGCCTACTTTTCATGCCAATGATTATTCTACAGTATATGAAACTATCTAGAATAATGACGAAATTAAGTTGGTAATATCGAAATATCTAATTAGTTCAAAATATACCTGGTATAATGTAGCCTAATAGAGCACTACAGTTGGCAGCCCTGGTGACTGAATATATTCTTAGTTCCACCTCTTAAGGTACAGAATACAAAATTTGGTTGAAGTCCAATGGACGTTACATGCAGTTAGACACTGGATCTATCAGCACGCGTAAAAGCATGTTGCCAACAATACCATGCGTGTGCTGGTCAGAAATAATCTGAATTATTATGATATCTTGTTGTGCCAATTTTGGATGAAATCCATTTGTTAGTATAGAAGTTACATGTATTTTAAAATTGGACATCAGGCATAGAATCATGTTGGCAGCACCGCCTTGTATTAATTACTCCAAATTAATCTAGAATGTCAGGTGCTATACGTGTGCAAAGTATAGAGCTGTTGGCTTGCATACTTTCTGATATATTGATATTAGGGTAAATAGAATATAGACAGCATTTATTCACAGTTGGCAGCCCTGATTGCTCTTAACAATACCTATAGTCATATCTGTTATGGTACACATTGCACATACGAAATTTGGTTGAAATCCAACTGATAGTATAGAAGTTACATGTATTTAAAAATTGGTACTATCAGCAGGCTTATAATCATGTTGGTAGAACTGACGTATATAAGCTACTCCAAATTAATCTAAAATGTCAGAATATACGTGTGCATAGTTTAAAGCTGTTGGCTTGCATACTTTCTGATATATTGGTATTTGGATTTAAAAAAATAGAGAGAGCAATTATTAACAGTTGGCAGGCCTGGTGGCTCTTAAGAATACGCTCAGTCATATATGTTTATGTACAGATATTACATACAAAATTTGGTTGAAATCCAATCGATAGTGTAGAAGTTATATGCATTTAAACATTGGACCTATCAGAAGGCTTAAAATTATTTCGGCAACACTGTCAAGGTTGGCCTCCTGGAAATTAAACTGAACTAGTATTATCTATATGTGTGCCAATTTTGGAATAGCTCCCATGCATACCTTGCGAGATATCCAACATGGAGCTCAAATTTCTAGTGCGTATTTTCAGCAGTTGGTAGCACTGACATCATTTTCAAATATGGACGTGAGCTATTCCGGTGCACATATTTACTCATACTAAATTTGGTTTTAATTGCTGCAGCCTTTTAGGAGTTGATAGGGGGGGGGGGGACACACACACAGCCAGACAGACAGAAGGACAGAGAGACAGGCCGACAGACAGACAGACAGACAGACAGACACACATTTTCCCGGATCGATCTCATAAGACTACTTTTTCCTCATTTTTTCAAAATGTGAAAAGTAGGCTAAAAATCAATGTACGAGATAGTTTGTATGTGGGTGTGTGGGTGTGTATGTCTCCTATGCGTTCATACACCACCCATCCGATTGCGCTGAAACTTGGGTGAGATGTTGATTACTCTCCAAGGAAGGTTTCTGGCTTAGTAAATCCATCTTACAATTGGCAGCGCACGGGTAGATTCAACAAATGAGCGACGACGCGCGAAGCAATTCGACACAGTCCCGTATTTGTTCGTAAACCTTTCATCCGATTGCGATGAAACTTGGGTGAGAAGTTGTTTCCACTCCAGGGAAGGTTTCTAACTTAGTAAATACATTTCACAGTAGATAGCGCACGAGTAGATACAACAAATGAGTGACGACACGCAAAGCGTTTCAACAAAGTCCCGTATGCATTCATATACCATACGTCCGATAGCTATGACACTTGGGTTAGATGTTGTGTACACTTCAGGGAAGGTTTCTGGGTTAGTAAATCCACTTTACAATAGGCAGCACGCGAGTAGATTCAACAAATGAGCTACGACGCACGAAGCGTTTCAACAAAGTCACGTATGCGTTCATATACCATTAGTCCGATAGGGATGAAACTTGGGTGAGATGTTGTGTACACTCCAGGAAAGGTGTCTGGCTTAGTAAATCTACTTTACAATAGGCAGCGCACGGTTAGATTCGACAAATGAGCTACGACGCGCGAAACGTTTCAACAAAGTCCCGTATGCGTTCATATACATGGGTTGGTTTTTTAGTTTTGGCACCTTAGTTATAACTGGATTAATAACTCACTTAGATGGTTCCAAGTTTCACAGGCCCTCGATGTAGTCCCCACCGTTGCGTACAACGTGTTCCCAGCGATGCGGAAGTCGTTGGATCCCGTTGGCATTGCCCAATCTATTGATGGTACGAAGAGAGCGCTCGGCAGCCTGCTTAACGTCTACAATGGTACGGAAGCGCTGCCATACTGTTCCCCGAGGGCAAACCGTTATTGCGGCGAACTATTGTTCGTTTCTGCAAGACCATATCGTAGGAGCTCTGAGAAGGAAACGGCGCCACCACATGGTTACTCCTCCCATCATTCTGCATGACAATGCTAGGGCACACACAGCAGGCGTTGTGTCGGCATTGTTGGATTGCTGGGGCTGGGAGGTCCCCTATCACCCCCCCCCCCCCATATTCTCCCGACATCAGTCCCTGCGACTATGATCTCATCCCGAAGATGAAGATGACAATGACGTTATGCAGGCTGCCGAGCGCTCTCTTCGTACCATCAATAGATTGGGCAGTGCCAACGGGATCCAACGACTTCCGCATCGCTGGGAACACGTTGTACGCAACGGTGGGGACTACATCGAGGGCCTGTGAAACTTAGAACCATCTAATTGAGTTATTAATCCAGGTATAACTAAGGTGCCTAAACTACACAAGATGTTCGGGAAAGAACATATAGCCTACTTTCGCCTAAATGTATGGGTATAGTTATAACTCTCTGTCCTTATCATCTCCTAATTTCTTCCTATTTGAAGTGCAAATTGGCACACAGGATTTGAACAGTGGCGTTCAAACCATAGTTTATAATTTACCCCAGAATTTTGCAATTTCATCAGCAAACACTCCAAACACCGACTACTTACAATAATTGAAACTTCGTTGCTCTAATAAGGCCCATCTACAATGCGCAGTCGGCAGTCCGTAGTTGGTAGTCCTCGGTCGGCAGTCGCGATCGACTCCGTGTATACTATAGGCACCATACACAACATGAAGTTGCAGTTGGTAGCTGGCAGTTGGCAGTCGCGAATTTTATCCTTGACTGCCAACTACCCGACTGCAGCAATGTAATAGCCAATCAGAGCAGATCAGAAACTGACGTCACGTTGTTGTTCTGTGTCGTATACGAATGATATAGGACTAAGTGAAGTAACTTCGCAACCCGTTAATTTATAGGCTAATCTTAAATACACGGTATAACAAAATAATCCATCTCCAAATCATCCATATTGCAAGTTTTGAGGTTATCAACAACGCTTCTGTGCACAAGGAATAAACGAATGTTACTGTATTATTAGTCCTAGCAGTCCTAACTGGCCGGTATAGAGCGCTGCTCGAATCTATAGTTTCTGCATAGTACAACTGAAGGCTGGTAGATGTCACTCCAGTGGAGAATGTCGTTTTTTTTAATATATAATTTCCATTGCAAAAAGCACCATATAACGCTTTATTTTATAACGTCTCAGTACTCAAGAAACAATGAATATAAAAAAATCAAGCAAAAAAGTTCTACTCTGATAGGATTTGAACCCCGGCCAGCCACATGAGAGACGGGAGCTCTAACCACACAGCCAATCGTACACTAATAACTCACGCGTTATCGATCAAATACATATAACGTACTGTATTAGCAAATAATCACTTGGACTGAAGATTTCTTCACTGGAGTGTATTTCAAACCGAGTTCATTTCATATTAAGTTCATATAATTTTTATCAGTAGGTTATATTGCATGCAACATACTGAAATTAGTAAAATGTAGGTCAGAACGAGAGATCAGCTGCCATCTTGTCAAATAGCCGAGACGATTCAGATTTTTAAAGTCACTTCTAGATTATAATATTACAATATAAACTTTTAATTTCGAACGAACCACGTCGCTTAGAACAGATTAAACGATTCTTGGTTCGATGTGCACAAGGAATAAACGAATGTCACTGTATTATTACTCCTAGCAGTCGTTATGACTGGGTTCACTAACTGGCCGGTATAGAGCGCTGCTCGAATCTATATTTTCTGCATAGTACAACTGAAGGCTGGTAGATGTCACTCCGGTGGAGAATGTCGTTTTTTTTTAATATATAATTTCCACTGCAAAACGCACCATATAACGCTTTATTTTATAACGTCTCAGTACTCAAGAAACAATAAATATAAAAAAATCAAGCAAAAAATTCTACTCTGATAGGATTTGAACCCCGGCCAGCCACATGAGAGACGGGACCTCTAACCACACAGCCAATAGTACACTCATAACTAACGCGTTATCGATTAAATACATATAACGTACTGTATTAGCAAATAATCACTTGGACTGAAGATTTCTTCACTGGAGTATATTTCAAACCGAGTTCATTTCATATTAAGTTCATATAATTTTTATCAGTAGGTTATATTGCATGCAACATACTGAAATTAGTAAAATATAGGTCAGAACGAGAGATCAGCTGCCATCTTGTCAAATAGCCGAGACGATTCAGATTTTTAAAGTCACTTCTAGATTATAATATTACAATATAAACTTTTAATTTCGAACGAACCACGTCGCTTAGAACAGATTAAACGATTCTTGGTTCGATAATCGGAACTGGTGGGTCCCATGTTATGGATTATAAATTTTGCATAATTCACACGGCCGCCATCCTGAAATGGTACGTTTGATGACCTTGTAGTTTGGGCACAAGACGCGTCCCATATGAAGGTAGGTTGTTACCAAATTTGGTAAAGATCCGATGATTAGTTTGGTCGTAATGCATTATTAAGTTTTGACCATTCGATTGGCCGCCATTACCTTTTGGTAAAGATGGCGGCAATATAAAACATGACACTGAGGTGACCTTTGCCAGTGCTACCTCTGTACCAAATTTCGTTGAATTCGGTTTTGCAAAAATCGAAAGTAGGCTAAAAACCAACCCATGTACCATTCGTCCGATTGCGATTAAACTCGAGTGAGATGTTGTGTACACTCGAGGGAAGGTGTCTGGCTCAGTAAATCTACTTTACAATAGACAGCCTACAATAATTAGATTCAACAAATGAGCTACGACGCGCGAAGCGTTTCAACAAAGTCCCGTATGCGTTCATATACAATTCGTTCAATAGCGATGAAACTTTGGTGAGATGTTGTGTACACTCCAGGGAAGGTTTCTGGCTTAGTAAATCCATTTAACAATTGATAGCGCACGAATAGATTCAACAAATGAGTGACGACGTGCGAAGCGTTTCAACAAAGCCCCGTATGCGTTCATATACCATTCGGCCGATAGCGATAAAACTTGGGTGAGATATTGAGTACATTCTAAGGAAGGATTCTGGCTTAGTATATCCACTTTACAATTGGTAGCGCACGAGTAGATGCAACAAATGAGCGACGACGCGCGAAGCGTTTCAACAAGGTCCCGTATGTGTTCATATACCATTCGTACGATAGCAATGAAACTTGGGTGAGATATTGAGTACACTCTAAGGAAGGATTCTGACTTAGTATATCCACTTTACAATAGGTAGCGCACGAGTAGATTCAACAAATGAGCGACGACGCGCACACCGTTTCAACAAAGTCTCGTATGTGTTCATACACCATTCGTCCGATAGCAATGAAACGTGGGTGAGTAAATACTATTCACAGTAGATAGCTCACGAGTATATTCAACAAATGAGTGACGACACGCAAAACGTTTCAAGAAAGTCCCGTATACATTCATATACCATTCGTCCGATAGCTATGAAACTTGGGTTAGATGTTGTGTACACTTTTGGGAAGGTTTATGGCTGAGTAAATCCACTTTACAATAGGCAGCGCACGTGTAGATTCAACAAATGAGCTACGACGTGCGAAGCGTTTCAACAAAGTCACGTAAGCGTTCATATACCATTCGTCCGATAGCGATGACACTTGGGTGAAATATTGAGTACACTCTAAGGAAGGATTCTGGCTTAGCAAATATACTTTACAATAGGTAGCGCACGAGTAGATTCAACAAATGAGCGACGACGCGCGAAGCGTTTCAACAAAGTACCGTACGCGTTCATATAGGCCTACCATTCAGCCGATAGAGATGAAACTTGGCTGAGATGTGGTGCACAGTCCAGGGAAGGTTTTTGACTTAGAAAATCCATTGCACAATAGGTAGCGCACGAGTAGATTCAACTAATGAGCGAATCACGCGAATCGCTTCAACAAAGTCCTGTATGCGTTCATATAGGCCTACTCTTCATCCAATTGCGATGAAACTTGGGTGAGTTGTTGTGCACACTGCAGGGAACGTTTCTGATTTAGTAAGTCCATTGTATAATGGGTTGCGCACGAGTAGTTTCAACAAATGAGTGACGGCGCACAAACTGTTTCAACAAAGTTCCATCTGCGTTCATATACTATTCATCCGATTGTGATGAAACTAGGGTGAGTTGTTGTGCACACTGCAGGGAAGGTTTCTGACTTAGTAAATCCATTGTACAATTGGTAGCGCGCGAGTTGATTCAACAAATGAGTGACGGCGCGCGAATCGTTTAAACAAAATCCCGTAATCGTTCATATGCCATTCATCCGATTGCGATGAATATTTGATGATTTGTTGTGTATTCGCCAGGGAAGGTTTTCGACTTAGTAAATCCATTTTACAATAGGTAGCGCACGAGTTGATGCAACAAATGAGTGACGACGCGTGAAGTGTTTCAGCAAAGTTCCATCTGCGTTCATATACCATTCATCCAATTGCGATTAAACTTTGGTGAGTTGTTGCGCACTCTCCCACAAATGTTTCAAAATTTGTAAATCCATTTTACGATAGCTTAGAGGCAGTTAACGGAAATTGAAGAAAAAATTGTGTATCCAAAAGCACTTCAAGAAACCAAATTACAATGCCAACACTTTCTTTGATTGGCATTGCAACGCATGCCGGGTACAGCTTGTAAATAAATAAATAAATAAATAAATATATATATATGCAAATAAATAAATATATAGTTAAATAAATAAACAAACAAACAAATAAATAAATGAAAAAGATAAAAAATAAACTTATAATATGTGTACGGGGTTTCATACACATTTCACAAAAAATTTCACATTTCACATTTCAGAAAATTATATTTTGTAAAATATTCAATATCACTGCTACTCTTTTAGGTAATTTCTTGAATTTTGGTCTTTATATACCGTAGATATTTTGAGCGATTTGAAGAGTAAGAATTTAACAAAACTATGCCATGATAGGTTATTGGTTTTCAATTTTTTTTCAAACTTTGTTGATTTATTCTTTTGAAATAATCCTATGTATCCACAAAAGCATAACAGAAACGGGAACCTTTCTCGCACTTCGTAAGAGCAGAAGTTTTATTCCAGAGGATGAACTGTGATAAAATTAACAGATATAGATGTAAAAGAATATCAGAGTTTAATTTTCTGAAATAAGATTTCTTTGGTGATTTTTCAGCTGTAACTCCTTCAGCTTTTCTTTAAATTTAACCATTTAAGTTCCTACTTCAGAATATTTATATCTACGTAATTCTGTCAAATTATGAGTGAATCATCCAATTAAGTTATTTAATAACATGTTTTCTTTTGTGAAAATAAAAATACATCTTCCAAGACAACTTTAAAACTCAACATACTCTATTGGCCAGTGTCTTCTTACACATTCACTTCTTCTCAGTGAAAGCCAAATATCTCAAAGACTACTGGAATTATTCACATGAAAATTGGTACAGAAAATTCGCTCTAACAGATGAATTGAAAAAATAAAAACGCTGCTTATAAAGTAATCTCGGAATATAAAGCCCCGTAATAAGTACTTTTTCTTGAATATATAGTTTCTGCACCTTGATACCGAACAGATTCGCATGCGTAAGAATTGATCTAGTATTGAATATTGTGCTTCAGCGACCATTTGAGCTGTACGCGTTAACGTATCAAGCCATGGGGCCAAATTATATCCAGATTAATGATTTTCAATGTATACCTTTCCATGGTTACTCATTTTCTGCCGGGAAAACTGACCCAGCTCAGGAATCTCTCGGGGTCACCTTCTTACGAACTTAGCAGCCGTGAGCCCGTGAGCGGACCATAACTGGTGGGGCTACATGCACCCTGCCTCGTTTAAGGCTTTGTGTGGAAGACAGAAGATGCAGTACCAGGCAAAGAAAATAAGAGTTCTAACCTCTCGAAGAATGATGGTATCAGGAATGATGAGACAAACGTCAATTAAGGCAGGACAATGAAAGACTCCCTAGGCCTCACATACACTAATATCGTGGGGATCGGAAGAGAAGAACAGTTGACTCAGAGAGGTCGACACGAAAGATGACAGAGAGGTCGACACGAAAGATGACAGAGAGGACGCCGGAACAAGTATGTGGAAGTGAGGGGGCGTGGTGGGGTTTGCTTTCTTTAGAGATTTTGAAAATAAAATATCACGTGCTATGGTGCAGATTCTAAGTAAAAATGGAGGTCTTGTGACTCATGATCGCGAGATTATCGGTCACATAAAACTACAAGCTTCGTTCCGTATTACACAAGTAGAAACAATGCCGCATTTACGTCAACCCACGTCTCACTAGTTGTGAGCGCCTTCACATAAGTGAATACAGGGATGAAATATCTTCACAAGTTAATGTATTTCCCTGTCACATATTTTATGTGGGATAAGTGGTGTTCTTCCACCAATACCTATGACCATAATAGGTGATTTGACAAAGAAACGCAGTCCGAGAGATCGCTTCAAAATGGATTGCAAGGGAGGGATATTCTTCAGTAAGAAGTGTCCCCTCACAATACGTACCACTGTTCAAGAATAGAGAGAGGAAACATAAATGTAATGCTGACAAATGAATTAATTTCACTTTAGAAGCGCTACGAGATTTAATGGAATCAAAAGTCTCGTTTAACTTTTTTCTTTACTCATCGCTTTCATTTAATCACAGCAGCATCGCAATTATATGAAGGGGGTGAAAGATATGAAATGTTTTGGTTCTAGAACTGTACATCTGCTTCAAGTTTTGAAACGCTATCAGAATTCAAATAAGAACTAGTCTGTCACCAGATTTGTCCTCTGAAGTTCCTATCAAAAGAACATCAACATTTACAAGATTGCCCTTCGGAAATTCAGTGTTAGAATATTTTATAATTGGAATTTAGCCCATTCATCACATGTCTTTGGAGTTTGCCTTCGACAATGAAAAATATTAATTTATAACAGCACTCGTACCCATCGTTAACTGGTTAATTTATGAAAATTCTACTGTAGAGTTCTACAGTCCATCGTATTCCAGCAATCCAAGGAGGATACGTATAGATCACCGTTCTCTCTACCCAAATGTATTTCAAAGAAAGAAAGAAAGAAAGAAAGAAAGAAAGAAAGAAAGATGTGGGATTTGTAACCACCAACTTCGCGCAATGGATAACGAAAACTATTTCTCAAGAACTATAACTATGGCGTAGGCTATACGTGCGCGTTAAATCACTCACCTTAACCAGATGGGGAACTGCAGCTTGTCCTGGGATCGGAGATTCAAATCCCGGTGCTGACAGCGGCCATCCTGAGTACAGTTTTCCCCGTTTGTTTCCACATTACTTCCAGATAAATGCCAGGAAAGTACCTTATTTCAAGTTCCAAGGGACCTTTCTCATCCACGACCCTGATAATTACAGCTACACACACTACTACAGTCACCACAGAAATACAGGTTATCACATTCTAGAACACAAGGTTGATGACCAAGTATGTCCCGTTTAACTACAACAACAACAACATAATGTCCCTAACGTTAACTGAAAGCATTACTTTTTGATGCCCGTTACGTTGTCAGCCCGGGGGCTGGTTGGATCCTCAAAACGTCCTACCGTAGGAAGGTAGAAATTCCGAAAGCCAAGACAGTGCCGGCGATCGTAAGAAAATAAATAAAAAAATAAAAAATAAGAAAGACATAACACTTCAATGTGAAGTTTTGAAGCCATTTCCCAGTGTTGCCTTTAAAAACTATCAAGTAATACTTTTCAGCCGGCCAACACGCTATTTGCTCAATATGATTGGGCAGGGGTACTATATATATTGTACTAGCATAATTTAATATAATACAATCCCCCTTCCGTCCAATCTTAAATTGACTGTGAATTTTGCGTAACGATAAGTTCACAGGCGAAATGAGAGTTGCACTTCCAGGGAATGGCGGGGTGAATGAAACTCAAATTCCCCTTCCGTCCGATCTTAACTTGACCGTGTCTCACAGGCGAAATGAAGAAAACCCGAGTTGCACTTCCAGGGAAACTCCAAACACAACCACCCTTCTCAGAAGTCTTAACTCAACACGACTCAACGGTTTGCTGGTGGCTGTATCTGGTTCAATAGGTTCGCCCACTAGCTAGGCTGTAACAGGGATGATAGACTCGCCCTTAGCTAGCTCGTAAACTGTCGCCTCAGTAGTTGAATGGACACGGTTGGAAGAAATTAAACGTAAAAACACTTATAGTGGGCGATGTATTGAAGATAGACATATGCTCTCGCAGACATTTTAGTAGAACTTTTCATGCTGGCCAATTCTTACACTCATAGTAGTTAGACATTTTTAACGGTTTGCCTAGCGTAAGCTTACAACGTGCTCGGACGCAGGGTTTTCTTTCCTTTGATCATAAATTAATTATTTTCTACAGAAATCATCCTCGAGATATCCTTTACGGAATGGTGAAAACCGCATCAAAATCCATCCTGGGGTTCTCGAGTTTACCGTAACATCCAAGAATGGTGGACTTTGTTTTATACTAAGTAGAGATATACCGGGTTATTCAGCTAAGATGACCACCTCAAATATCAACGAAACCGTTTAAGATATCGTCTATCTGTTTTCAAATTCTTAAATCGTACTACGGGGCTCGTACAACACGGTCCATTTCGCTCCCAGCACATAAGTATTTACCGAGAAACCGGTAGCCACTTGATTTTTTAAAATGGGATTATACTAATTTCACCCACTGGAACAACTAAGAATCAAGTAACAAGTTCAATGATTTGCTTATTTTGCAAATCCGACGAGTACTCTTTGAGATATTAAAGGTTTCCATATGTGTCGGCATTAGACAGAAAGCGATGCGCCAGCCGCTGGAATGTGGAGTGCATGATTCTCTTGCGTGACCCACTCCTTGTTGACAAACACACTTATGGAATTTATTCCATTCTATGCATACTGTGATATTGAGCACAACAACTTCTCCAAGTTTCATCGTAATCGGATGAATAATATAAGAACGTACACGGTACTTTGTGAAACGGTTCAGGCACCGTCATTAATTTGTTAAAACTACTCGTGCGACACCAATTTGCAAAATTGATTTACTAATTGAACCCTTTATCCACAGGCTGTATAAAGGATTCTAATAAATTATTCATCATCTTTTGATACATTTCTACAGACAGCAGATATGAGAGCCAGACGGTGTTAGGAAATATTGAGAAATCAGTGGCCGAGAGGACACAATGGTTTAAGCTCCTGTGGTATTTTAGGAAATAGCATAATATTCATGACACATAGGACAGGTGCAACTTTTAGCGCGGAGAGGGCTTGGGTACGCACAATATGGCCTGTTGCTATGAGTGTTGGCGCCAAGAAGAAAATCGAATGCTACGATGTAATTGGTCAATCTTCATGTTAACCACTCCCTGTGGCAGAAATACAAGTAAAAGCGCGCAAAGATCTACAAGAGTCTGAACCAATAATATCAAGACGCCCAGTTTTAGCGGCAACTCGGCTTGGTAACGCACCCTGGTAAATTAACGCGGGAGTTATCTACGGATTAATTCCACGATCGATTCGAGCCAGCTACAGCATAATCGTAACCTCCAAACTGCTACGAACTCAATGATACCGATTGCATGCTAGTCTGATAATTATTATGGAATATTTTTCCATAAATCCCCTTCCACACCTACCCTAGCCAGTTTCATTTATAATGATCCAGAAAGCTTCGAGAGATGACTTTTATTTGTGCGTCTGAGGACGCAACGTTGACTTTTATTTGAGCTTTTGAGGACGTAAGGTCTTTTATTCAGGTGTCGGAGGACACGAGGCACAACTTCATATTTTTTCATGTATTAGAACATGGAACATTTTCGTCACGTTATAAGTGTAACTTCAGTGATTTATTTGTAGTCCCAGTACTACCAGATAGGACCAGTTCATCGAAATAATTCACCAATTGACTGTCAAGGAATTTAGTACTTGATCGGTGAATTTAATTGGAAATATATCGTGAGTGTAACTTATCTCACGAACTTTATTTAATTCAGCACGAGATGACGTCTAGGAACGAGACCGGATCTTGGAACCAGCAGGACATTTGCCAGAAGATGTCGATGACGAGCTAAGCATCTTAAAGGAGTGATGGCTGCAGATGTTTTCCTGACGCTGTTTTAAAGGATTGAGTACAAATGAATTTATTTATTTATTAAATCAGCTATGGTATTATGGAACATATTTTTGTAGATATTTGTTTGCTTGTTTTGTAATGTAGATTCTTAGTTCTTGTTTACTGACACATTAAGTATGGGACAAGCCGAGCGCTTTATATTTTGTAAATATTGTGATTTTGTTTGGTTCAACTATACGGGGCGACGCGCAGCTCGTGATCGCATTCGCTTGCGTAAATCGCGGTCAAGCATTATAATTCGGAAGTCTGCCTTATAACAAAAATGGAACTGAATTAATTTTGACATTTAAAATAGAATTTGGAGGGTAAAGATTATTTGTGAGCAGAATTTTATGACGGATCAGGATTATTTTAGTTGCTTTTCCGGCAGATCTGAACGGGATGGCACTTTGCACCCGAGTTTTTGTTGTGTATTTTTTTTAATGTGTCTATGGACGCAATAGTGGTTGATCTGTTTTGAGCCGACCCAGTGGTATGTTTATGAGTGAGTCAGTCCAAGATTTATGGTGCGTAGTGTGATTTTATGATGTGTTAGCGAGAATATATCATTGTGATTATTCTGACTTGCTCCACATCAGCCCAGTTCATAACCTCGCGAGGCTGAACCCGTGGTATATTTTGTGTTTTCTTGTCATCCAAGCGGATGAGTGAGATATGTTTGCGTTACCAGATGGAAATAGCACCTGCTTGAAGGACTGAGAGAGATAGTTGAGGCAGCGAATATTCATAAAAGAGGGGCGCGCTCAAATCAGATAGCGCGACTTGTCATTAGTAACAGGCCTGGGTCCTGAACTTCAATTTAAGACGTTGTTTTAAAATTCACAAAACCTGATCGGTTATAATGAGTATTTGATTGATTAAATGGGTGCTGTCCATAGTTGTAAGGTAGCTTCCGAAACTCCTGTTTGTCTGGCGTTTTATAAAAATGTAAAACATAGTTTTCAGCCGTTAGGCTTGTATTTTGTTGCTGTTGCTTCATTTCTTGTGTGTTTATTTTACGCGTTCAATGACCCCGTGTGGCATTAGGATGCGTGAGGCTGGGTTCCCAATTTATGATGCGAGCGTTTTGGCCTATTTTTGGCATGCTGTGTTTATTTTGTGTGCGTTGGCACCAACTAGAATCTCAGGGAGATTCGTCATCTTTTTGTATTATTAGATCTTGCATGTGTCAGTAGTAATTATAGTGTGTTAATTAAGGGTGGGTCCCATAGCCGTAGTGTGATTTAAAAGATGCAACTCCGTGAGCAACATGACTGTTTCAGTTGTAAACGGACTCGCATCAGTACTCATTTTCTTATTAACGAGCAGTACACCATGCATTATATAACTTCTTGACCAGGAAAAATGGACTTGCATCCATATGTTGTGACGAGCGAGTTCTTACCGCTCAATTTTATGTTATGATTTATCATTTGTGTGAAGCTGTATTCACATTGTTTTTGTTGTGTGGAGCGAGTCTTACCGCTCAGAAATATATTTATTTCTTAAGGGGGTGAAAGTCAGGGAGGAATTTCTTTTTATTTATTATTATGCACATAATTTTCAGTGATTAAATATCTTTTATTCTACTTGTTCTTCATTTTATTTCTAGTATAGCCTCTGTCATGGACCTTTCTATTCATTAGAGCATGTTGTTTTTAAGCGAACTTTGCTGTGTAATGCAGTCAGGACTGAACACGACGCCGTAGATGAATCTTGAGAAAACCATGCTATATTGAAGGGTGCATAATACAGAAACATTCGCGGGAGTGTGTATAACAACTCCCCCAAGTTTCATCGCAATCACATGAATGTTATATGGACACAGATGGAACTTTGTTGAAACTACTCATGCGACGCCGATTTGTAAAATGGATTTACTAATACAGAGACATTCGCGGGTGTGTGTATCACAACTAACCCATGTTTCATTGCAAACGCATGAATGGTATATGAACACAGATGGAACTTTGTTGAAACTAATCGCACACTATCATTCATTTGTTGAAACTACTCGTGCGACACCGATTTGTAAAATTGATTTACTAATACAGAATAATTCGCGGGAGTGTGTATAACAACTCCCCCAAGTTTCATCGCAATCACATGAATGTTATATGGACACAGATGGAACTTTGTTGAAACTAATCGCGCACTATCATTCATTTGTTGAAAATACTCGTGCGACACCGATTTGTAAAACTGATTTACTAATACAGAAACATTCGCGGGAGTGTGTATCACAACTCATCCAAGTTCCATCGCAATCGCATGAATGGTATATGAACACAGATGGAACTTTGTTGAAACTAATCGCGCACTATCACTCATTTGTTGAAACTACTCGTGCAACACCAATTTGTAAAATTGATTTACTAATACAGAAACATTCGCGGGAGTGTGTATCACAACTAACCCATGTTTCACCGCAATCGCATGAATGGTATATGAACACAGATGGAACTTTGTTGAAACTAATCGCACACTATCATTCATTTGTTGAAACTACTCGTGCGACACCGATTTGTAAAATTGATTTACTAATACAGAAACATTCGCGGGAGTGTGTATAACAACTCCCCCAAGTTTCATCGCAATCACATGAATGTTATATGGACACAGATGGAACTTTGTTGAAACTAATCGCGCACTATCACTAATTTGTTGAAACTACTCGTGCAACACCAATTTGTAAAATTGATTTACTAATACAGAAACATTCGCGGGAGTGTGTATCACAACTCAGCCAAGTTTCATCGCAATCGCATGAATGGTATATGAACACAGACGGAACTTTATTTATACTAATCGCGCACTATCACTCATTTGTTGAAAATACTCGTGTAACACCGATTTGTAAAATTGATTTACTAATACAGAAACATTCGCGGGAGAGTGTATCACAACTCCCCCAAGTTTCATCGCAATCACATGAATGTTATATGGACACAGATGGAACTTTGTTGAAACTACTCATGCGACGCCGATTTGTAAAATGGATTTACTAATACAGAGACATTTGCGGGTGTGTGTATCACAACTAACAAATGTTTCATCGCAATCGCATGAATGGTATATGAACACAGATGGAATTTTGTTGAAACTAATCGCACACTATCATTCATTTGTTGAAACTACTCGTGCGACACCGATTTGTAAAATTGATTTACTAATACAGAAACATTCGCGGGAGTGTGTATAACAACTCCCCCAAGTTTCATCGCAATCACATGAATGTTATATGGACACAGATGGAACTTTGTTGAAACTAATCGCGCACTATCACTCATTTGTTGAAACTACTCGTGCAACACCAATTTGTAAAATTGATTTACTAATACAGAAACATTCGCGGGAGTGTGTATCACAACTCACCCAAGTTTCATCGCAATCACATGAATGTTATATGGACACAGATGGAACTTTGTTGAAACTACTCATGCGACGCCGATTTGTAAAATGGATTTACTAATACAGAGACATTCGCGGGAGTGTGTATCACAACTCACCCAAGTTTCATCGCAATCACATGAATGTTATATGGACTCAGATGGAACTTTGTTGAAACTAATCGCGCACTATCACTCATTTGTTGAAACTACTCGTGCAACACCAATTTGTAAAATTGATTTACTAATACAGAAACATTCGCGGGAGTATGTATCACAACTCACCCAAGTTTTATCGCAATCACATGAATGTTATATGGACACAGATGGAACTTTGTTCAAACTACTCATGCGACGCCGATTTGTAAAATGGATTTACTAATACAGAGACATTCGCGGGCGTGTGTATCACAACTAACCCATGTTTCATCGCAATCGCATGAATGGTATGTGCACACAGATGGAACTTTGTTGAAACTAATCGCACACTATCATTCATTTGTTGAAACTACTCGTGCGACACCGATTTGTAAAATTGATTTACTAATACAGAAACATTCGCGGGAGTGTGTATAACAACTCCCCCAAGTTTCATCGCAATCACATGAATGTTATATGGACACAGATGGAACTTTGTTGAAACTAATCGCGCACTATCACTCATTTGTTGAAACTACTCGTGCAACACCAATTTGTAAAATGGATTTACTAATACAGAAACATTCGCGGGAGTGTGTATCACAACTCAGCCAAGTTTCATCGCAATCGCATGAATGGTATATGAACACAGACGGAACTTTGTTTATACTAATCGCGCACTATCATTCATTTGTTGAAACTACTCGTGCGACACCGATTTGTAAAATTGATTTACTAATACAGAATCATTCGCGGGAGTGTGTATAACAACTCCCCCAAGTTTCATCGCAATCACATGAATGTTATATGGACACAGATGGAACTTTTTTGAAACTAATCGCGCACTATCACTCATTTGTTGAAACTACTCGTGCAACACCAATTTGTAAAATTGATTTACTAATACAGAAACATTCGCGGGAGTGTGTATCACAACTCACCCAAGTTTTATCGCAATCACATGAATGTTATATGGACACAGATGGGACTTTGTTCAAACTACTCATGCGACGCCGATTTGTAAAATGGATTTACTAATACAGAGACATTCGCGGGCGTGTGTATCACAACTAACCCATGTTTCATCGCAATCGCATGAATGGTATATGCACACAGATGGAACTTTGTTGAAACTAATCGCACACTATCATTCATTTGTTGAAACTACTCGTGCGACACCGATTTGTAAAATTGATTTACTAATACAGAAACATTCGCGGGAGTGTGTATAACAACTCCCCCAAGTTTCATCGCAATCACATGAATGTTATATGGACACAGACGGAACTTTGTTGAAACTAATCGCGCACTATCACTCATTTGTTGAAACTACTCGTGCAACACCAATTTGTAAAATGGATTTACTAATACAGAAACATTCGCGGGAGTGTGTATCACAACTCAGCCAAGTTTCATCGCAATCGCATGAATGGTATATGAACACAGACGGAACTTTGTTTATACTAATCGCACACTATCACTCATTTGTTGAAAATACTCGTGTAACACCGATTTGTAAAATTGATTTACTAATACAGAAACATTCGCGGGAGTGTGTATCACAACTCCCCCAAGTTTCATCGCAATCACATGAATGTTATATGGACACAGATGGAACTTTGTTGAAACTAATCGCGCACTATCACTCATTTGTTGAAACTACTCGTGCAACACCAATTTGTAAAATGGATTTACTAATACAGAAACATTCGCGGGAGTGTGTATCACAACTCAGCCAAGTTTCATCGCAATCGCATGAATGGTATATGAACACAGATGGAACTTTGTTGAAACTAATCGCGCACTATCACTCATTTGTTGAAACTACTCGTGCAACACCGATTTGAAAATTGATTTACTAATACAGAAACATTCACGGGAGTGTGTATCACAACTCACCCAAGTTTCCTTGCAATCGCATGAATGGTATATGAACACAGACGGAACTTTGTTTATACTAATCGCGCACTATCACCCATTTGTTGAAACTACTCGTGCGACACCGAGTTGTAAAATTGATTTACTAATACAGAAACATTCGCGGGAGTGTGTATCACAACTCACCCAAGTTTCATCGCAATCGCATGAATGGTTTGAGAACACAGACGGAACTTTGTTTATACTAATCGCGAACTAACACTTGTTTGTTGAAACTACTCGTGCGACACCGATTTGTAAAATTGATTTACTAATACAGAAACATTCGCGGGAGTGTGTATCACAACTCACCCAAGTTTCATCGCAATCGCATGAATGGTATATGGACACAGACGGAACTTTGTTTATACTAATCGCGCACTATCACTCATTTGTTGAAATTACTCATGCGACACCGATTTGTAAAATTGATTTACTAATACAGAAACATTCACGGGAGTGTGTATCACAACTCGTCCAAGTTTCATCGCAATCGCATGAATGGTTTATGAACACAGATGGAACTTTGTTGAAACTAATCGCGCACTATCACTCATTTGTTGAAACTACTCGTGCGACATCAATTTGTAAAATTGATTTACTAATACAGAAACATTCTGGGAGTGTGCATAGCAACTCACCGAAGTTTCATCTCAGTCAGATGAATGGGACAAACAGACATACAAACAAACATGTAACATTCATTTTACATATACTGTAACTTAGAAATATATTTCTTATCCCAGTAATTGCGATTATATTGTGCTTACTGACAAAAACGTTGAAGAATCAATTTAAGAACTTAATTCCGTAGGTCAAGTTATTATTCTAATCAGGTCTAAATAGATGAGTTATTGGTTTGAATCTTACATTTTAAGAAAGTAGACTCTTAAGTTCCTCACAGAACAACTTGTTTCTTTTTATTTTTTATCGTTTGAATTCTCCATATATCAATCCCCCTTTTAATCTTATTTTTTCTGGTCTGAGGGCTGGAGCGGGTTATACACAGTCTCATGAGAAGAGGCGGATTCGATTCCTACCTCAGCCATGCTGGAAGTGGTTTCCCACTCTACGCTAGACAAATGACGGGAAGACACCTTACTTAAAGCCACTTCCGATCCAAATCCTACCTAAGTTACAAATACACACACTAGTACAAACTTCACAGTGACACAGGTTATCAGACAAATTATACACACACCCAAGTACACGGGGCTACAAGACCACGATGTCGCAAAGCCACTAAAAAGAAACAAAAACAACAACAACAACCTAATTTTATTATAAGTGATTTTTCTTCTGAACCCCCCTGAATATCAGACTACTTTTGATAATGAGTCTGCAATTGAAACGTTGCGTTTATGTCATACCCTGTACAACACAATGAATCACAAGTTCCCATTCACTTTTGTATGTAATGCCACTGGTCTTCCTTTCTTTAGGAGTTGAATGATTCAATCCTTTTAATCCTTTTAATACCAAGCTATTAATGAGTGTTTATATTAAGTTTAGTGAAATGACACGTGTTTGATTAAAATTATCTCCTACCTGTATTTTTTAAGATACTGTAGATTGTTGATATTTTTTCTGTAGTAGGAAAGCATATTAATAACGTACTAGATGCTAAATAAGTAATATTTTCCTTCATTTGAGTAATTTAAAAATATTTTAATATATTTGTGTATAAAAGATTGTAATTGGAAATTTGAATATAATTTTGACAGACTACACAATCTATAGTATCTTTTGTGATATGCATGTTGATACGTATTGAAATGTGTATAAATATGCCAAGTTTAGAGTAATTCTAGCAAATAGGTTTCGAGCACGAACAATTTCTACAAAGATATGAGTATACGGCACTGCATTTTGTCGATTGTCGTCAGCAGAATCAAAATCGTCGTCATCAGTCGAGAATTCACTCTCGCACCCTTCACTCAGCGTAAAAACCAGTTATTTACGAAATTTAAACACATTGATATATCATGAAGGATAACGATTTCTGCATTGACTTGGTTACAACAGTGTTAGCAGCGCTGCGTGGCTGGAAATAACACTAAATGTTTTAGAAAAACGCTGTGTCGGGCCGAGAGTGCTAAGCAGTCTCACAGAAGTACGCTATTCTATAGCCTACCGCACCGAGTCCTGGTTACACCCGTTGCGCGACACGTAAAATTCCCAGCGGTTGTGAGTCCAGGCCTAGGACTTTACGAGAGCAATAAAGAAACGATACTTTACGACTGAGAATGAAATAAACTTATCATATGAGGTGCGCCACCGCGTGAGGAGTGGGAATGTGTGTTGCGTATAATATTAAAACAGACCATGCGCCGCATATTTGAAATATGTCACATAGCAGTCGCTTTCTCTGCACTCAAAGATTTATGTAGGTAACGTTAGAAATGCTGCAGCCTTCTCTCAAGTAGTATAATAGGCCTACCTTACATTTCCACACATTAGTTTACAATATTCTGTAGTTGTTTTGGGCTTATTGCTCAAGTGAATCGAGAAATAGTAGCTACACCTTCACAGATTAGTTGGGAAAGGAAGACTGTTTTGTTGATGAGATCATCATTTCTAAGTTTAGCAACATTAAAATAAATAGTATGTGTGCTTAATGCCTTAATGAATGTCTACACCTTATTATTCCCGTTTCCAACGGGGTCGGGGATGAGAAGCGAAGAAATTCTATTTGACGAGAAAAACATGCCATCCCGTAGTTTTCTCCATATTCCTAATCACATGTAATTTACTTCCAGTTATTTTTAGCCTATTTTTAGCCTATTTTCATTTTAGGAAAAAAAAATTAGGCTTATGAGATCACCTTTTGTCCGTGTGTCTGTGTGTGCGTGTGTGTTTGAAGGTGTGTGTGTGTGTCCCTAATAACTTCTATACGGCTGGAGCGATTTCAATGAAACTCGGTAAGATCATAGTACCATTCTGGCCGACCCCGACCGTGCCTTCACATTTTATTGTCTCTCACCAATCCAACATGGCGGCTGTGCAAAGTACTTCACCAGCATTCAGTATCTCCGAAACTATTACCGATATCACCCTGAAATTGTGTAGGGTGATAAAGGACACTACTAGACGTTCACATATGAGACGTTCAAAAACCTGGTAACTACAAAACCAATATGGCGACCAAGCGAAGTTGAGACTTTTAAATAGACTTTTCTCGCGATTTAACCATCCAAACGTAATGAAACATGGTACAGCAAATGTTTATGCACATTGTAATGCACTGGCGTCTAATTTAGTTCAGTTGTTTACAAACCTCAAAATGGCGGCTGTGCGAAATATTTCACTGACATTCTATATCTCCGAAACTATTTTAGATATCACCATGAAATTTTGTACGGTGATAAAGGGCACTGCTACATGTTTATCCATACTTACTTTCAAAAACCAGTAAAATATAAAACGAACATGGCGGCCAAGCGAAGTTGAAACATTTTAATGGACTTTTCTCGTGATTTAACCATCTGAGCGCAGTGAAATGTGGTACAGTAAATGATTATACATATTGTAATGCACTGGTATCCAATTTAGTTCAATTGTTTACATAACCATAAGATGGCGGCTGTGCGAATTTTAAAATTAAGTTTTTATTTCTTGTGTCGTAATCATACGATCGAAGTGAAAGTTTGAATAATGAACCTACGCAATAATTTTCCTTTAATGGTACATGACTATATGGCCTATACATATAACAATCCAACATGGCGACCATCCGAAATATTTAGACGGTTGTCAATATCTACGAATCTATTACAGCAATCAAGCTGACTTTTTTTTAATGTTCATAGGAGCTATGAACCTAAGTTCACCTATAGGACTTTCAATAACCTGGTGATCACAAATCCAACATGGCGGCAACGCGAAGTATAAATATTCACTTGGACGTTTCTCGCAATTTAACCATTTGGGTGCAGTGAAACTTGGTACAGTAAATCCTTATACAAATGTTAATCCAATGGCATCTATTTTATTTCAATTGTTTCCATAACCACACGATGGCAGCTGTGTGAAATTTTAAACTCTCGTTTTTACTTCTTGTGTCCTAATCATGCGATTGAAGTTTGAATGCTACACGTACACAATAATCTTCATGTAACAGTACATAACTCTAAGACCTACATATATAAAATCCAACATGGCTACCATCCGAAATATTTAGTCGGTTCCCAATATCTACGAATCTATTACAGCAATCAAACTGAAATTTAGTATGTTGATAGAGGCAGTTAACATGAGTAGGATATATGAAAATAGGCTTTATTTCTTCTGTGAACTACTTGTTTTCACATATTCCAGTAACTGGAATTACTTTGTGTTGACCGACTGAAACGGTCTCACCTTGCATGATGTTGTACTGTAGCAGCATGTAACAGGACTAGGGAGAGGACCAGAATAGCGAGAGATCAAAAGGGAGAGAAATACATCAGAGGCGTGGACTGAACGTATATTCACATGGCCGTGGATGCAAGTTCAATATGATAACGTACATTGTGGGTTTGAAGCCATTTTTCAGTGTTGCCTAATTAAACACGAATGTCGGTCAACACGAATGTACCCAAAAAAAGCTGGGTTATGCCCTAATCCTGAAATAAATTACATGAGATTAATAAATACACTAGAATGACCAGTTTCGATCGTCAAGCGATCATCATCAGATTCATTATACTTAGGCTATAACATCTATGTTTGAGAATACAGGTGAAAAATATTTACAATATGTACAATTATTTAGTTGCAGTATTGGTAATGTAGTATGTAGTATATCTAATGTTAGGTGAAATGCTAAAATGGTGATAGAAATCCGGAGTTTGTGTGTTTGGGGTGACTATATGGTTGTAAAAAATCAACTATGGTTATACTGTAATAATACTGGCTGCTACATATCTGGTTGTATTCCTGGCTGGACCATGGGCCTAGCCTAGAACCAATGTAGTAGAAGTAAATTCAGACCCAGGAAATATAAAGAATGAATGAACTCCGAGACCACATAGATGTAATAGGGATCACAGTTGTGTATTCATCACAGAATGATAATAAAGTACTGACAAGGAAGCGGTACATTATGTAAAAAAATAAGACATGTAGTTACTGTAGTTAAGTTGAGTGCATGAATGTGCGTGCAGTTTATGTCATAGACATAAGAAAGAGAGGTAGCCTAGAGAATTAGCATGCACACACTGTGCAAAATTAAGTTCGGAAATAAAAGATTAAGAGGCTAGACAAGGGAGTCAGGAAAAAAGGACATACCGACAACGAAGTTCACGGTATTCCGAATAGCCTAGAGGGTACAGAGAAAGTGAGAGGATTAGGAGGGCAAAATTAATTGAGTAAATACTCGTGGGACGGACGTGACTGAACTAAATATGTGGCGACAAAACAATCGACAAATAAAATGAATACCTGAAGGGTCATGAATTATGTAAAATCCATCAAGGTAAGTTACGGTAAGGAAATAGAAATAAAGGCGAGTGCAGCTAAGGGCAGGAAGTAGCACAAAAGGAACAATTCGATAAACATAATGACTTACGTGAATAATACGTAATCATAGATACAAGGTACGGAAGTAAATGAATGTATATACTGTGGTGTACGACATAGGCCTTATTTGGTGTAGATAAATCCACGAAGATCGAAGTTGTGACCACCAGATACAGACATCACAAGTGGACCAGGGTGCAATAGGGAGGTCGTAACCGAACCCTAAGCCCACAGGTCCATTGCCTGATTGATAGAGATCGATGAAGTCACGGGTCATAATTGCGTCACTGAGTGAACAGACTTACAAACAAGTGCGTTGCTCGAATACGGTACCAATTGACCCCGGGAAGAAGAAAACCACATAGTAAGCCATAATGGCGTAACACTCACAATAATACATACGGTACATGAAATGGGGGGAATTCAACGTGGAATTGACAGCACTCAAATGAAACAAACATACACACGGTGAACAAACATGGCACAGGAAAGATACACACATACATAACAAAGAATATTTCGAGACCTTACCTTGATGGTATGGATGTGAAGCAAATCTCACACAGTAAAGATAAACGGGACAAAGATTTAATTAAATCACGTCAGGTACGAGCATTTCTCAAAGAGAAATGATAAATATTAATGAAAAGGAAAAAGGGAGCAAGGCATCCCGGAATGGGAGCGGGAGCTCTAAAATAAATACGTTCACCCTACATTAGAGAAACAGAAGAACAACCCAGAGACAAACAAGGAGTTGTCCCTGGTAACGGAGTACCATAGATAGAGTAAAGATAATAATAATAATGTTATTGGTTTTACGTCTCTTTTAACTACACTGGCTTTTAGAGACGCCGGGGTGCCGGAATTTTGCCGTGAAGGGGATCTTTAACGTGCCAGTAAATGTACTGACATGGCTCCCTCGCATTTGCGCACCCTCAAATGCCAACTGACTGCGCCAGGTTTCGAACCTGCAACCTTGGGCTCAGCAAGCGAGAACGTTACACCTGAGCCACGCAGCCAGACATACAGTAAAGAGAGGGACCACTAATCGCGATTCGGTAGAGTAAAGAGTTACCATAACGAACCTCATCGGTAATTACAGAAATGTCCACTGATTTGCTCAGTTATTCCGGCCAGTAATAACCGAGAAGAAGAGAGGACAATTCAAATAATTGGCACAAGAGATGGAAAAGTGAAGGGGCGTATTTGAAAATGGGCGAAACCGGTTCAATCTGAAATGTACAATATCAATTTAATCGGTCGGAGGTGAAAAGCATTAAGTAAACAAGATGTTCAGTAAAGAACATATAGCCTACTTTCTCCTAAATGTATGAGTATAGTTATAACTCGTTGTTATTATCAAAGAGTATAATAGAACTATTCTTTGTTGAAGACCTTAGAAACGATTTACCTCTACCAAACGCCACAACCTAGATAAAAACTGCTACCATCATTGAAGAAAGAAAGATAAGAAGTATCTAAAGAATGTTATGGATCTGGAGACATAATCGACCGGACTGGCGGCGTGGCTAGCGGTAACGTTCTCGCTTGCTGGACCGTATGTTTCAGGTTCGTATCCTGGCGCAGTCAGCTGGCATTTGAGGGTGCACAAATGCGAGGGAGCCATGTTAGTAGATTTACTGGCACGTTAAAGATCCCCTTCGGGACAAAATTCTGGCACCCCGGCGTCTCTAAAAGCAACAGTAGTTAAAAGGGACGTAAAACCAATAACGTTATTATTATTATTATTATTATTATTATTATTATTATTATTATTATTATTATTATTATTATTACATAATCGGCCTGACGCGGGCAACATCCAACTTTGAGTTGAGGCATGTCTTTACACGTCTGGCTGCGTATGAATTTCACAACCCTAATTGAATTAACAAATCTTTCCATGACCCTACAGAGACGTGTGTATACCAACTATGTGGATATTTTCGATTGCTATTTGGCTGAAATAGAAGTATTAATTAATATCCTGAACTAGCACCAACGGTAGAGT
The DNA here is from genome assembly GCA_946902985.2 of Meconema thalassinum. NCBI lineage: Eukaryota > Metazoa > Arthropoda > Insecta > Orthoptera > Tettigoniidae > Meconema > Meconema thalassinum. The sequence goes on along the minus strand of OX336388.2, from coordinate 570,602,409 downwards.
TCAGATACTATGTGAAATCGTTTTGTTCTTTACTTCAATTAACATTTTCAAATAACGCACAATAGGCTGTTGCAAACCCTTTAAAATAGAAAGTAAAAATGTATCGTAGTATCATCTTGTCATTCTTCAAATTCGATGCGCATAGAATGTAAATGGTATAGTAATCAATGGAGCCCCACGTAGACTAGTCGTGATATCTAGTGGTGAAATATCTAACAATATAATCCTAACAGAGCGAGTGCATTCTAGCGGCCAGAAGAAGAAACTTTTCAATAAAATCTGGTCGGCGTGCAGTTACCTTTTTGGCAGCTAGATGTCTCGAGTAAATCTGCTGGCGAATTATGTTTTAATTAAATATATATTTTACACCATAATATGCACAATATAACGCTTAATTTTAAAACATCTGAGTCATTACAAAACAATAAACATATAAAATTTCAAGCAAAAAAACTAGCTCTGATCGGGATTGAACCATAGGCATTTGAGCAATAGGCTAATGCTCTACCACTGAGCTAATTGTGTCAACGAATATCGTTCTATATAAAATGACTTACATAGAACTTGTTAGCAAATAGTGATTTATACTAAACGATTTCATCACTGGAGTATATTATTTATATATAAAGCATTTCATACAAAGTTTATTTATTTTATATCAGTACGCTATATTGCATGCAATACTCAAATTAGTGAAATATAAGTCAGGCACAAGATATCCGCTGCCATCTTGTCTTATTACTAAATCAGCTCAGCTTTTTAAAATCACGTCTGCACTATAGTATTACAAAATAAACTTTTAATTTCGAACGTGCCACTTCCTTTAGAACAGTTAAAACGATTCTCGGCTCGACAATCGGAACTGGTGGGTCCCATGATATGGATTATAAAGTTTGCATAATTCGCACGGCCGCCATCCTGAAATGGTATGGCGGACGACCTTGTAGTTTGGTCACAAGACGCATCCTATACGAAGGTATGTCGTTACCAAATTTGGTAGAGATAGGATGATTTGGTTAGTCGTTATTTGATTTTACGTTTTGAACGTTTGAGTGGCCGCCATTCAGTTTTAGTAAAGATGGCGGCGATATAAAACATGACACTGTGGTGTCCTTTGCTAGTGCTACCTTTGTACCAAATTTCGTTCAATTCGCATTCACCGTGTTCGAATTGATAGGGGGGGACAGACATTCAGAGTACACACACTCACACACACACACACACACACAGACACACAGACACACACACACACAGACTCACACACACACATACACACACACAGACAGACACACTTTTTTCGCCCTGTGTTGATCTCATAAGTCTACTTTCATTTTTTGCAAAAATCGAAAGTAGGCTAAAAATGGTCATTTTATAATTGACCCAAGGGCTTTGGAACGGTATAGGAATGAATTAAGTCAGCCGTCTGCTTGAGCCAGAAACCACTGCTACATGTAGTGCGATCAGAGGAGAAAAGCATTAAGTCAACGACTAGCTGCCTTTCAGCGCCATATTCCGTACTTAATGTTGGCCGCACTGCAAGATTCCCGCGTGCTACAGTGTTATTGTAAATTACAATTGTCCAGGGGTTAGGTGGTATTTATGTTACAAATCCATTTTAAAATAAAATCTCATGTAAAATATTTATTCTGGATGGCTTTATGACGCACTAAACTGACCACGGAGTTGAAAGGCATTAAGTCACGTTTCCAAAATTGATTTGAAAAATATGTTTATTACATTGAAATTGATATTTAGCTAACTTACTGTAAATACAAACTGAATAGTTGCTTAACAACATTGATGACTAATATAGTGTTTGTTAAGTTTTGTTCTAATAGGTTATGAATATTCCCGAATGGGAATATGATGTTATTTCCATTTGATCATATGAAGTATCAATTAATATGATAAAATTGGTCCGGTAAGGTCAAACATAAAATGCAAGCGTTTCGCCCCAGTGTGCCGTTGGGCTCGTCAGTTTAACGGCACACTGGGGCGAAACGCTGGCATTTTAAGTTTGATATGACCGGACCAATTTTATCATATTAATTGATAAGTACTGTTCTGTCAATGACGTTCTATCTGTCCCCTGAAAAGTAGTGAAAACTGACTGAATACTTTTCAGCTCCGGCCGATTCAATTGTAAATAAGGCACCACTGAAGAATGGCTTCAAAGCTATCTAAACACAAGACATGCAAAACGTTTTTGTTTTTCGTTGGTGTGTATAGTTTGAACAACGGAGGAGAAATGGTAATTACACCTTGTAACGGGAATTCTGTAAAGCCTGTAAAATACTGGCACCTCGAGTTGTCATAACTAACATTTTCGACTGTCACCGTGGAGATCCAAGTTCCGTTCTGGCTCGTCCATGAATTTTAATTTTTGTATGAGGTTTGAATTGCTTCATAAAATGTTTCTATACTTCATACGGATCGAATCATTCTGTGCTGTTACGACTACAACGAGAATAGGCAAGCAAAAATTGTGGTTTTAAATTAGGTAGATGTCGAGAGTAGAAGTCTCAATTCCATCTGTCAGTTTTTTCAACATCACAGCCATCCATTACGGCTCCATTGACCCGTTCGGAAACAGAATCTTCAGTGTGATTTTGAAAGTTATATTTAAATTAATAAATGTAAAACAAAAATATTGGAATGCAGCCGAAATAAATTAGAATCCTCTATGGACATCAAATTGGCAGGTGAAAAACTCAAGGAAGTAGGAGACTTCTGTTACTTACGAAGCAAAATAACCAGTGATGGACGAAGCAAAAGTAGGTTAGCTCAGGCAAGGAAATCATTTCTACAGAAAAGGAATCTGTTGACATCGAATATAGATTTAGGTGTGAGGAAGTCATTTTTGAAAGCCTTTGTCTGGAGCGTGGCGGTCTATGGAAGTGAAACTTGGACTATTGGTGCAGCAGAAAAGAGGAGAATTGAAGCGTTTGAATTGTGGTGCCACAGGAGAATGATGAAGATCAGATGGGTAGATAGGGTTATAAACGAAGAGGTATTACGACTAGTGGGAAAGGAGATATGTTTCTAGCGACTGCTAATGAAGAGAAGAGATAGGTAGGTAGGATACTGCCCCCGTAAATTGAATTATGTTGAGACCACGGTGGCTATTTTGGAAAATATAAAGAAAGTTATGGCTGTCATAGTTATGACATGGGTAGTCATGACGTAAGCACGGATGACGCAGACGTTATACCAGCAGGCTGCTTGAGCTGAGATTCCTTATGACGTCAGCATTTATTCGAGAAAGATCCGAGATTTACGACGCAGTCGCAGGAAACGTGGAATTATGCTGAGGAAGAAATTATGCTATTGGAGGGGAGGCCCGAACCAATGAACGATTGTTTGAAGGAAGACGGAGATTGCTGAAACTATGATATTTTAATACTTTTTGGAATGCAGAATTGTGGAAATCCATGTTTCGTGGCTCAACGCTGAATACTATCAAACAGCAATGGAAACGATTTCATACTCACTCAATATGATCTGGAATTTTGGTGAAATTTATTTCCTGTTTTTGAATTTTGAAAATCCGTCACGTATTGACGAATTTAGAACTTCTAGCGATGACGCAGTAACACGCTATGGAAGGGATGGATACGCCCCTTATGAAGTTTATAAAAGGCCTTGCGCAGAAGAGAGCAGTCTCAATCGTCAGATCTCATATCGCATATCTCAAATCGTCAGATCTTGAGTGATTATATAGTCGTTTTGGTGAGACGTCGAGTGATATTAGTAGAAAGAGTCGTCTTTATAACGCGTGGTGAAGCCACCGCAGTGAACGTGATTCAAGCAGACAGGCAGTGCAAGTTTACTGTGAGTAAAACTAGGTGAAGTTAAAACGCACATTATAACGCGTCTACAAGAGTGGCTATGAACAGTTAGCGGTTGCCTATAAGCTAATTATATTGTGCAGTGCTACATTAAGCAGTGTAGTAAATTTGAACAATTTCAAGGAGTTATTTTAGAAGATATTAGCAATTTTAGACGACTGACAAAAGTGATTTTCTCGCCATCTGAGAAGCACTTTGTAGCGTCAGATCCTACGCTACGGCTGACACTGCTAGTATAACAGGGAGACTTCAGATTGAATTGTGACACAACGCTACAGTATTATGGAGCAGTTTAATAAGGCAGTTTGTTCTACTATCACTATAACCGAAGAGAAGATGGAAGGCTAAAGGACTTTAATGCAATTGGGACATACATCGTTGGAGTAAGATAGCAACATGGAACTTCGCTAATTGCCATTCCATACAAGCGGACATGTGGTGAACAACCATCTACACCCATGTTTCGCGGCTCAACGCTGAATACTATCAAACAGCAATGGAAACGATTTCATACTCACTCAATATGAATATTTCAATGGAAAATACTACAAAAACTTCATGGCGATTTTCTACAATATCTTCAGGGATTTTTCAAGAGAGGTCAGGGTAGTCCCGACTCACAAAGAAGAATTTTGCCGGAAGGATGTCTTACGTCTTCATGGAGCAGTGCAATTTCCGGAGGAGGAAGCAGTTCGATTCTCCGAGGGTGCTGTTTCCTGTTTCGAGAATGGAGCTCAGCTTTAACTTGGTGAAATGGATCCATCAGCAGTCTTCTTTGGGGAATTTTCCTCTGGAACTTCAATCGGCAGATAAGGTAGTCGTGAACGTTTATTGTATTTGAGTTTTGTAGCAATATATGAGCAACCATTTTCCCATATTTTGTCCTCATGTATTTTGCCCGATATTCTTGTTTGAGATTCCTATTCTCAGTACACCTTGATGAGTTATGCCTTTTTCGACGATTTATTAAGACATTGTTATGTCATGGGCATAGTTAAATGATTTTGGATCAGTTGAGACTGACATTTAGATTTTTCAATAATTAGCTTATTTTTGGTAGTCACGATTTGACTATAAGTTAATGGTTTTCATGGCAGATTTAAATTCAGACAGCGTGTCTCTTTATTAAAGTAATTTCTACCCCAGTTTAATTACTTTGACCAATTTTCTGTCATCATCAAGAAGGAAGAACATTTAAATGATTTTAGAGCGTTAAAATCTCTTACGTTGTCGACGATCTTGGAAATACTAGTCGTTATTTGAAATTGATTGCAACACAGACATTTATCGTCAGTTATGAACGACCATTGCATCATAGACAATTTTGTGAAAGATGAACTTTAATTATGAATTATTGAATGCATTAAAGTCGTGAACTTTTGATTAGGAGTTTTTTCTCAATTAGAGATTTGAATAATAATGTTTGCATTCCACAGTCTAATTGGATTCTATTCGACCATTTTGCAGTTTAGTCGCACTTTGTTTGATGATAGTATTTTTATACTACAATACTTTGAAGATGATAATCTTAAATTTTGATAGACCAGAGAGGCGTATATAAGCGTATTCACTATTAAATTTGTTTGTGATTGGCAAATTTTTACTTCATTTCGATTCATGAATGAAATCCACGAAGGTTAAATGACAACAGTTTTGAAACAATTAATGATTATAAGAATTTTTGAAGTGGAACTATGAATGTATAATCGCCAGTGCAGCGGACATGTTGAAAGTCGCTGATGTATAATGCCCTTGAAGTAAATGAAGGAGGTTCCCACAGTAATTAATGATGTTAAAGAATTTGTTAGTGGAGGTTTTTGTAAATTCTGTGGAAGATTTTGATGCCGTATATATTAATATATGATGAATTTTGGGCCTGTTTTTAATGCAGTTTTGTGCATTTTTTTTATAAGCGACGTATTTTCCGCTGGAGTGTATTGTATTTGTCCTTTGAAAATTAATCAAGTGAATTTACTGTTATAATTAACAAGAGTATTGAAAGAATTTGAGATAAGATTTTGAATGAAGATTACCGTCACAAATAATTATAATAATTATTATACCTTTATTAAACCAGATTGTGACATTAATATGTATAACTAACCTTCATTGGTCGATTATATTGACACGATTATGAAATTACCAACCGGATGAACATGTGGTTAATGTATTTCTCAAATTAATAATTTGAATAATTTAAATCTTAATATTGTAAATAATGATGTAAATATCTTTGACAATAATGTGGAACGAAAGTAATGTTAGAGGCGTGTCTAAAATTTTTGTAATTGTCTTCGACAATATTATGAACAATTTCTAAGTGTTATAAATTAATTAATGAGTTTTTGTTAAAAACATTTAAGAGTTTGTTTTATACTCTAATCAATGCTTATTAAACATTTGGATGCTAATTAAACAAGTTTAGGGATTGTCAGAATAATCCAGTGGTATGTGAGTAAAGCATTTGAAAGATTTGCGTAACAATATTTGTGATGTCTTGCGGACATTTAAAACTTTTAAGAGAGTGCTGGATTCTTACGCAACGTGGCTTGACAAGTGAGCCCATTTGACAGGTGTACGTCAGGTTGAAGGGTAGATGGCAGCTGGCCAGACAACTGGTTATCAGCGGACGAGGTCGTCTGCATTGTGGCCTTGCGCCTATAAATACAAGTGTCATATTTATTAAAAGAAACCAAATGCTCTATAAATGTGTCTCGTCCTGACTTCCTTTTTCCAGTCCAAATGTGTTCTAAATATTACGTTATTTTGAGCTCGTGGGAGCTAAAATGTTGTATGATAACTTTGCAAGTCCAATAGGAGGACATAGTCAGATTGACATGGGCTACTGATAGCCACATTTATTTTGTTGAGTTTGTTAAAGTCATACCCTTTATTTGAAATAAAGCTTTTGTACAGTTCAAAGTTCTTGCCTTCGTTCTGGTTCATTTTTAAATGTCATGGTGGAGATTATTGTGGGAGCATACTTTAGAAATCCTGTTGTCAACCCAATCCCCGAGATATTTATAAGAGGTAAGTGAAGGTAAGTATGGACCCCCGTCTATTTTGGTGTGTTCCACAATAATTCCTTGTTAACTTCTGTGCTCAAATCTCGGTAGTATCTGTCAGTGCCATTTTCATTGGTGTAGCTGAGCTGGTGCGGTTGATTATTGGCATTCCGATTGAGGGGGCGGATCTCTGACAGCCTACTATCCGGGTAAACGGGGACAATACATACTAAGACACCCAGGAATAGCAAGCTTAGTTATGGAAGGAAGGGTCGAGGACAAGAACTGTAGGGGTGGACCAAGGTTAGAGTATGTTAAACAGATCGTCTCGTACGTAGGGTGTAGTAGCTATGTAGAGGTGAGACGATTAGCTCAGGACAGGGAGGCCTGGATAGCTGCATCAAACCAGTCAAAAGACTGAAGACTCTACAACAATATTTAAATATTTAGAACCTTTATTTAATCAAATTATTTGTAAGGATATCCATTTTATTTTATTTTAATCTTCTTTAAACGCTGAAGGAGATATCGTATATCGAAACATGTACTAACATTTGAATAGAATTTGCATTGATTGGTGGGGCATATTAATTATTTCTCTATTAACCAATACGGAAATTTTCTTACATTTTCCTTAAATGGTTAATGTTTTTGCTTTTTACATTATTGACTCTTTACGCTGGATCCCCCCATCCCCCTTACAACCCTACTATAAGGACAATTTATATTGTCGAAGACGCTGATGGTCGAATATTTCACCCATATATCAACGAATTTACGTTTGGAAATGTTAATATTTCTGAAAATTAAATATTATCTGCCTGACTAGATAAAATATAAGAACAAAATTACAATTAAAAAGCAAACAATCTTATATATAAAAGTGAAAGTCTGTATGTATGTGGGTGGGTGGGTCTGTTCCGTATACAAATCTATACCGTTTCACCAATCTCAACCAAATTTTGCATACACATATTTTAGGACCCAGAACGAACCGCTGGCTACATGAATTTTCGATAGTCTTTCTCATTCTTCTGATTTCGGCCCTTTTGCACTCAAGCACAGGCTAATCAAATCATAAAATATACTCATGAAGGAATGGCAAGGCAGATAGTTTCCATGGCAACATAGCTCAAGTCGAGACACGGCCGACAGGATGCCAGTTGCACTCTGCACTACCGGTATAGAAAATGAGGATCTTTACTTGAAACCCCGTTAGTTACTCAACTGCTCACACAGCACTGTCAACCGAGTTTAGCTCAACAAAGACTTGACACTATCTACTGAACCCGCTGAGCTATGGTTCATGTGATATTTTTTTATAACAGAACATTTATGATGGGATGTTGTACCTTTGAACACACCCAGAAAGCCACGTGGAGCTGAGAGATCACGCTATACTCTTTGAAGTAGCGGTGAATCGCACCTTTGACTTTGGTGAAGTCTGCTCATTATTTATCTGAGGTCTTATCAATTTAATTTTATCTTTCCACAAGACTCAGAATATTCCATTTCGTCATGCTTCATTATTAAAACATTTTGGAGAATGTTATTTTTACTTAAGGTAAGGCAATACCCTTGCAGATACGCAAACAGGAACGTAAGTAGTCGCTCAACGACTTCGTTTTGACGACCTACTTCCTAGAGACACTCAGTGCCTTGCACTACGTCTGGAGAATCCGCTCTGTAGGCGTGGAATTGTATCTGTCCTACAAGACGTAGAGAATATCCGCTGTTGAGCGTTGAAAGTGATTATCTGGTGCCATCGAGCACGCGAATACTACTATTCACTGTTATCCAAGCACAGTAAGCCACATAAGAATTTTTGGAAATAATAATTGGCAAGTATAGTGAATTGCATAACATTGCCGTAGCACCACATTTTGTACCCACGTGTTTGTGGAGGGCCAAGTGCCTAGTGGAAAATATACAGGTAAATGTGTTACAACTATTATGAATAAGTGTGATTATGATTGTATGACATATTTATATTGCCAAAGTGAAAATTTCATTTCAAAAACGACGCATAATTCACGGATGCTACGTGATATAAGAGTAGCGTCATTAACACGTGCAGAATCATAAAACAGTGTTAGCTCACACATTAATTCACATCGACGAAATAAAGGCTGCGTCATACACTACAATTGAAGCCTATAACATTTACGACGAACATTATATTTTTGAAAGTGAAAGAATGAATTATTACGCAACTTATTTCACTATCCACGTGATTGGACTATTTTTCACCATGTTTGAGACAGTCATCATGGGCTAATACCATCACGGTATGAGGGTGATGTTTCTACGGGAACCACCATGATGGTGGAACTTCCAGGACAGCGAACGAGAAGGAAGGAACCAAGGGTGCCATTTCCAGGCATATTCATTACATCCACGAAGTTGTCGACAGGGACAGATCGAACCCTGGTCTTTGGAGGAGTCCAGATGGGAATCCTGATGAGGATGATACCGTTCCAGAGAGCCAGAGAGTATTATGTACACCCCTTGTTGTTGAATAGAGGGCTGAGTGAGAGCTTCTCCATTTCGTGAGTTTTTGGATACCCCTTTCTTGTTCTAGTTTCTGGTGGTATAGTAGATTTAATGTAGTTTGTGAACCAACCGAACTTAGTGTCAGCCATTTTTCTAGGTAGGGAATGTAACTAGTTTAGTTAGATGTCATTTATTTCAGTTAGAGTGAGACACCCTTGGGTCAGACATTTTGGTCAGCCCTGGTGCAGCCTGATGAACGTCGTAGAACGTCAATGCCTATCTTTTGCTGAACGTGACCGTAGTCATTTGAGGCTACTTTGTTCAACCCTATTTGGGGTAATTTTTCAAGTCTTTGCTGACTTTAGTTATGGCAATCAGATGCCATGATTAGTTAACTGCATTCTTTGCAGCCATTCTTTGTTACACCCCTGACTGTCTTTAGAACGGTCGTATCATTTAGGTAGTCAACTGTAATTACCAGTTTTGTAACTGCATTATATTTCATTTTGAATAAGCTCAGAAGCTATTCTTGGTCAAGTGTGAACCTTATAATTTGAAGGAATGTTTCGTTGTCAAGCATCGAACCCAGTTCCCAACGTATCTTTAAGCAGATCCAGAGTGTGAAATCTGCGTCACAATTATTATTTTGTTAGTGTCATGTGAAGACACGATTTATTTGATGTTGTACAATCAACTGCTGAATTATATCTTTTGAGAGCAAAGAGCTCCAGTAATAGTAACATTACTATCATTTACTCGTCTTTGGTTTGGAAGGCGGAATTGTATTATTGTATTCAAATTTATAGCGTGTTTTTTATACATGTATTCTTCGAGGTTTTTAACCTGTTGTAAAGTTTTTTTATGAAGAGGCCAGATGTATAGTTTTATTTGTTTAAATCGCCGGCCTTGGAGAGTCAATGTGTTGTGTCAGTGAAGCGCAGGAATGTTGAAACCTGCTAGCGACACATAAACTGGTTTGAGACCCAGTGCCCTTGAAAGCACGCCTGTTATATTGTGAGACGGAACTACTTTGACAAAAGACAGAGTACGATTTGTATTCGCATTTCCTTTCATTGCAACTTAGCTTATGGAACTCAGTGTCCATTCCTGTATCTGATCACATGTTTTATAGATTGTTTTTTGTTAGTTAAACGCACTGCTGCGTGTACCGTCGTTGACGTGTACAGTTATGTCAGGTTTTCTATAGTAAGTTGAAGGCTACCCTGTTAGAGCAGGAAGTTATTGTATGAAGGTATTTTGAGTATGCCTTGTCCGGGATTGTTCCCGTTGACTAGATGTTATTGGAGGGTAACTGTAGTGTGCAGGCCCGTCCCAGAGTTACTGAACGCGAGCTTTGCGCCGCTGGTAACTTGTGTTATTGTGTGTCCGAGTTGTTTTTGCTCGTTGATTAAATTCCGACTGTTGAGTCGAGGCTTTTTGGTCGAGAATGATCTCAGTGGAGACACTCCGTGCCCAGGCTATTGTCAATATTATTCGCCATAAACCAACGATAAACCTAAACCGACATCTTAATAATAAAACGCATAATTTTGGTAAAACAAAAGCTAACTAACGAATTCTTTCTATCTAACTTTGTTCTTTTGCATTTTGGAACTGTTGACATAGCCGTGCAGATGAAGGTAATTTCCTTTTGTGGAAATGACAAGGACAGCTGACACTATTGTAGCGACCTGAAGCATGCTCGAACCTTGAGTTCGTAGCTTGTGGAGCGCAGGCCATGCGATGTTAGACGTAGTCTTAACTACGCATTCGTCACCGTAACTACACATTAGATGACTATGGTTTACAAAGAGTAAACCAAGGTGCAGGCAGGCATTTTAATAAAACTACTGTGTCTATTTCATTACTTATTTATGATGTACAAGTGCATAAATCCTACATGTTACCTTATTGTGTGCTGTTAGCACATAGTTATTAAGCATAATTAAATGTTTTTTTTCATGGCTGTACACTTAGCTTTCCAATGTAATTGTTTTCTGTAACGGACGTCATCGCCGTAAATTTTATTAATTGATGGGACTTAGCTAGATGAATTAACGTTAAATGTAAATGTTGAAATGGTACCATCCTAACTTAGATTTGTTTTGCTACCCTGTTAAATGTAAATTCAGATATTAGCTTGATCTTGTAACTTTACCTAGGGACTTGCGTCGTACCATTTTCCTAGCGTTTCTGTTGTTGCTTTATTATTTTGAGTTAGATTTTTCATGAGGGTTTTTTCCGTAACTTCTCAGGTAGGGACCTGCTCTTTAGTTTTGTTTGTTTATTAGCTTGCGGACTAGCCGATTGTAACCCTCCGAACTAGGCTAGGGGCTTGTGAATTTTATCAATAAATTTTCACGGTGTTTTACATAAGTCTGGATGTTTATTTTCTCTGTCTAGTTTTTAAGGTGAACCTTTCCTTAGGCAGTCTATGACCATCGTCACCATGTACCACGATCCCTGTGGACAATGGACTCTCGTGCCGCTTCAGCCTATTTGGAAGTTCACCTGATCCTCACGGCAATTAAATTATGTGCTCGACGGGTGAGATGTTAGGGAAGTCATTGCGGTTGTTGGCTATCCTGACAACTCCAACCTTGACGGTCTCACTACTATATATTTGTCAAATACCACTCACTCACTCAATCATTCATCACGAAATCTCAGAAACCAAAGAACGGATTGGAATGAAATTTGGTATGCAGCTTCCTCAAGGGCCGTAAATGCCCACTAAGAGAGGATTTTGGGATATTCAGGTTCTAAAGGGGTGTTAAGGGGGTAGACCCGCATTTCATTGAATAGCAATATCTCCCGATTGGTTTCATTGGGGAATGTGATACTCGGCATATAAACTCATCATTAACAAGAAGTTCCGTGAAGAACTATACACCCTACTTTTCATGCCAATGATTATTCTACAGAATATGAACCTACCTAGAATAATGACGAAATTATGTTGGTAATATCGAAATATCTAATTAGTTCAAAATATACCTGGTATAATGTAGCCTAATAGAGCACTACAGTTGGCAGCCCTGGTGACTGAATATATTCTTAGTTCCACCTCTTAAGGTACAGAATACAAAATATGGTTGAAGTCCAATGGACGTTACATGCAGTCGCTGGATCTATCAGCACGTGTAAAAGCATGTTGCCAACAATACCATGCGTGTGCTGGTCAGAAATAATCTGAATTATTATATCTTGTTGTGCCAATTTTGGATGAAATCCATTTGTTAGTAAAGAAGTTACATGTATTTTAAAATTGGACATATCAGCAGGCATAGAATCATGTTGGCAGCACTGCCTTGTATTAATTACTCCAAATTAATCTAGAATGTCAGGTGCTATACGTGTGCAAATTATAGAGATGTTGGCTTGCATACTTTCTGATATATTGATATTAGGGCAAAAAGAATATAGACAGCATTTATTAACAGTTGGCAGCGCCGATTGCTCTTAACAATACTTATAGTCAGATCTGTTATGGTACACATATCACATACAAAATTTGGTTGAAATCCAACTGATAGTATAGAAGTTACATGTATTTAAAATTAGTACTATCAGCAGGCTTATAATCATGTTGGTAGAACTGACGTATATAAGTTACTCCAAATTAATCTAAAATGTCAGAATATACGTGTGCATAGTTTAAAGCTGTTGGCTTGCATACTTTCTGATATATTGGTATTTGGATAAAAACAAGAAGTTCCGTGAAGAACTATACAGCCTACTTTTCATGCCAATGATTATTCTACAGAATATGAACCTATCTAGAATAATGACGAAATTAAGTTGCTAATATCGAAATTTCCAATTAGTTCGAAATACTGTACACCTGGCATAATGTATCCTAATAGAGCACTACAGTTGGCAGCCCTGATGACTGAATAAATTCTTAGTTCCATCTCTTCAAGTACAAAATACAAAATTTGGTTGAAGTCCAATGAATAGCATGGACGTTACATGCAGTTAAACATTGGATCTAACAGCGCGCGTAAAATCATTTTGGCAAAAATGTCATGCATGTATTGGTCAGAAATAATCTGAAATAATATGATCTATTGTTGTGCCAATTTTGATTGAAATCCATTAGTATAGAAGTTACATGCATTTTAAAATTGGACCTATCAGCAGGCTTAGAATCATGTTGGCAGCACTGACGTATATTAGTTACTCCAAATTCGTCTAGAATGCCAGGTACTATGCGTGTGCAAAGTTTAGAGCTATTGGCTTGCATACTTTCTGATATATTGATATTAGGGTAACAAAAATAGGGACAGCACATATTAACAGTTGGCAGCCCTGGTTGCTCCTTACAATACGCATAGTCATATCTGTTATGGTACACATAGCACATACGAAATTTGGTTGAAATCCAAATGATAGTATGGAAGTTACGTGTATTTAAAGTTGGACCTGTCAGCAGGCTTAGAATCATGTTGGTAGCACTGGTGTATATAAGTTACTCCAAATTAATATAGAATGTCAGGTACTATACGTGTGCATAGTTTAAAGCTGTCGGCTTGCATACTTTCTGATATATTGGTATTTGGATAAAATAAATTAGGAGCATTTATTAACAGTTGGCAGCCCTAGTACGTCTTAAGAATACGCTCAGTCATATCTGGTTATGTACACATACAACATACGAAATTTGGTTGAATTCCAATTGATAGTGTAGAAGTTATATGCATTTAAAATTGGACCTATCAGGAGGCTTATAATCATTTTGGCAACACTGCCATGTTTGGCCTCCTGGAAATTAAACTGAAATATTATGATCTGTACGTGTGCCAATTTTGAAATAGCTCCCATTCATACTTTCCAAGATATCCAACATGGAGCTCAAATTTCAATTGCGATTTTTTAGCAGTTGGTAGCACTGACATCATTTTGAAATATGGCCGTGAGATATTCAGGTATAGATCTTTACTCCTACCAAATTTTGTTTCGATTGCTGCAGCCGTTTAGGAGTTGATAGGGGGGGGGGGCACACACACAGCCAGACAGACAGACAGAAGGACAGACAGACATACAGACAGACAGACAGACACACACACATTTGCCCGATCTCATAAGTCTACTTTTTCCTCATTTTTGCAAAATGTGAAAAGTAGGCTAAAAGTAAGAAGACAAGTGTCTGAGGGTTTTTTCGATTTGGTGTATATTATGAGGTGAAAGGGGTGAAAAGTGGGGATTGAAAGATTCCTAACGGAGCGTGTATCTCTTAAACGACATAGGCGAGGAGTTTCAAACTCAGCGAAAAAAAATCAACATAAAAAAGAGGTAAATATGTGTTTGACCGTTTTTTCATAAATCCAATTTAAGGGGCCCATGGGGAGGGGTGAAATTCTGGGGGGGGGGGAAACAGGAACGAAAGAGTCCCTACTTATTGACTGACTGACTCACTCATCAAACTCAGGGGGGAAAACTGCTTTAAAGTAAGTAAATAGCTGTTCGACCGTTTTTTTTATAAATCAAATTTAAGAGTTTCATGGGGAGGGGTGAAGTTCTGAGAAAAGAAAATTGAAAGAAAATGTCCTGACTCACTCACTCACTCACTCACTCATCATCGCCCAGCCAAAATTATTGAAGTTAGAAACATGGCAGTTTGGGGATACGTTCATTGTATGTCAAAACCGTCTACTAAGGGAGGATTTTCGGATATTCAGGTTCTAAAGAGGTCTTAAGGGGGTTAAACCTGCATTTCATTGAATAACAATATCTCCCGATTGGTTTCACTGGGGGATGTGATGCACGGCATATAAACTCATCATTAAAAAGTAAGAAGACACGTGTCTGAGGGTTTTTCGATGTGGTGTATATTATGAGGTGAAAGGAGTGAAAAGTGGGGATTGAAAGATTCCTAACGGAGCGCGTATCTCTTAAACGACAGAGGCGAGGAGTTTCAAACTCAGCGGAAAAAAATCAGCATAAAAATAAGTAAATATGTGTTTGACCGTTTTTTCATAAATCCAATTTAAGGGGCCCATGGGGAGGGGTGAAATTCTGAAAAAAAAAAAAAAAAAACTAGGAAAGAAAGTGTCCTAACTGATTGACTGACTGGCTCACTCATCAAACTCAGGGGAAGAAAACTGCTTTAAAGTAAGTAAATAGCTGTTCGACAGCTTTTTTCATAAATCAAATTTAAGGGGTTCATGGGGAAGGGTGAAATTCTGAAAAAAGAAAATTGAAAGAAAATGTCCTGACTCACTCACTCACTCACTCACTCACTCACTCATCATCGCCCAGCCAAAATTATTGAAGTTGGAAACATGACAGTTTGGGGATATGTTCATTGTATGTCAAAACCATACACTAAGGGAGAATTTTCGGATATTCAGGTTCTAAAGGGGTCTTAAGGGGGTTAAACCTCCATTTCATTGAATAACAATATCTCCCGATTGATTTCATTGGGGGATGTGATACACGGCATATAAACGCATCATTAAAAAGTAAGAAGACACGTGTCTGAGAGTTTTTCGATGTGGTGTATATTATGAGGTGAAAGGGGTGAAAAGTGGGGATTGAAAGATTCCTAACGGAGCGTGTATCTCTTAAACGACAGAGGCGAGGAGTTTGAAACTCAGCGGGAAAAAATCAGCATAAAAAATAAGTAAATATGTGTTTGACCGTTTTTCATAAATCCAATTTAAGGAGCCCATGGGGAGGGTTGAAATTCGGGGGGGGGGGAACAGGAAAGAAAGTGTCCTAACTGATTGACTGACTGACTCACTCATCAAACTCAGGGGGGAAAGTAAGTAAATAGCTATTCGACAGCTTTTTTCATAAAACCAAAATTCAAAAATAAAAGTAAAAGCAGAAAACAAGAAAGACAAGCTAAAAATAAAATTCAAAAGCAAAAGCTCAAAGCAAACACAGAACAAAAAACACAAAGCAAAATATACGTGAGGCAAAGCCCAGAGAAACATTTCTCATGAAAATGATTCTTATTCACAAGTGGATTAAACGAGTTTTGTAACTTGGCGACTCATATGTCCTATAAAGGGTTAAAAAACGTTCCTTTTTAAAGTGACTCTTACCAGAAAGAGCGTTCTTTGTAACTTGCTATTCCACAATACTGGTGCCTGTGATTAATGAGAAAACTACCTGTTTCATTGAAAGCCACGATGCTCTGAGTGTTTGAGAGATTGTTCCCTTGATGGTAGCTGACACCTTGTGATGAGAGAAGTTGATTAAATGCTGGCGAACTATTTATATCCCTGAGAGTGAACGGATAACCACGCTAAATGTGGATGCGCTGAACGATCAATATTCTAGTGTGAGCGAGCATCAAGATATTTCCAGCTTCACGCTGTATTAAATTGCGTCAGATACAGTTATCGGATTATCCTGACAAATTAACGGTCGCATTTTATAGAGTTAAGGCCATTTTGACAACTTCATACGCTAGCCAATAACGATTCCCTGCCCTGAAATGTTACATTCCTGTCTGCTGGAACTGGCGTTAAATGGAAGTCTAGACATAGCCATTGACTATCAGAAAATAATAGGATTCGATTCATGAAGAATGGCGTGGGAATAATAATAATAATAATAATAATAATAATAATAATAATAATAATAATAACAAGATAAGTTCAAATATTTGGGGGAAATAATTCAGAAGACTGGCTTAGAAAAATCTGCCGTAGAAGAAAGAGTGCACAAGATTCAAAGAGCATATGTTATAACCAGGAATATCTATAACCAAAAATCCAATTTATAATTTAGTATTAGACATTCACTGGCATATAAGCATTCTGGTTTAATTACTGTTCTATAGAGCTGTATTTTCAATTTCTTAGAAAAACATTTTTGGTTATAGATATTCCTGGTTATAACATATGCTCTTTGAATCTTGTGCACTCTTTCTTCTACAGCAGATTTTTCTAAGCCATTCTTCTGAATTATTTCCCCCAAATATTTGAACTTATCTTGTTATTATTATTATTACTTTTAGCTTGTTGATTCTTTTATGGGCTTTGCGGCATCGTATAGCCCTGTGTACTTGGGTGTGAGTAGAGTTTGTCTGATAACCTGTGTCACTGCAATGTCTGTACTAGTGTGTGCATTTGTAATTGAGGTAGGATTTGGGAAGGAAGCGGCCATGGCCGTAAGTTAAGGGCTATCCCAGCATTTGCCTGAAGTAGAAGTGGGAAACCGCGGAAACCCACTTCCAGGATGGCTGAAGTAGGAATTGAACTCGCTTCTTCTCAATCTTGCCTTACGAGGTAGATTGAGTGTACCCCGTTCCAGTCGGGAATCGGACCGAGCCTCCGCGGTGACAGCTAAGAATGCTAGCCACTACGCAACGAGGCGGACATATTGCACAGTAGTCATGCCATAACGCCTCTATGCAGTGCAGATACCTGCCAAGCCACAGTGACTGGTATGTAAAACTGCATAATACACCTGTGCTCAGCAGTATAGCTGAGCACGTCAGGTCACACGCCACGTATGGAATGGGAGATTCCAAGTTCGAATCCAAGTACTAAATTTGGCGATTTTGAGTTGGTTACAGTTTCTCCGGATTTTCTTCTTCACTCTCAGGAAAATGCCGGGATATAGGCTACCTTATTTCAAGACCCAAGGCACCTAATCGTGTCCTTGACCATAATGATTGCAAATACACACACTGTTTTAGTCACCACAAATATCATACTCGTTCAGAATTCAACAAACACCCAAGTACATGGTTATTATCACCAATACATCCGAAGCCCTTAAAATGAATTAACAACAACAATTAATTTTGTTGTTGTTGTTGCCCAGTTGCAAGACTTTGTAAACATGCGTAATGGAATTATGAATAGTACTGTGTACGCCTAGTGACCTCAACCGGCCAAATCATTAAGTGAAAGAGTAATACGAGACTCCTTGAAATCTACGTGTAGATTTCTTTGTCTTACGAATAACTCTTCTACACTGGACCCTTTGTCTGGATATCGTTTGCTTTCGTCTGAGCATTACAGAACTAATTAGGCCTTTGTGGTGTGGAGAGGCGGTGCGTGAAAGGGATGCGATGACAGAGGGAACGGATGGACTCAGGAATAGATCATTTGAACGCATTAATTCCAATACGGCAAATCTTCACTTTAAATTCCTCTATCTCTAAATGGGAATGTACATTCCCATTTCAGACATCCTGGATGTGATTTCCCCCACTTCTATTTCATACGAATGCTGGGATAGTTCCTAACTTAAGGTCACAGCCGTCTCCTTCTCAATCCTCAAATAAATTACAAATACACACACTAAAACAGTCATCACAATAACAGAGGTTTTCAGACAAAATTCCATACATACCCAAGTACACGGGGATGAATGATGATGATAATTGTTGTTATCGGCCACTAATGGTCTGAGTGATAGCAAAAATGACAATGAACTAGAAACCAGAACGAAAAATTGAGACTAAAAATACTTACAAAATGGAACTCACAAATTGGAGAGTGGTAATGTGCTTACAAAAGGGAATTTAGAAGGTAAATACTCACAAATGGAATAGATTGAAAAATGACCACGATATATGCCCCTCAAATCAACAAAAACAACAACAATTTATTGTCATTGCAGGAACACAGGTTATTACATAAATTTCACACATGCACACTTAGACGCACTGACCTGACGAACAAGATTTTCCGAACCTCTAAAATGAATTACTAAGTAGGGAAGAACCAGCAATGCTGGTCAAGAGCGCTCGTGCCTCGCTGGCGTCGGGAGAGCGTGGGTTTGAATTCCACCTCGGCCGTCCAGAAAATGATTTTCGTGGTTTCCCATTTTCACCACCAGACAAATGCCGGGACGGTTCCTTTCAACAGGTCTACGGTCGACGTCCTTCCAAAATCCCTTCCTTGACCCTTCCTTAATTAGATCGGAGTTAGCGGTCACCCGGGTAATCGACTGCCATCATCGCCAGTTGTATCTGCTGACAAAGTTTTGGTTGGTTGGTTCCTTAGTTTAGGGGCTGCGACAACGTGGTCATGTTGTTCCGTGCACTTTGGGTGTGTGCAGAATCTGTCTGATAACCGGTGTTAATTGTGATAGCTGTATTAGTGTGTGTATCTGCTTTTTAATTCAAGTAAGGACTGCAACTTTGAATTTTTCGAATAGTTTCTACTTTTGCCGCCAAACGCCACCGTCAACGACTACTAGGCCTAGTTCAGAACTTAGCTACTAGACGCCACCGTAGTCGGCTTTTGGCAACGAACGTAGAAACCTAAGAGCGTTGTTTACATTCCTAACCTATACAATTTAGCTTCACACAGGTGTAATTAGTGGAAGGTTCTTTAACATGCCATAAATCTATGACATGGGACCACCGGCTTTACTTCCCCTCCGAAGGAAGGCATACTGAGGGATTTTGAACGCTCTTAAAAAATCCGACGGCTTCGGCCGGGTTTGAACCCACTATCTTGGGCATAGAAGCTCAGCATGCTACCAACTACCCCACCGAAGCCGCTTGGGTGTTAATTGTGATGGCTGTATTAATGTGTGTTATCTGTAATTCAGGAAGGACTGCAGACGATTAATTTCAAGTTGTAACTACTTTTGATACCAAATGCTACTGTCAACGACACCTAGCCGCGAACTTCACTAGTAGATACCACCACGACCGACATCTGGTGATGAACGTTGGGACTAATAGAGCGTCAATCAAATCTAACCTACACATTTAGCTTCACACAATTGTAGTTAGTCGAAGTTTCTTATACATGTCATAAATCTATGACATGCGCCTTTCGGCTTTACTTCCCCTCTGAAGGAAGGCATACTCAGAGATTTTTAACGCTCTTAAGAAGCTGAAGAAGTGTGTTGAGCTCCCCGACACCGTCGTTGCGACGGTAGAGGAATGATCCCTCTGTGAGTCCGAGGGTGAAGCCAAGCTGGGAGGATAAGCTATAACAAAAGGAAGAGAAGAAGAAGAACTCCCATCCTGTCAAGAGAGACTGTTGCAGCCTATATCCACGCAGAGGTGTATACCTCTACTGAACCAACAGGTGGTTGTGGCCGCCAAATTGGCCTCGCTCCACACAACTTAGGAATTAGTGGAACGTACATCAATCTTACTTTTGTTTGGAACTCGCCCGTAGCTGTAATCGATTGATTGGTTCGGCCGGGTCTAGTGCCCAGCTCGTCACCGAGCTGACAGCACGCGACTTGCGTGGGAGAACACGCATTGCCTACTTATCAGACAGGGGCGTATCCAAGATTTCTTTCGGAGGCGGTTGAATCCAAGAATTTACAAAATCATCACCGAAGATGAATTTTCAATCTCACATTAAAATGATGATATTAAATTAATATTTTATATTGTTGTTGATTGATTTAGAGGTCTTGCGACATTGTGGTTATATATCCCTGTGTACTTGGGTGTGTTGAATAATTCAGAAAACCTGTGTTATTGTGATAATTGTATACTTTTGTGTATTTGTAATTAAGACTAGGATTTGGGTAAGAGTTGACCATGGCCTTAAGTTAGGAACCATCCCGGCATTTGCCTGGAGTAAAAATGGGAAACCACGGGAAACTTCTTATGGGAAGGCCGAGGTGTAAATCGAACTCGCCTCTTCTCAGTTTGGCCTCACGAGGCTGAGTGTGCCCCATTTCAGGCTTCAAGCAGGGAATTAGTAGAGCAGGGAATTAAACCCGGACCTCCAGAGTGACAGACAATCATCCTAGCCGCTGCGCCACGAGGTGGTCTAATTAATATGTTAATACTAATTCGTGAAATCATTACTGTTTGCAATACGGCATTTTTTTAAGAATATGCTACATAATGTGAAACATAACATAAAACAAATGTTAATTTGTAATTTTTTCTCTACTAGAAAGAGCTACAGTGTCAACGAGCTTAGATATCTAACCTCCTTGACTTTCATGGTGTTTCAAGGAACAACAACATTCGACATGCAAACTACCCTCTGGGTGTCAAATAACAAAGTTTGCACCCGGTACCGAGGTCATACGATATTATTATTATTATTATTACCGACAGAAGTGGCTGCGCTCGCTAAAGCGCTGCGTTAGGCCATGGGGCCAAGCTCTCTGCTGACTCGGTAGACGCGTGGGTTCGAGCCCCACCGTCGGCTGTCCTTGAAATGGTTTTCCGTGGTTTCCCATTTTCAACTCCAGGCAAATGCTGGGACGGTACCTTCTGACAGGCCACGGCCGCTTCCTTCCACATCCTTGCCCAGTTTCATTCACCATCATTCATTTCATCTCTCATTAACTCCTCTCATGAGGTTGGTGGCAGGAAGGGCATCCGGCCGTAAAAATCATCCGCCACAACGACTTCCATCGCATCTCATCCCCGACCCCGTTGGAAAAACGGGAATAATAAGGGGTAGTCATACAATTATTATTATTATTATTATTATTATTATTACCTGAACACTATATTATGCCAGAAAATAAATTTATCAATATTCTTTTAAGAGCGCCGTATGCAATTTGTCTGATAACATGTGATATTGTGGCGGAGGGTGTGTTTGTAATTGTATTTAAGTTTAGGACCGGATTAGGCGCCTCAGAACTACTTGAGATAGAGCATCTGAAATGTGATAAATTTATGGAAATCAGCACTCAGAATAGCTGCTGCTAGTACGGCTCAAACCTCCGTACATTTATACCAGGTGATTTAGCAGCCGCTTCCAATATCCTTTCCTGCAACCCAACTAACGCGTGTTTGCAGGAAGGTCCATAATTCTCTGCTTGCATCCCGTATGGTACCAATGCACTGCAAGCATATCCTGCAAACGATACTGAACACTATTATTTTTCCCTCGATATGACTACAGACTAATACGAGGGAAAAATAATAGTGTTCAGTATTGTTTGAGGAATATGCTTGCAGTGCCAACAGGCGTTAGTTGGGTGGCAGCAAACGACATTGGATGGGGCTGCTGAATCACCCGGTATAACCATTCCAGCCGTGGCACCTGCCTACACTCTGCACTTCGAAAGAAATAACGGGAAGGATATAACGGGAGTTTGAAACAGCTGAGGTGCATTGACGTATTCCTAATCAGCTGATTGAAGATATTCCCAGGCCTACACTTCGGATAATCTATCCGCACGTCTAACCCACGAGTTGCATGTTTGCATGTTTTGGCCTCTCTGGGAGTAAATTCATGCATAATGCATATTTTGAAGATTTTGGATTTAATAGCTTGTTAAAAATATACAAAGTATTCGTTTACGGAATTAGTCGACATGTCCGTGGTCTGAAGGGAACTGGGTTTTCTTCATTCCCCAGGATTCATTGTCTCCGGCGTTAACTGAACTATGTTTTCTAGTAGATGACGCAGCTTGCATTAAATATGCGCAAGTGGAATTCAAAAAAATAGTGTTCAACAAGACACGATTTATATAAAAAAACATTTTCGCAAATTTCCTACTGCGATAATGAAGCTGAAATCTACAGGTCTACTCATTGTTCAATCGTTAGCAATTATTCAAATGCGTTTGCAATCATCGCACGGAAAAGTGGCTGCGGCAGCTAGGGATAAAATGAACAAGTGATCAGTTCAAATCCTGATTTTGAATTCCTTACGTTGGTTAAACAAATCATAGTGAGTGGTGAAAATGAAAAAGATTTACAATTTCACCTCATTTTGTCCTAAATGTCTACATGTACAGTATGTACCTATCACTTCTTGCTACGTAGGAAGATCATTTTCTGCGTTCAAGAATGTGTTGTCAGATGAACCCATGAGCTTAAGTGAAGAACATTTGGAGAAATTAGCTGTAAATTGTGTCAAAAGGAAATTAAAATATGATAGAGCATATTTTACAATTTATAATGCACTAGCTGCAGTACCCGTGCTTCGCTACTCGTCATAAATAAATTAAAATGTGAAGGTGACAGTTAAAACAGGGGATAGGCGAGATGCTGCGCAGAGGGAGATTAAGGATGGAACATTTTGTCCAACTACACCGCTCGGCGTTGACCGTGTTTTATAGCACAAATTTAGGTTTTACTCGCTAACCGTTGGAGATACCTTTCAGATAGAAAATGTAATTTTAAACCTCGTATATGCCATCAAAAGTTTGCTATTTCTTAGCGTTCTCTTTTTATTTGAAATGGAAATATGAAAGTTTGAAACCAAAGGGTGTAGTGACGTCGCTAAAATGGTCGCCATCTTTAAATAGTGCAAATTATTGAAATCAAAAGTAACCTATATGTTAACCAGGTAAATCAGCTACTTCCATGTAAAATTCATGTAAATCGGACCAGTGGTACTTGTGTGATAGTCGTGTCATATTGTTATTCAATGAAATGCAGGTTTAACCCCGTTAACACCCCTTTTGAACCTGAATATCCAAAAATCCCTCCTTAGTAGACATTTTCGACACACAACAAACATATCCCCAAAATATCATTCTTCTAACTTTAATAGTTTTGGTTGGTCGATGAGAGTGAACATCCAAAAATCCTTCCTTAGTGGACGTTTTTCTTCCAGAATTTCACCCCTCCCCATAGGCCCCTTAAATTGTATTTATGAAAAAACGGTCGAACACCTATTAATTTTATTTATTTATTTATTTATTTATTTTTAGGCTGATTGATTTCCTCCGAGTTTCAAACACCTCGCTTATGTCGTTTAAGAGATACACGCTCCGTTAGGAATCTTTCAAACCCCACTTTCATCCCTTTCACCTTATAATATACACTACATCGAAAAACCATTAGACATGTGTCAGCTTATTTTAATGATTAGAATATATGCCAAGTATCACATCCCCAAATGAAACCACTCGTTAGATATTGTTATTCAATGAAATGCACATTTACCCCTTAACACCTCTTTAGAACTTGAATATCCAAAACTCTTTCCTTAGTGGACGTTTTCGACATACAACGAACATATCCCCAAAATTTCATGTTTCTAACTTCAATAATTTTGGCTGGGCGATGATGAGTGAGTGAGTCAGTCAGGACATTTTCTTTCAATTATATTTGATAATTTCACCTCTCCCCATGAACCCCTTAAATTGGATTTATGAAACAAACGGTCGAACACCTATTTACTTATTTAAAGCTGTTTTCCCCCTGAGTTTGATGAGTGAGTGAGTCAATCATATAGGACACTTTCTTTCCTGTTTTTTTTTTCCCCCAGAATTTCACCCCTCTACAAGGGCCCCTTAAATTGGATTTATGACAAAACGGTCGAACACCTATTTACTCGTCTTTAAAGCTGTTTTTCCCGTCGAATTTCAAACTTCTCGCCAATGTCGTTTCAGAGATACACGCTCCGTTAAGAATCCCTCAACCCCCAATTTTCACCCCTTTCACCTCATAATATACACCACATCGATAAACCCTTAGACATATGTCTGATTATTTTTAATGATTAGTTTATGTACCGAATAACACATCCCCAAAGAAACAACTCATGAGATATCGTTATTCAATGAAATGCACGTTTACCCCCTTAACACCTCTTTAAAACCCGAATAAACAAAAATCATTCCTCAGTTGACGTTTTCGACATACAGCGAACATATTCCCAAAATTTCATGTATCCAACTTGAATAGTTTTCGTTGGGCGTGATGAGTGAGTGAGTCAGACAGGACATTTTCTTTCAATTATTTTTTACCAGAATTTCACCCCTCCCCACGGGCCTCTTAAATTGGATTGATGAAAAAACGCTTGAACACCTATTAACTTGTTTTTAAGCTGTCTTTTTCCCCTGAGTTTGATGAGGGAGTGAGTTAGTCAGTCAGTTAGGACACTTTCTCTCCTTTTCCCCCCAGAATTTCACACCACCCCATTGGCCCCTTAAATTAATTTATGAAAAAACGGTCGAACACCGATTTACTTACTTTTTAAGCTGATTTTTTTCGCTGAGTTTCAAATTTCTCGCCTATGCCGTTTAAGAGATAGGCCTACACGCTCCGTTAGGAATCCTTCAACCCCCACTTTTCACCCCTTTCACCTCATAATAATACACCACATCGAAAAACTCTTAGACACATGTCTGCTTATTTTTAATGATTAGTTTATATGCCGAGTATCACATCCACAAATGAAACCACTCGTGAGATATTGTTATTCAATGAAATGCAGGCTTAACCCCCTTAAGAGCCCTTTAGAACCTGAATATCCAAAAATCCTCCCTTAGTGTACGGTTTTGACATACAACAAACATATCCCCAAACTGCCATGTTTCCAACTTCAATATTTTTGGCTGGGCGATGATGAGTGAGAGAATGAGTCAGGACATTTTCTTTCATTTTTTTCTCTTGAGAATTTCACCCCTCCCGATGAACCCCATATATTTGATTGTTAAAAAAAACTGTCGAAAAGCTATTTACTTACTTTAAAGCAGTTCCCCCCCCCCTAAGTTTGATGAGTGAGTCAGTCAGTCAATCAGTTAGGACACTTTCTTTTCTGCCCACCCCCCACTCCCAGAATTTCACCCCTCACCATGCGACCCTTAAATTGAATTTATGAAAAAACGGTCAAACACATATTTACTTATTTTTATCCTGATTTTTTCCCGCTGAGTTTCAAACTCCTCACCTATGTCGTTTAAGAGATACACGCTCCGTTAGGAATCTTTCAATCCCCACTTTTCACCCCTTTCACCTCATAATATACACCACATCGAAAAACCCTCAGACACGTGTCTTCTTACTTTTTAATGATGAGTTTATATGCCGTGTATCACATCCCCCAATGAAACCAATCGGGAGATATTGCTATTCAATGAAAGGCAGGTCTACCCCCTTAACACCCCTTTAGAACCTGAATATGCAAAAATCCTCTCTTAGTGGGCATTTGCGTCCCTTGAGGAAGCTGCATACCAAATTTCATTCCAATCCGTTCGGTGGTTTCTGAGATTTCGTGATGAATGAATGAGTGAGTGAGTGAGTGGTATTTGACAAATATATAGTAGAAGATGATGTCAAGTCTTTGTTATGCTAAACTCGGTTGACAGTGCTGTGTGAGTAGTTGAGTAACTAACGGGATTTCAAGTAAAGATCCTCATTTTCTATACCGGTTGTAACGTGTTTTTCGAGGGGTTTTATGCAACTGGCATAAGTCAGTAGGAAGCCATTCTATATTTATTTACGCGGCAAATTGTTCAGCCAAGAGAATTTTTCATGGTAATTTATTATTATTATTAATTTATTATAATTATTATTAAGGTATTTTCGGAGCATTTTATAAAAATTATTAACATTCAGATAGGTTTTCTATGTCTTAGAAAACGCTATCAAGCAAATTATTACGAACGACAATATTATAGAAAATTATGTGATTACGGAATTTTACGGAGTTTTGTCAGTTAGGGTATTTGAGAGACATGACTCACTGGGAATTCGAATACAAGCTGATTCCTGTCGAGAAGTATTACGCAAGGCTGGGTCGCAAGGTCTAGAAAAGACGAATTGTTGGAACGGAATTCGACTTCTCCCTCTCGCGCGCCGAGTGTAATAAGGCAGAGGAGGGGAACTGGCGGCGTGCTCAGCCAATCAGTGAGGACGACGTAAGCTAGATGTCGGTACCATGGTGGGGGAGCCAACAGGTGCATATATCGTTCGACGCGCCGTGAAACGGGGACTATCTGTGAAATACTTGAGGAGTATGGATGCGCGTGCGTGTCGCTCCGATGTTCAGTGGAGTTAGTGACTATCTGTGTAGAACTTGCGGAGTACGGTTGGAAGTGCGTGTCGCTCCGATGTTCAGTGGAGTTGAAGACTAACTTTTGCAAAACTTAACCAGTGCGGTTGTACGAGTGTTTGGGTCCGAGGTACGGACCATAGAATTATCTAATCTACCAGAATATCATCAAATTCCGACGGAGATGACGACGTCCAGGAGACTGTGGGAAGCTCACGGCATCAGCAAGTACGAGGGAAATGCCTTGGCAATTTCCAATGGTAAGCGCAAATGACGCAGAAATACGCAATCTCTCATTTTTCTTTGTTTTACATTTCATATTTCAGTAACTTCATAGCTTGGAAATAAGAGTAAAATCAATTTATCAGACTCCGTTTTCACGTAATTTTCTATCGGTAATATTCAAATCACAACGCTCCAATTTAAATTTTGTACTTATTATTATTATTAATTTTGCTATACTTGTTTTATATAATAAATTCATTTCTTTTACAATGCAATCTTTGCTTTCAGTAGGTAGCATTAGATATAGACCAATTCCTTTTCCTGATACAATTGTTTGTTGGGTTAATGATCAAATCATACCACGATCTGAGTGAATAGTGTCTTGAAGGTGTTCTGCCAGAGCTAGACGTTGTTAAATACAAATTTAGATTTCAACATTGCATTGAGGTCTTGGCGCCCATTAAAACAACATAGCTTAGGCAAAGGTAAACAGTTACATTTATCACCCAACAGTTAGGGGCTAGCAAAACGTTTCATTTGTCGCCGACAACTTGGGGCTGAAAACCTAATAACATTTGTGGAAGGAGAAGTGTATATATTTCTGTGCCTGTATTTTAGGGGTTATTTGTCGGTATCAGTGTATATCATTATGGGGGATGAGAAAGAAAGACAGATGAGGTTACGTAGTGGTCATCAACGGGAGGGTGATGATACGAGCAGTATGTCGAGTGATGGTAGTACCGGGGTAGCGGATGTAAATCCCGATACTGAAACAGGGAGTGTAGGCGGCCAACCAGAATTAAAAACTTTACTTCTCGAGTTCATGTATCAGAACAAAGTTAGTAGTGATGCCTTAAATGCAAAATTAGAACAAAACAGTAGGGAAAATAAAGAAAGTACAGATGCCTTAAACGCCAAATTAGAACAAAACAGTAGGGAAAATAAAGAAAGTACAGACGCTTTAAATGCTAAACTGGAACAAAACAACGCTAAATTAGAACAAAACAGTAGGGAAAATAAAGAAAGTACAGATGCCTTAAATGCAAAATTAGAACAAAACAGTAGGGAAAATAAAGAAAGTACAGAAGCTTTAAATGCAAAATTAGAACAGAATAATGCAAAATTAGATAAGAACAACAAGGAAATTAGTGTGAAAATGGAGCAGATTAGAGGAGAAATCAGAGGAGTAATGGAAGAGAAGGTTAAAGAGATCATTGCAGATGTAGACAAGAAATTAGGAAAAGTACAGGAGGAGTTAGAAATTAGAATCAGTACACAGGCTGAAAATTTAAAAGAACTAGTGCAACTGGAAACACAGCAGGTCAAAAAGCAATTGGGGGGAGAAATTGACAAAATTCAGGTAGCAACTAAAGAGGTTAAGGAACAGCTGGGGGGTAGAATTGAGAAAGTCCACTCGCAAATATTTGCAGAAGTAAATGATTTAAGAGAGAGTAATAGAGAGAGCATTAGCAAGATTGAGGAGAAACAAGCAAAGCTATATGATAAAGTAGAAGAATCAGAAGGAAACATTAAATTAACAGTAAACAGTATTGAGAGGAAGGCTGAGGAGAAAATCGCAGAATTAGAATTAAAATTAAAAGCTAGGATCAGGCAAGAAAATAGTCAGAATAGGCCAGTTTTTGTGAATAGCACACACAGGGAGGTAGAACTGGGTAAGTTCAGCAATCGACAGGGGTGCCCAATGGAGTTCATGAACACTATAGAAAATAAATTCGGGGAGAGGTTGGAAAATGGTAGTATTGAGTGGTGCCAGGTAGTTGAAATTTTAGAACAAGTATTTGTGGGGGAAACGAGGAATTGGTTTGCTGTCTACAGAGACAAGTTTACTGATATTAATGATTTTAAAATGAAATTCTGTGAAAAGTTCTGGAATGAGGTTATTCAGTCGCAGCATCGTGAGGGAGTAGTGTGTGGTAAATATAACCCTAAAGGAAGCTCCACCATGACCGAATACTTTTTAGGGCAGGTATTAGTGTGTAAATATCTGGATGGCTTGAAGGAGGAAAGTGATGTGGTAAGGTTGCTACTTAGGCACTTTCCCTATAGGATCAAGGAGGCTGCTTGTATCCAGAATGTAAAGACAATATTGTACAATACCCAAGGGGTATGCACCCCTTAGAGATCATCCCCCCCATCATCTGTCTAAATCTCATAAAAGGCAACCCTTTAAAAGCCTACCCAATATCCATCAATACTATAAGGGCAGCTGGCTACTCCATAAAGCAGCTCAACCCTTGCGTAATTATGACACACAGCGACATACTACAAACTGGTTCAACTATGCCACAACGCGCTGACAGAACAGAGGCTAAAGGTATAAAAGGTGCCTTAAGTGGGTCACGAGAATCTCTCCATCATCAGTGCTTCGACGAGACAGCCGGAGGCTAACGACAGTGTCAACCGAGGTGAGTCAGTCAGTCAGTGTTCAGAATCCTATTTTTGTAACCTAACACCCACAGTTTGTACTCACATTATAACATCACAAGATCCCTTAAAAGGGACTAACAGTTACTCATTGCTGACCAATAAACACTTGGTCAGTCTCTTACACTTGCATTACTGATCTACACTCTTCTTCACGTCCCCACGTCCTTCCTTACTCCCGTCACGGTCAGACGTGACACACCGTAGTAATAACGCCAACTCAGACGTCCTTGTATTCCTCACAGCGGCTCGCGTGCTCAAAGGAAGCGCGTGCCGAACCGCTGACACTAGCAAGGTGATTATATAATAAGTAGCCGGCTGGGCGACTAGTACACCGACCCGCGTGCTAAGGCTACATCCCTTAAACCACATTTACAGTCTTTATAGGAGCGCCCCCTAGTTCCTAGCACATCACAACACACTACACTGGTCAGCTTGCCCTGTCAAGGGGAGCTACCCTTCTTTAGGCACAAACTCATAAATTAGTACAGCAACTCTCCCTTTTAGATCCACCCCCAAATAAGGGATCTAAAACACTGGTGGAGGCGGGGTCCTACGCATAGAGAAAAGGGACTCAACCAACGAGCCCTCGTAGGTAAAACGACCCCTTCCGTACCGCAAAAAGCCAAGCAAATTAGTGAGAAAATTTTTCCCCCAGACAAAAAGCACCATTTTTTTTGTGTGCTCCAAATTAGCTACACAGGGGAACTTCTTGATAAACCAACCCCCTAGCCCCATACAGAACCAGAGAGATATAGGAATACACTGGCAAACACGCACAGATTTTTTTTTTCTCTCTATTGTTACTTTAGGCCCATACACTTCAGGCAGAATGGCACCTCATGAAGAGATTGCAAGCCATGAAGGTAATAGGGGTATGCCAATATTAGTAGCATTATTGGCTAGATGCCAAAGGCACATACAGATCAGGCAAACACAAATACGGACACTCAAAACAGAAAATCGGGACAATACAGGGCAAACAGCCATACACTCCGTCAGAGGGTAGGACAGCGCGATTAAGATGCGCACATAAGCACTTGCAAACAGGCCATATGCATCAATAGGCAGTACACCCAAATTTGGGACGAATACCGTGAACTCCAAACCAACAAGGCCATTTTTGAGTTCATGGTAGGGCCACCAGCCCAGCCGAGAGAGGACATAAGCGTAGATACGCTAACTCGACAATTTGCGAGGATGTCCCTCTCGACAAGTACTGCCACGCAGTGGCAGGAGTTCGCCGTGGCCACAGTCCAGGAGACGGCCAGGTTAGGCTCCAACATACTAAAGAATACATCCTACACAGACACACGTCCTCCAGCTCCGGATCGGAAGGCAATTTTGCCAAGCCGAGGGGAAGAGCCTAGAACAATCCCCTCGGACCGGATGAACGAGAGGGAGTTGAAGCCAGGACCTTCAATCACACATAATACGACAGAGGGACAACAGGAGGTAACCTCGTCATGGGCTGACGACGTAGAGCCTGACCTACCACATATAAAGCCTACATACACTCACACAGATAGGCTAACACAGTGGCAGGAGTCTGCCGTGGCCACGGGCCAGAAAGCGGACAGGCTACACGACACCACATTGGCAGGACAAAAACAGGCACTTAAGCGGCCCTCACCGCCAGTTCAAAGGGCAAATTTGCCAGAACGGAGGCGAACACCGGCATTAGTCCCTCAGGATGCACGGTACACGCACATACAGATTAAACAGGCATTACCATACAATACACGGGGATTAGGAAAGGTATTATTACCCACCCCACAAAACCTCGCAGTCAAACATACATACACTCCCGCAAAATCTGCTAAGATAGCGCCAAGCGCAATAACGCCCTTAAATACAGGTACACTTAGGCCTAGAAACACGCGCTACGGTGGAAGTAGGGCAAGGCTTACTTTGCTAGAAATTCCGCCGGAAAACAGCAAAGAAACACCTCAATGGATTTCAGAGGCCTATAATATCGTAACAGGGCAAAACCCTTCACCTTTCTGAGCACTGAAGCTCGAAAGACGATAACGACTTCCACCAAGGCCAAAGAAATAAAATAACATCACTTCCCCCATCATAAATGGCCACACAAGTTCTTTCACGCGGGAGATATCAGAGAATAGACCGACAATTACATAGTAAACATAAACTGCGCATTTTTTTTTTCTTTTTCGTATTTTATGTATATACAGGGCAACATGGCCAAATTAGAAGTGAGTAATTTTAAATCCTTCTGTGGTTTTTTTTTGGGAACCATGGCATCTTTCTATTAGGCCATCACTAAGCCAAGTGAAAGCCCATCAGGCTCAAGGCCGGAAAGAGATATTTTGAACACAACTTAGGCATAAAATCACAGCATAAAGCTTAAGTGAGTCTTTCTAAGTAGAAATGACTAGACGTTCTACGTTATGGTTCCACAGTTTGACAGATTCTCTTGTTGCGGGCGAAAGCCGTAAGTGTGGCAAGAATTAAGAATCTCAAACTAGTTTCAAAAAAAAAAAAAAAAAATTTTTGGGAGGTGTGCTTTAACCAACTAAAAAGCCCAATTGCACACCGGGATGAGACACTGTCATTTTGGTGAGTTACAATTACTTTGATAGGCAGGTTTGACTCCCACAGTGCACTGGCTTTGCTCGTGACGTGGATACAAGGGTATCAGTTACGTCTGGCAATGGCCTTCCTAAGGTGTACTAGACAGTGTCGGTAGATTCCCCTGAGACGTAACCAGATTACGGTAGTACTCACGTTACCAAAATGGTAAATACTACACTCAGGTCCCAATCACCATTTTTTTTCAAAAACATAGTGCTCACGACATAATTTTTAGAGACTAACGCCACCTACTATTATTTTCTTTCAATGTGCTCTCTTAATGCAGAGCGGGGCATAAATAATTTTTTTTTGTTTCACACATTTAGCCCAAGAAAGAAAAATGGCCAAATAAACTATATATATATTTTATACATAGGTATACATAACACAACACTCGGGGACACAAGTATAGTCAATGGAAGGTTCTTTTGCAGACGGCCAATGCATATGAGATTTCCGAAGTGAAATGCCATGGCCTGTGGTTTGGATTCCAAGTAGAACGGAAATCCCGTGGCACACGATCTCTAGAAATGGTCACGTTAAACCACAAAATTCCCCTCTTGCCTTTTTATAATGCGAAGAGCACTAACAGAAAAGCAGGCTGATTAAGAACACATGTTCGGATACACAGCGTTATCGAAACAAGTAAACAAGCGACCGCGCAAGACATTGCAACCCGACACCCTCATACTCAGCATTAAAGCAGACGTCAGTGATAAACTGCGAGCCTTACAGACGACAGTTCCCAAAGCACACTGCACGGAATCATTCATAGCCAACCTAAGAACCCTATATCTTCAAAATTTACACTACAAGGAGAGGGCAAAAATAAGCAAACTCCTCGCAGGAAGGTATACTAGGGGTTGCGCATAGAAAAACACACAGCCCACTTGCCATAGTGTAGGCGGCACAGAAATGGCCACCAAATCTTTACAGACAACCGGCTTCGAACCCATGTCCACACACAAAAACCTCGTACCGAAAACTAACTAAACAACGGTATTTTCGGTACGAGAAACACAAACAAAATACAGGCAGAATGCCCGCAGAACATGAACAACGCAGACATATAACACAGAGAATTACATAGAACACGGGTTCGAACCCCAGAGAAAATTGCACGCCAGGGAAAAACAAGCAGACGGCCTTCCAATCACACCAAAATTGGCCCATATAACGGCTTAGACAGATAATACTACATTCCTGCGGCCAAATGACAGGCATAAAATTCCAGAAATACACTTGACAGGGAAAATGGACTTTCCAGACAGAGACATATAAATTTCGTAAGACAACGGTCTTACGGAATAATGGCCACACAACGGCAATAGTAGCAGGGCGGATTACCACATCGGGCCGCCAGGAATTTAACACAATGACCACACTGGCATACGTGCAGAAAAACACGCAACAGTGGTTAACCTACATAAAATCCCGGCCTGAAGTTACACACACAAACTGATGACTTGCAGACTTAGCCACTTTGCAACACTGTCGATGACAAAACGCGATTGTGTAGTGGCAGTGACCATGAATAAACAAATGCAGAACAATCATAACACTATACATTTTTCAACACTGCGAAAGCATTTATCAACAAGCAGACGTCACAGACCAAAACTTGTCGCAGGCCCAGAGTAGCACGTTCGTAAAGACGTTGGCAGGCCACGGGCGCTTCCTACCCATACACAATATACACAGTAGGACTTAGCTCTACAGCAGACCAGGCGTCCGCGTGGTGTAGCGGAGCGTAGTCACACACACACACACAAACGCGCTCACCAATCAGGGGCGAACATAGGGACTTTGAGGAAACGGGACCTCCCCTTAACAACTTCTTTTTGCGACCCTAGTCCCGAAACAAATCATTCCAGGCGACTAGGACTTAGCCCTATAACGGACCAGAGTAGGTCGTGAAGCTTCGCTATCCCAAAGCGCGGATAGAAAACCAACATGGACCAAGGGAGGATGACAAGAGAACATGCTAACAGCGTCCCACTCTACTCCCTTCCCATAACCTTTTCACGTCCAGACATAAACAACGCAAACACATCTACACGACCATAAACAGCTACACTACACTACAAAGTATACATAAGGGTTGGTAAACTTCATGTGTTTACAGAAAGGGCATGCTACGCCCTGAGCCCCACCGCTATCACCTGAATGAGAGGGGTGCATCGGCCAACAACAACTAAGCGTAATGCACATCTCCATCTGAGAGATGAGGCCATAAGTAATAAATACTAACCATTTTTTTTTTAAATTTAAATCATCCCGCATGAGAGGGAAATATATTAGTATTATGCCTCAACCTACACCTATCCATACATGAGTGCAAACGCCTCATATCCAGACGCATGCATGTACATCCCATCCATTCACCAGGGGATATTGATATCAGACCGGCATGGATTTTTATTTTATTTTTTGCAACCCCGGGAATTACCTGCCCCGTTCCACTCACTGTAGGAGCATCCCAGCACAAAAACCGGTTCCAGGCCGCCACTAACGCGGAATTCGGAAGTGCGCAACCTCCTCCTACCCTGCTTTAACCCACTCTACAGATAACTACCCCCAGATCACAATAACAGGGTACCTGACGCCACAGACCCTACTAACACCTCCATCAAGGTTAAAAAAGAGCATTATCGCTGGAGAAGCTGATATAGCACAGGTAGCCTAAAGTAGTCTACGTATGTAGAGGTTTTACCAGCCCACCACACTGGAAGTATTTTACATTTGACACTTTTTACACAGGTTACACCTATATTTAAAAAAAAAAAGGGAATCTGAAACACCCTGGCTGATGATACCGGCGTTAGCCAAAGGTCAAAAGCACAACACTAGGAGCAGAGCTGGGGAAGGCGATGTGGACCCTTACCCCAGTCGGCTCATCAAATTACTGACGACTAGACCAAATAGACGAACCACGTAAGGTCAAAGCATTCGCGGCCTGGTCGGGCAAGCTCTGGAATCCTAGGTGCGCATAAACCGCCCCTGGGAGGAAGGGATGCTAAACCCCCTTTGAGCCACGGTCGTCGAAGCCAAGACCTGCAGGGAGACTTTCTGAGAATGGCGGGAGAAATAGCTCACTCCGCGCCGGCCTCGGGAACTATCCCTAGAGACGACCCCATTATGACTAGACTGCTAGTTAAGTTTAAATTTAAGTAGGCACGGCTTCCATAGCGGGAAGCAAAACTCCTGTGCGTTGGAGCAAAACACACTACGGCGGCCCATAGAGGCAACTTTATATATCAATGCGAAAATGCATACTACGGCGGCCCATAGAGGCAACTTTATATATCAATGCGAAAATGCATACTACGGCGGCCCATAGAGGCAACTTTATATATCAATGCGAAAATGCATACTACGGCGGCCCATAGAGGCAACTTTATATATCAATGCGAAAATGCATACTACGGCGGCCCATAGAGGCAAGTATCACTGCGAAAGCAGGTTGCGACGGCCGATTAAGGCGAAGACAATATTATGCCATTGGACCACACTGTCCAATGCCCACATAAATGACGACGCATCGGGCAGTCAGAGGGCATTAAGAGATGGGGCATTGCGCGCCCCTCACAGGAGCCAAGTGGGCGGCTCACCTACGTCGAATAGGAACAGCACCCGGTTATGAACACGAAAGTTACAGCGGGCGGAACGATTAGCTTAGTGGCACCGTAAGCCGCCCGCGGATAGATTAATCCTAGTAATAGACGTCGACACTAGACTTAAGGGGACGGAATCTAGCGACCCTAGAGACAACCGGTGTTTCTGGGGCTCGTGCGGGTGGTGATCTGGGGATTTAATTGCCCCAGGCGATCGTCCTAGGCCAAATTTAGTTATAGACGGTTGCATTTGACACGCAACCTAGGATTAAGCAAATTTAATGAACACTGTTGCAATTCAGCACAGAATCTTTCGGCAATAGATTAAGGCAACCCTCTCGGCTTAGATGTAGTTTTTTTTATATATACCATAAGTAGAATAAGTAGTATAAGAGAACGCCGTTCGGCGCCTGATGACCCACAAATCCGTCATCAGGGTAAGTCCGATAACTCATGATAAGTTATTATAATGTAGCATAGTCTTACATTTAAGACAATTTTTTTTTTAATCCATATCTTGAGGTAAAATTTCGGCGCCTGGCGGCCCAAATTCGTTGCCAGGGTAAGCCCAATCCTACAACACATTAGGAAATGACGTCACGGCACCATATAGGGTAAGCCCGGCCATATATCGAGTAATAATAACCATGCCATTCTTTTCACAGGTAAAAAGGGGCTTCAGACTGTGGCAACGCTGCCACAGGAAGCGGCATATGGAATAGGGAATTTCAATGTTTTGTTAACCTCTCCATTTTTTTTTTGCAGGCATTGTCACCTAGAATATGACACGTGTAATTATGATTTTGCTGCCAGATAGCAGCAACATGCTATTTAATGCCCCCTTATTGTAGTATTATACCTGTGCATACTAACCTCCAGTTAACATTCATTCTCACTTACACACTCACTACATTTTTTTTTTTTTTACAACTACACGTCAATAATCTGCACAGCGGGAATGATGCCTGTGGGGCATCAAGCTTGCTGGCAGATCTGCCTAAAACAAAAACACTTGAAGCGTCAAAATGAGACGCAGCTTACGGCGATGAGGGCGCAACCGGCATGTGGCGGCGACCCTCATGGCCAAGTGTGCAAGCATTCACCCACAGAGGATGCTTCACAGACTAGGTATTAAGAATACACTGCAAGCGGTACGACCACTCAACCGTGCCAAGAGGTGGCCGTATAGGATCAGCCGTGATACGGCAAGCGTACGTACAAACAGGTAGCGTGCACGCGAGGATCCAAACAAAAACTAGAATTATAAGGGTTTAGCGCGCTTAAGTAGACATAAGGTCATTGTAGTTCATAATTTTAAAGAGTAAACTACATACATATTCATGCGCCCACGGGCAATTATTCCAATTGAAATTCCTAAATGTCAGCATCGCAACATGATACATTAAACTCTATATATATTTTTGTCTGTTTATCAAGTTCACGTGTACACGATGTCTATATTTTTGTTTTGTTTTGTTTCGTTTGCTAAGGTAACACGTAACCAATGTCTGTGAATTGTTTTTTTTCATTTTTCTCTCTTCTAACTTCCCCATTTGTCAGGGTGTTCCGTTTTTCCCACACAAATAAATACTTTTGAATATTTCCTTTAAATTATACCCTGGAACACCCATTTTCTTTCTATTCTCTCCTATCTTCTTTATTGCAGGGAGCACTTTTTCCCCAAGATAGGGCGGACGACGCAATCATCCGTTCGGCCCTGGGTTTTTCCTCCCTGCACAACTATGTAACCATGTATAACCATGTTTTTTTTCTTTTTTATGCCGACAACGGCAATGGCGATTGTGCCTCAATAGCAATTATTTTCTTTATTCAACGATGTTAATGCACATTTCACCATGCAATGTAAAATTTATATACATATATATCTATGTACACCCCATAACCCTCCCCTCTGAACACGGGCTGACCGCACACCTACACTTCTGCACGACGACACCCGTTCCATACGACGACGCTTACGACGCCACCACCAGAAGAGACGAGGGGGATTCAAAAACTACTACGACAACATCCCAACCCCAAGTGCCCTTCCCGGTCGCGAGGACGCGACCAAATGGAGGAAGAGGCTTGTACAATACCCAAGGGGTATGCACCCCTTAGAGATCATCCCCCCCATCATCTGTCTAAATCTCATAAAAGGCAACCCTTTAAAAGCCTACCCAATATCCATCAATACTATAAGGGCAGCTGGCTACTCCATAAAGCAGCTCAACCCTTGCGTAATTATGACACACAGCGACATACTACAAACTGGTTCAACTATGCCACAACGCGCTGACAGAACAGAGGCTAAAGGTATAAAAGGTGCCTTAAGTGGGTCACGAGAATCTCTCCATCATCAGTGCTTCGACGAGACAGCCGGAGGCTAACGACAGTGTCAACCGAGGTGAGTCAGTCAGTCAGTGTTCAGAATCCTATTTTTGTAACCTAACACCCACAGTTTGTACTCACATTATAACATCACAAGATCCCTTAAAAGGGACTAACAGTTACTCATTGCTGACCAATAAACACTTGGTCAGTCTCTTACACTTGCATTACTGATCTACACTCTTCTTCACGTCCCCACGTCCTTCCTTACTCCCGTCACGGTCAGACGTGACACACCGTAGTAATAACGCCAACTCAGACGTCCTTGTATTCCTCACAGCGGCTCGCGTGCTCAAAGGAAGCGCGTGCCGAACCGCTGACACTAGCAAGGTGATTATATAATAAGTAGCCGGCTGGGCGACTAGTACACCGACCCGCGTGCTAAGGCTACATCCCTTAAACCACATTTACAGTCTTTATAGGAGCGCCCCCTAGTTCCTAGCACATCACAACACACTACACTGGTCAGCTTGCCCTGTCAAGGGGAGCTACCCTTCTTTAGGCACAAACTCATAAATTAGTACAGCAACTCTCCCTTTTAGATCCACCCCCAAATAAGGGATCTAAAACAATATCACAAGTAGAAAATTTGTTAAGCACATTTGATGCACTAGGGAGAGGGAGTTATGAGGACAATTTCAATCGGAACCAGGGTAATAATAATAATAGACCTAATGAAGCCAGGCATCAAGAAGTTCAAGGGAACGGTGGCGAAGGGGCCAACGCTCAAAATAGAAATAATAATAATCAGCTATATCAGAACAGAGGAAATGGCTATGGTAATCAGTATCAAGGGAGGAACAATGATTTCAGGGGAAATCAAGGGAGGAACAATGATTACAGGGGAAATCAAGGGAGAAAGTATAATGACAATAATTACAACCAGAATAGGGGTCAAGGAAGAGGACAGCCTAGTGGTAGTAATATACAGCCAAACAATGACAACACAGCCCAAAACAACCAGACCAGTTTAGTAGTTAGTAGTACTACGGCCAGCTGTAGCGGTTCTTTAAACGCGAACCAGGCTGCGAAGTAAGGTCAGAATCTCAGTCTGTAGCATGCCCTGTCCATACAATTA
This sequence comes from Meconema thalassinum, assembly GCA_946902985.2. Lineage (NCBI taxonomy): Eukaryota > Metazoa > Arthropoda > Insecta > Orthoptera > Tettigoniidae > Meconema > Meconema thalassinum. The sequence continues at coordinate 570,563,067 of OX336388.2, read as the reverse complement.
TACAGGAACCCTATGACCTAAATGTAAGAAATGAATTATTACATGAACTAAATGATGAAGGTATTATTCAGGAAGTGGTTAGTAAGAGCCCCATAGTTAAATTTAACGTGTCCGAGGCGTACACAGATGTTTTAATTGATAGTGGTTGTATGAAGAGTTGCATAAGTAGTGCATTTTATGATAAAATGAAAGGAACTGGAGTAAATTTTGAGGAGATGCCAATTAAAAGCACTTTTGTTATCACAGCTGTTGGGAAGAGGTCTAAAGTAATTTCTAAGCAAGTTTTAGTAGACATTAAAATTAATAATCATGTAGAGAAGCAGATTTGCCTTGTAATTCCAAATTTAGTATTCAGTGTTATCTTGGGTTCAGAGTGGCTAAGTAGAGTGTCTGGTAACTTATGTTATGATGTAGGGAGTTTGAAATTTAAATGGGGAGATTCTGAAGTAGAAGTAGCGTTCAATGACCAAATTCAGAGAAGTAGTGTTGTAGGTGTGATTCGTACTTTAAATGAGATATCGCCAGCCGTAGAGCGGGGTTCTCCATATTTTGTGGGCAGTGTGATTACGAACGGAAGTCTAGAGGACTCGTTACGTGAGGCTGCATTTCAGGGAAATATAGAGGATGAACAGTGTGTTCGGCTCTATGATGTGTTATGGTGTAATAGGAGAGTGTTTGAGGATCGCATTGGTATGGCCAATTGCTATACACATTCATTGAACGTTATTGATAGGTCAGTATTCACAGGACATAGATATCCTGTACCTTTCGCTTATCAGAGTGCAGTTGAGGCACAAATTAATCAGATGCTTGAAGATGGGATTATTGAGCACTCTTACAGTCCGTATGTTAATTCTTTGATAACGGTACCCAAGACCGACGGCACTGTTCGTATTTGTTTAGACGCTCGTTTGGTTAACAGTAGAATTAGTTCAGATCAGCTGAAATCTATGTCAATAGAAGAATTAATGCAAACATTTGAGGGGAAGAAGTATTTCACTTGTGTAGATTTGAGTTCCAGTTTTTGGCAAGTGCCACTTATGTACGAAGATAGACCATTTACAGCTTTTAGTCATAAATATAACCTTTATCAATTTTGTAGAACACCTTATGGGTTAAAGAGTAGTTCAGCAGCTTTAATTAGGGCTTTAAACATCGCATTAGGGGATGACACAGGAGAGTTTGTAACCATTTACATAGACGATATGGTAATTAGTTCACGCAGTTTTGAGGAGCATCTACGTCATTTAGATATAGTTTTTCAGAAGTTAGATCAGGCAGGGTTCACTTTGAAGCTGTCTAAGTCGTCATTCTGTCAGTCAGAAGTGACATTTTTAGGTCATAGAGTGTCAAGTAGAGGTGTTACACCAGAGGAAAGTAGGGTTAGCATGTGTGGACAGTAGCAACAGGGCATCGTTACAGACACTGAGAAATATGCTAGGTAGAGCAACGTGATGACGTTCATTTAAGGGAGCCACTTGCAAGGTTGGAAGCAGGTGACGCAGTAACAGTTATAGTTTCCAAACGTATTGGCAAAACAGCATATGTGCTGGAGAATAGTGAGGGAAACAGATTATATGGGACGTATAATATACATAGTCTACGAAAATATGTGTCATAAAGTGAGTGTGTTTAGCTGGCGAGCCGGCCTATCAAATGAGTAAGTGTGGTGTCTGGTGCGTGTAAGTAAATGAGAGTTTTTAAGGTACAGGGAAATATGACAGGATTGTCGGATGCTGTTGAGCACTAAATTGTCTCGATGCACCAAGGCCATTTTTGGCAGCGCTGATGGGTTCCCATTTATCTCCAAGAGATGGGGGAGCGCTTGAATAGGGCTTGTTAGCTTAAGGCGTCCACGAGATAAAAGATGGGCCATCAGAATGCGAGACAGTCCTTCATGAAACTCATACATATCAGCACACGTGATTTCTGTTTACGGCCTCGCCATGTAAGATTTGTAAGTGTGTAATTTAAGGTAATTTGTACAAAGGTATTATTTGTGTGAGGAGAAATGGTCAGTGTTGAGAACTAGTAATAAGTAGAATATGGTCTACGGGAACTTAACAAGACAGGGCGATTACGGCACAGAAATATTTGGTGTTATATGTAATGCGCACTTACTTTTTTTTTTTTTCAGAAGTCAATCTTAATTTAATCTACTTTAAAGAGAGATTAAGTATTATGGTCACGAGGCGCTGCCACAATAGTGTGATCGTGTGCTCAGTGATAAGTGAGATTAAATTTCACCATAAGGAAGGAACCTCCAGTGAAATTAGGAAGTTCTATGGTGATATAAATATATCAGAACACCTTCAATGCGTGTGATATGACCTCATAAATACATAGTGCTCACACATTAATTATGTCTATTTCTCCAACATAGAGAAATTTGAGAGGCGGAAATATCCGTGGAACACTATTCCATATGTAAAACATTGGACTGGTTGCAAAGTGCAATCCATAGTGACAACAAACTTTGACGCAAAGTGCGTGAAGAAAAAATATGAGTGTATATATCTGTAATTTAGGGTGATTTCATTTATGTAATATGTATTTTGGATGGGGTTTATTAACGTGTCTGGGATAATCGGATAATGGACCGTCGTCACGGTAAATCATCCGATGATCCGAGGCGAATATGTAACGTGTTTTTCGAGGGGTTTTATGCAACTGACATAAGTCAGTAGGAAGCCATTCTATATTTATTTACGCGGCAAATTGTTCAGCCAAGAGAATTTTTCATGGTAATTTATTATTATTATTAATTTATTATAATTATTATTAAGGTATTTTCGGAGCATTTTATAAAAATTATTAACATTCAGATAGGTTTTCTATGTCTTAGAAAACGCTATCAAGCAAATTATTACGAACGCCAATATTATAGAAAATTATGTGATTACGGAATTTTACGGAGTTTTGTCAGTTAGGGTATTTGAGAGACATGACTCACTGGGAATTCGAATACAAGCTGATTCCTGTCGAGAAGTATTACGCAAGGCTGGGTCGCAAGGTCTAGAAAAGACGAATTGTTGGAACGGAATTCGACTTCTCCCTCTCGCGCGCCGAGTGTAATAAGGCAGAGGAGGGGAACTGGCGGCGTGCTCAGCCAATCAGTGAGGACGACGTAAGCTAGATGTCGGTACCATGGTGGGGGAGCCAACAGGTGCATATATCGTTCGACGCGCCGTGAAACGGGGACTATCTGTGAAATACTTGAGGAGTATGGATGCGCGTGCGTGTCGCTCCGATGTTCAGTGGAGTTAGTGACTATCTGTGTAGAACTTGCGGAGTACGGTTGGAAGTGCGTGTCGCTCCGATGTTCAGTGGAGTTGAAGACTAACTTTTGCAAAACTTAACCAGTGCGGTTGTACGAGTGTTTGGGTCCGAGGTACGGACCATAGAATTATCTAATCTACCAGAATATCATCAAATTCCGACGGAGATGACGACGTCCAGGAGACTGTGGGAAGCTCACGGCATCAGCAAGTACGAGGGAAATGCCTTGGCAATTTCCAATGGTAAGCGCAAATGACGCAGAAATACGCAATCTCTCATTTTTCTTTGTTTTACATTTCATATTTCAGTAACTTCATAGCTTGGAAATAAGAGTAAAATCAATTTATCAGACTCCGTTTTCACGTAATTTTCTATCGGTAATATTCAAATCACAACGCTCCAATTTAAATTTTGTACTTATTATTATTATTAATTTTGCTATACTTGTTTTATATAATAAATTCATTTCTTTTACAATGCAATCTTTGCTTTCAGTAGGTAGCATTAGATATAGACCAATTCCTTTTCCTGATACAATTGTTTGTTGGGTTAATGATCAAATCATACCACGATCTGAGTGAATAGTGTCTTGAAGGTGTTCTGCCAGAGCTAGACGTTGTTAAATACAAATTTAGATTTCAACATTGCATTGAGGTCTTGGCGCCCATTAAAACAACATAGCTTAGGCAAAGGTAAACAGTTACATTTATCACCCAACAGTTAGGGGCTAGCAAAACGTTTCACGGTAGTGCAGAGCGCGAATGGCATCCAGTCGGCCGTGTCTCGACTTGAGCTATGTTGCCATGGAAACTATCTGCCTTGCCATTCCTTCATGAGTATATTTTATGATTTGATTTGCCTGTGCTTGAGTGCAAAAGGGTCGAAATCAGAAGAATGAGAAAGACTATCGAAAATTCATGTAGCCAGCGGTTCGATCTGGGTCCTAAACTATGTGTATGCAAAATTTGGTTGAGATTGGTGGAACGTTGTAGATTTGTATACGGAACAGACCCACCCACATACCCACATACATGCATACAGACTTTCACTTTTATATATAAGACTAGCTGAAGTACCCGTGCTTCGCTACGCGTCATAAATAAATTAAATTGTGAAGGTGACAGTTAAAACAGGGGATAGGCGAGGTGCTGCACAGAGGGAGATTAAGGATGGAACATTTTGTCCAACTACACCGCTCGGCGTTGACCGTGTTTTATAGCACAAATTTAGGTTTTACTCGCTAACGGTTGGAGATACCTTTCGGATAGAAAATTTTATTTTAAACCTCGTACATGCCATCAAAAGCTTGCTATTTCTTGGCGTTCTCTTTTTATTTGAAATGGATGAAAGTTTGAAACCAAAGGGTGTAGTGACGTCACTAAAATGGTCGCCATCCTTAAATAGTGCAAAGTATTGAAATAAAAAGTAACCTATATGTTAACCAGGTAAATCAGCTAATTCCATATAAAATTCATGTAAATCGGACCAGTGGTATTTGCGTGGTTGAGTAATACACAGACACACACCATCTCATTTTTAGCCTCGCTTCGCTCGCGTCATAGTCGTATCATATTGTTATTCAATGAAATGCAGGTTTAACCCCGTTAACACCCCTTTAGAACCTGCATATCCAAAAATCCCTCCTTAGTAGACGTTTTCGACACACAACAAACATATCCCCAAAATATCATTCTTCTAACTTTAATAGTTTTGGTTGGTCGATGAGAGTGAACATCCAAAAATCCTTCCTTAGTGGACGTTTTTCTCCGAGAATTTCACCCCTCCCCATAGGCCCCTTTAATTGCATTTATGAAAAAAAAAACGGTCGAACATATATTTATTTCATTTATTTATTTATTTATTTATTTATTTATTTTTAAGCTGATTGATTTCCTCCGAGCTTCAAACTCCTCGCCTATGTCGTTTAAGAGATACACGCTCCGTTAGGAATCTTTCAACCTCCACTTTTCATCCCTTTCACCTCATAATAACCGGGTGAGTAGCCGTGGTCGTTACGGCATGACTAATGGCAGTCGCTCACATCCGGGAGGCGAGGAGTTTCGAATCCCCCCGCTGGCAACCTTGAAGATGGTCTTCTGAGGTTTCCCATCTTCCTTCCAGGCAAATGCCGGGGTTGGTCCCTAACTATAGGCCACAGCCGCTACCTTCCAACTCCTCGCCCTTCCCTTCCAACTTTCCTCCCCAACGGTACTTGTAGCTCACCCATTGGGTGTCCGTCTCGAAGCAGCTACAAAACTGGCGAGCCGAACGTGTCCTCGGACACTCCCGGCACTAAAAGCCATACGCTTAAAAAAAACCTCATAATATACACTACATCGAAAAACCATTAGACATGTGTCAGCTTATTTTTAATGATTAGTATATATGCCAAGGATTAGTATATATGCCAAGTATCACATCCCCAAATGAAACCACTCGTGAGATATTGTTATTCAATGAAATGCACGTTTACCCCCTTAACACCTCTTTAGAACCTGAATATCCAAAACTCTTTCCTTAGTGGACGTTTTCGACATACAACGAACATATCCCAAAAATTTCATGTTTCTAACTTCAATAATTTTGGCTGGGCGATGATGAGTGAGTGAGTCAGTCAGGACATTTTCTTTCATTTATTTTAATAATTTCACCCCTCCCCATGAACCCCTTAAATTGGATTTATGAAACAAATGGCCGAACACCTATTTACTTATTTAAAGCTGTTTTCCCCCTGAGTTTGATGAGTGAATAAGTGAGTCAATCAGTTAGGACACTTTCTCTCCTGTTTTTTCCCCAGAAATTCACCCCTCTCCAAGGGCCCCTTAAATTGGATTTATGAAAAAACGGTCGAACACCTATTTACTCGTATTTTAAGCTGTTTTTTTTCGCCGAATTTCAAACTTCTCGCCTATGTCGTTTCAGAGATACACGCTCCGTTAAGAATCACTCAACCCCCAATTTTCACCCCTTTCACCTCACAATATACACCACATCTATAAACCATTAGACATATGTCTGATTATTTTTAATGATTAGTTTATATACCGATTATTACATCCCCAAAGAAACAACTCCTGAGATATCGTTATTCAATGAAATGCACGTTTACCCCCTTAACACCTCTTTAAAACCCGAATAAACAAAAATCATTCCTTAGTTGACGTTTTTGACATTCAGCGAACATATTCCCAAAATTTCATGTTTCCAACTTTAATAGTTTTCGCTGGACGTGATGAGTGAGTGAGTCAGACAGGACATTTTATTTCAATTATTTTTACGAGATTGTCACCCCTCCCCATGGGCCCCTTAAATTGGATTGATGAAAAAACGCTTGAACACCTAGTAAACTTATTTTTAAGCTGCCTTTTCCCCCTGAGTTTGATGAGTGAGTGAGTGTCAGTCAGTCAGTCAGGACACCTTCTCTCCTCCCCCCCCCCCCAAGAATTTCACCCCACCCCATTGGCCCCTTAAATTAATTTATGGAAGAACGGTCGAACACCGATTTACTTACTTTTTAAGCTGATTTCTTTTTTCACTGAGTTTCAAATTTCTCGCCTATGTCGTTTAAGATAATAATAATAATAATAATAATAATAATAATGTTATTGGTTTTACGTCCCTTTTAACTACCCTGGCTTTTAGAGACGCCGGGGTTCCGGAATTTTGCCCCGAAGGGGATCTTTAACGTGCCAGTAAATGTACTGACACGGCTCCCTCGCATTTGCGCACCCTCAAATGCCAGCTGACTGCGCCAGGTTTCGAACCTGCAACCTTGGGCTCAGCAAGCGAGAACGTTACCCCTGAGCCACGCAGCCAGACTGTCGTTTAAGAGATAGGCCTACACGCTCCGTTATGAATCCTTCAACCCCCACTTTTCACCCCTTTCACCTCATAATACACCACATCGAAAAACCCTTAGACACATGTCTGCTTATTTTTAATGATTAGTTTATATGCCGAGTATCACATCAACAAATGAAACCCCTCGTGAGATATTGTTATTCAATGAAATTCAGGTTTAACCCCCTTAAGACCCCTTTAGAACCTGAATATCCGAAAACCCTCCCTTAGTGTACGGTTTTGACATACAACGAACTTATCCCCGAAATGCCATGTTTCCCACTTCAATATTTTTGGCTGTGCGATGATGAGTGAGTGAATGTGTCAGGACATTTTCTTTCAATTTTTCTTTTCTTCAGAATTTCACCCCTCCCGATGAACCCCTTCAATTTGATTGATCAAAAAAACTGTCGTAAAGCTATTTACTTACTTTAAAGCTGTTTTCCCCCTGAGTTTGATGAGTGAGTCAGTCAGTCAATCAGTTAGGGCACTTCCTTTCCTGTCCCCCCCCCCCCCCAGAATTTCACCCCTCCCCATGGGCCCTTTAAATTGGATTCATGAAATAACGGTCAAACACATATTTACTTATTTTTTATGCTGATTTTTCCCTCTGAGTTTCAAACTCCTCGCCTATGTCGTTTAAGAGATACACTCTCCGTTAGGAATCTTTCAATCCCCACTTTTCACCTCTTTCATCTCATAATATACACCACATCGAAAAACCCCCCAGACACGTGTCTTCTTACTTTTTAATGATGAGTTTATATGCCCTGTATCACATCCCCCAATGAAACCAATCGGGAGATATTGTTATTCAATGAAATGCAGGTTTAACCCCCTTAAGACCCCTTAAGAACCTGAATATCCGAAAATCCTCCCTTAGGCCTAGTAGACGGTTTTGACATACAATGAACATATCCCCAACTGTCATGTTTCTAACTTCAATAATTTTGGCTGTGCGATGATGAGTGAGTGAGTGACTCAGAATATTTTCTTTCAATTTTCTTTTTTTCAGAATTTCACTCCTCCCCATGAACCCCTTAAATTTGATTTATGAAAAAAAAAACTGTCGAACTTACTTTGAAGCATTTTCCCCCTGAGTTTGATGAGTGAGCCAGTCAGTCAATCAGTTAGGACACTTACTTTCCTGTCCCCCTCCCCCCCCCCCCGAATTTCACCCCTCCCCATGGCCCCTTAAATTGGATTTATGAAAAAACGGTCAAACACATATTTACTTCTTTTTTATGTTGATATATTTCGCTGAGTTTCAAACTCCTCGCCTATGTCGTTTAAGAGATACACGCTCCATTAGGAGTCATTCAATACTCACTTTTCACCCCTTTCACCTCATAATATATACCACATCAAAAAACCCTCAGACACGTGTCTTCTTATTTTTAATGATGAGATTATATGCCGAGTATCACATCCCCCAATGGAACCAATCGGGAGATATTGCTATTCAATGAAATGCAACTCTACCCCCTTAATACCCCTTTAGAACCTGAATATCCAAAAATCCTCTCTTAGTGGGCTTTTGCGGCCCTTGAGGAAGCTGCATACCAAATTTAATTTCAATCCGTTCGGTGGTTTTTGAGATTTCGTGATGAAGGAATGAGTGAGTGAGTGAGTGTGTGAGTGGTATTTGACAAATAGTAGAAGATGGTGTCAAGTCTTTGTTATGCTAAACTCGGTTGACAGTGCTGTGTGAGTAGTTGAGTAACTAACGGGATTTCAAGTAAAGATCCTCATTTTCTATACCGGTAGTGCAGAGCGCGAATGGCATCCAGTCGGCCGTGTCTCGACTTGAGCTATGTTGCCATGGAAAATATCTGCCTTGCCATTCCTTCATGAGTATATTTTATGATTTGATTAGCCTGTGTTTGAGTGCAAAAGGGCCGAAATCAGAAGAATGAGAAAGACTATCGAAAATTCATGTAGCCAGCGGTTCCTTCTGGGTCCTAAACTATGTGTATGCATAATTTGGTTGAGATTGGTGGAACGGTGTAGATTTGTATACGGTACCAACCCACCCACATACATACATACAGACTTACACTTTTATATATAAGATATGATAGTGAATGATTGCATGCATATTTTGAGATTTTATAGTGCATGGAAATCCGAGTTCTACCCATGAGTAATATATTATATATCGATTTATCTTGTGTCAACGCCCACTACATTAAAATAAGTACTTTTTGAACACTGAATCTGCGTCAATTGCACACCTCTATCATCGGCATTCAACACACTCGAAATAGAAGGCAAACATTCTACAGCTAATACAAAGTAATCAGCTGTAATAAGTGAGCTGGAATTATTCATGATTATCCAAGTTCGAAACAAGTCTGGGTGGTCGATCACAGTTCAGTTAACACACAAACAATGTGTCATGATGGCGCCAAACACTCACTCTATCGCGACAGTTGACTACTGTGTATTGTCATTCACGTAGTTCGTGACAATACACAAGGTTAATGAATAGGCTATTTAGCATTGAAGACTCACTTTGCTGCAATATTAATGCCGTGCTTTCTCTTTGTCGAGTTGAATTGTATGGGAGGCGGTTATACCTAAAGATTAGGATGCCAAACAATGGGCAAACAATTATAACATACGCTTGATGTGATGAATTGTCCCTGGCGAGCTGACATAAATAAATAAATAAATAAATAAATATATAAATAAATAAATAAATAAATAAATAAATAAATAAATAAAGGTCACGCCAGGAAGATGGAGATAGCCTATAGATTAGTACAATGTACAGTAGATACAATAAGAGATAATCGGGCGAAGATATGAAACTATAGCATGGTTGTCCAGCCGGGAGGCCTTTACAGTTCCGAATGCCCGATATTGAATAAAAAAAAGGGTACATTGAGGAATTAGGAAAGAAAGAGAGAAAAATCTTGCCAAAGATAATAGGGACTGAGAGACGAAACGATGGTACATGTAGAAAGAGAAGCAATGAGGATCTATATAGACAGGCCGAGATGATCTCGGATACCATGCGTAAGAGGAGACTGAAGTTTTTTGGGCACCTCACAAGAATGGATGGGAATCGAATAACGTAAGGAATATTTAATGCATCACCAAGCTAAAGGCGACCACAATGTAGGTAGAAGAAACAAGAAAAAATATGGAGGAAGTTGGCGTACGTCCAAAAGACATCTGGAATAGGGCTGTGCTTTGAGATAAAATTGATAACTTCAAGAGGTTCAAGGAAAGATCCAGTAGAACGACCAAGAACACCTGGTCAGAGGAAAGGAAGAGGAACCACAGCGAAAGGATGAAGAAATTCTGGGTGAAGATAAAGGAACTAATCAGCAAATGAATTGTTTTCCGTGGTCCACAGTTGGCCAAATTCGAATAGAGAAGAATACATAAATAAATATATAAATAAATAAATAAATAAATAAATGTATGAATGAATACATAAATGGATAAATAAGTAAATAAATAAATAAATAAAATAATAAATCAACACATATATAAATAAGTAAACAAATAAACAAATGAATGAGTGAGTGAATACATAAATAAGTAAATAAATAAATACATAAATCAGTAAATAAATAAATAAATAAATGTACGAATGAATACATAAATAAGTTAATAAATAAATAAATAAAATAAAAATAAACAAATAAATAAATAAATGTACGAATGAATACGTAAGTAAATAAATAAATAAATAAATAAATAGATAAATCAAATAAAAAATAAAATATATAAATAAGTGATTAAATAAATGAATGAATGAATGGATACATAAATAAGTAAATAAATAAATACATACATAAGTAAATAGATAAAAATAAATAAATGAATGAACAAATACATAAAAAGTAAATAAATAAATAGATGAATGAATACATTAATAAGCAAATAAATAAATAAATACATACATAAATAAGTAAATAAATAAATAAATAAATGAATGAATAAATAAATAGATAAATAAAATAATAAATAAATTAATATATAAATAAGTAAATAAATAAATAAATGAATGAATACATTAATAAGCAAATAAATAAATAAATACATACATAAATAAGTAAATAAATACAAATAAATAAATGAATGAATGAACAAATACATAAATAAGTAAGTAAATATATAAATAGATGAATGAATGAATACATAAGTAAGCAAATAAATAAATAAATAAATAAATGAATACATGAATGAACAAATAAATTATTTAGGTCCTAATTTGGTATGATCGTTCTTCTTAAATGTAGAAACGATCGCTACGGAGCTCACACTGTAGATTCTCACGAACACGTCGACAAGGGGTCTGAAGTAAGGTAAGCATGATCATTATCGTTTGAGATACTAGATACTGGTCTACGTTCTGGACTAATGAGCCTGGCCAAGCGACGTGGGCGGACTTGCAATACATACCATCGCGTTAATGAACTCATGTCAATGAAGCAGAAAATGTTTCAGCATTCCAAAGTTCAAAGGTCACAATGCCGAGTATATTCATGCATGAGATATGACAATGAGATTGTAGTGATGGATTCCAGTTACCCTCGAGTGTCAATTACTTCCAGAGTATGGATGGATGCACGTCAAATATATCCTGTCTCCAACAAAAAAGCAGGGATTTAATATCTCATATTTTCATCCTGTACGTTCTATGGTATGCGTATGGGCACCTGCAGGAATGCTTTTGTTCAATAAAATAATTATATTACACAATTATTCTGTTCATTTTCATGACGCAGAAAACCTGACGACTGGCCTTTCTGTTACATGCGTACTCTTAGTCCACCTTTCTAATTTTAAAATGAGGATGGGGGTCATCGAATTATGAATAACGTTACAAAAAGTCTAATAAAAGGTGCTTTCAAGTTCTAGGTTGCCCTTATTTTTGTTAATCGAGATTGGGAGCAAATAGCAACATGCAGTATTGGCTCTCAAACCGAGACACTCTTTGTGAATGCGTCACAGAGATGGTAGCACAATGCGGTGCACATAACCTTAATGCCAGCCGCTAGAGTGACACGCGTTTCTGATACTTAAAATAGTGACGTTTACGTTAAGTGATCAACGTGTAATCGTCCGTTTTCTTCACTTGCGTGGGGTTTAACTGATTGAGATTCATCGCCAGTTGACCGAGAAATGTGGTGATGATGTAATATTAATGCTGTTGGTTTTATGTCTCTTTTAACTACTGCGGCTTTTAGAGACGGCGGGGTGCCAGAATTTAATCCCGAAGGGGATACTTAACGTGCCAGTAAATCTTCTGACACGGCTCCCTTGGATTTGTGCACACTCAAATGCCAAATGACTTCGTTCGGATTCGATTCTGTAACCTTGAGCACAGTAGACGAGAACGTTACCGCTGTGCCACGCAGTCAGACGCGGCTATTCGAGTCGCCGGGAAGCCAGAATGTGCACTGAAGAGGGTCTTTAACTTGCTAGAAAAATTACTAACACGACTCCCTCGCATTTAAGCACCCTGAAATGCCAACTGACTGGGTCGGGATTAGATCCCGCAACCTTGCGTACAGCAGGCGAGAGTGTTACCACTGCCCATACAGCTGGCCATATTGTATTTGTTTCCTGGATCCATGTGTCCTCCCACAAGTGCGGTCAGAATTCGATATTGTGAGAAATATATAATAATTTCATTCGTGTCGTATAATGTGAGCTCTCACTCCAGCCCTCCCGTACATTAAAAATCTCTGTTGGAGTCAGGAATTGAACCGTGGCCTCTTAGATACGATGATCTTATTGTTGAATCATTAATAGCCCAGGCATATTAAGTTTCAACCTAAAAAAATAATAATGTAAAGCTGAAATTTGGCATAGATGTCCCCTAGTACCCTAGTAACAAATCCTGAAAAGTCCCCATCTCTGCGTTGTCCACGTCATAGTTTTTGGAGAGTTCAAAAGGGCTTAAATGGGGCTTAAGTGCCAAAAACAGCATTTTTGCTTCCTGCGTTCAAAATATTGATCCAAAATCTGTTCTAATGAGCTTTGATAGTAATAAGAGAAGGACTGCGTTAAATATAACGCTCTTATTGGTCGTAATTATTGCCATACATTTAAACAGATGAGTAATCAAACATTTTTAGCTCAACTTTTCTCACGAAAATTTAGCTAATTTGTCATTAGCCGGGACTTATCGTGTAAACAGCTGCTGACAGCGACTAAAGACCCGAAGTAAAAGTTGTAAAGCACACTTGTAGCTTTTAAACGATACATTGCCCATGTTCATCCGACAAACAGCAGCAGAGATACAGTTACAAATATAAAAGTGGAAGTGTAGGAGTCGCTTTCCGAACGAACGCCCATTTACGCTGGTGGGCTCCATCTATTCACCTTTGCTGACACCATTTTGTATCTTCGATCAAGAGCTTTTAGGAATGTATTCCTTTGAATACAGGTAAACTAGCAGAAACAGTTTGCATAGAACAAAACGAGTTTAATGCAGTTAGCAGTTAGACGTACATTCATAATATGCATAATGCAAATAATAACTAAACAAAGCTTAAAAAGCTTTCTTTAGACAAAGAACACTTGCAAAACAAAGCTTACATCGGACTCAATCGTCCTCCTCATCGTCTGAGCCATCAAATGTTATGTTGCAACACGCTTTTCCACTGCAGTGTGACACATTAAGGAGCGTTCTAAATCGGAACGTACACACTCACACCAGCCGCCACAAGAGATCTTGCAGTTGCAGGACACCAAATTGAGGGGATGATCTGGAGCAGCTGGAAGATGAGTTGTCACTGGTACTAAAGCTGAGTGTTGGATTTTCCATACCCATTGGGTCGGGTCCAAAGAAAATCCTAACCATTCCTGAACTTGCAAATATACCCGCAGTGAATGTTGTTTGCATGCCGCCGAAGTCGGCGGAAGTGAAGCCAGCTGAAATGATGCTGTGACCGGTTGTTTGGCAATTTTTTGGCTGTATTTCACTACCCGAAGTTCGTCGAGGCTTTTGCACTCCAATTTGGCACTATCGTCGTGACAAATGGCGAACTTCTCTCCAGCTGATATTATGGCCTTTTCATCTGGAGCCGTAGAGACGAATAGGCCTACCTTCATTTCCTCACATAAAGATGTGGAATCCTTCAATATTTTCCAGGCTTGCTGTTTGATGTACTCTACCCACAGCTTTCCTGTGCGAGATTTCTGGCTCATTGAAGAAAATGTGTCATGAAGCGACTCTTTGAGACGTTGAAGGCAAGTCGTTGGCGGTGACTTCTTCGAATGCGGTAAAAAGCGCCTGTATTTCGTCCTTGTCATCCTTCAGCCCGTCGTTCATGTTGAGTAACATAGTCCCGACAGCCTGTTTTGTCAGAAAATTCGCTCTGTGGGCCCTAGAACATGCACAGTTTCGCGTTATTGATACATTTGAAATTGAAGGCATAACGTAATCATTAGCAGCGAGCTAATTGCAAGCCTACCTAGAATATGCGTGTCCAGACACCATGTGAGTCACTGACGATTTAGCGTATATTTCCGCCCAGAGATCCTCCAAACCGCTTCCATTCATCACGTAGCCGATTGCCCCAAGAAACGACATCAGAAGGTGAAATCCGCCTAGACGAACAACCACGTTTTTGAGTTTCTCTGAAGTGTCCGATGCGACTATCTCTGCAACTTTCGCGTATAGGGGCTGGTCAAAGGTTACGAAACAAGTGCTTTCTTTCAGTTCCGCGCACTCTCTTGCGGCAAACTTCAACGCGGAATATATAGTTGATGGATAGCTCGGTTCCAAGTTAATGAACGGCAGGGCATCAACTGACGTTGTCTGGGAAGCTGGTTAAGCATGAGCAGACAGTGACGTCTTCATGTAGCCGTTCCACGAAGCGGGTAAATTAATACCTGACCACCGTCCAGATAACCACAAGGAGTCCATCATCGACGCAATAGCCACAGAGTTTGGGGCTTCCACAGTAATCTTGACGTCCTTTGAACCAGGAGAAGAGGGTTTCCGATACCACGAAATGTTGAACTTTCCCTTCGCCGCAATCACACCAGCATTAGAAACTTCTCGTGTACGTGGGAGTGGAGATATTTCACTGTGAGGCTCTGGACCTGTGCATTTGATACCACCCATGCAGTGGAATGTGTTTCGCCCGTCCAATGTCCTTATATTATAGTCAGCGTTGTCAAAGCAAAACTGCGTGAACGCTCCAGTATTTGGGATTGGATGTTCTTCACGAAGCGCTGAAACTTCGTACCTGTGGACTTCCGCCACATTTACTGAAAATCCAAGACTGTTTAGAAGCTGAATTAATTGTTTCGAGTATTGTTGGCCTGCTCCGACAGGCCGAGCGCTGTCACCTAGAAACGCGATCGGGTGCCTTTTCAACAGCGGTTATGCTTTGGGACCGTAACTCGGTAACCGTTTCCTGCATAGACATGGGTAATGGACCAATGTAAAGCTAAAAGTATGCTTTATAACTTTCATTCTGGGTCTTTAGTCAATATCAGCAGTTGTTTAGAAATAATGACCTGCTAATGACAAATTAACCAAATTTTCGTGTAAAATTTGTGCTAAAAATGTTAAATTAGTCGTTTTTTCCCCTTCATCAATAGCAATAATTAGGCCTGATAAGTCCGTTATCCTACTGGTTCATTTTTATTAATTGCTTAAGCTCGCAAGAACTAAATTTGGATCAATATTTTGAACGCAGGAAGCAAAAATGCTGTTTTTGGCACTTACACCCCATTTAAGCCCTTTTGAACCCTCCAAATACTATGACGCGGACACCGCAGAGATGGGGACTTTTCAGGATTTGTTTCTAGGGTACTAGGGAACATCTATGCCAAATTTTAGCTTTACATTATTTTTTTTTAGGTTGGCCGTGTTTTTTGCATATAATGCCTGGGCTATAAGGGGCTTTGCAGCATTCTCGTCACTAAGCCCCGAGTGCTTATAAAGAGAAGAAATATTTATCTGATAACCTCTGTTATAATAGAGTATTTGGGTCTACGATTGGGATGGGGGCAGCCGTGGCCTTAAGTTAGGAAACATCCCGGCATTTGTCTGGAGTATAGATATGACACCATGGAAAACCACTTCTAGAAAGGTCATGATGGCAATCGGATCCACCTCTTCGCAAGTTTGCCTCACGAGGCTGAGTGTATCCCGTTCCAGCCCTCATATTAGAATTAAATTCCTTGGCATGGCTGGGAATCGATCTCGGACCTCCGGGGTAACAACCAAGAATGGTAGGTGTTCCACGGCGAGGTAAGATCTAAATAAAATAACGATCAGAAAATAATTGTTGATATTCTTTCATTTGTGGGGTTTGGACATCGTGGTCATTTAGCACCGTATAATTGAGTTTGTGTAGAATTTGTCTGGCAACCTGTGCTATTCTGGTACCTGTAGTAGTGTATGTACAGGGCCATTATCTATGTGCGCCCCGATAAACACGACAAGTTAAGCCGGCTGTGACTGGCGCAGATCGCGGGCATGTGTACCCGGTTCAGCCGGTGGTAGACGCACACTTTAACACTTTTACCAAACATGTTCAATAATGTGTATGCTACTTACAGTGCTCATAGCTGATGCACGTCCATATGAATGACAAAACGCGTGGGGACTAACGTTATGAGTCAGCGGAGCGTGCCAACCACCGGCTGAACCGCGTACGCGTGCCCGCAATCTGCGCCAGTCACAGCAGGTTAAGCTTGCCGTGTTTATCGGGGTGCTCATAGATAATGACCCTGTATTTATAATGCAGGTGAGGATTGGGAAGAAGGCGGCCTTGACCTTAAGGCAGGAACCATCCCAGCATTTGCCTGAAAGACATGAGAAACCACGGAAACTACTTAGGATGGTTAAGGTGGGAATAGAACTGCTATCAACGCTAGTTACAACACCTCAAGGTGGTTGTGTAGATCTGTGATTAACGTACATGGTCTCTCCGAACTCGCAATACGTGTGAATTCGAACAGTACACTACTGGCCTTATATTCTTGATTTTGGTGCAAGGCAGGTGCCGGGACGATACCTCCCAATAGGCCACTGCCACCTCCTTCCAACTCCTTGCCAAGCATCATTCCTATTCATTCATCTTGGGTTATCTCCTATAATAAGGATTGCACCATAAAGCACACCCGGCAGTAGAATAATGAACTGCATAGGAAGTCTTTCTCTCCTCATTCCACATTTCGTGGAAATGCAAAAAATAAAGGGTAGTAATACAGTCACTGCACAGACACGTGACCTTATCGATTTTATTGGCGTAGAAGATATGAATTATTTAAGTAATATTAATTTTACTAAGCGGATTTTGAACATGAACAATTGAAATTAATGGCTCGCGAATCCTCTATCGAACTTCTGATCACCAATATATCCACGCTGAAAGTAATCTGGAGAGCTCACAATGGAAATGTGGTCAGCAGTATAAAATCGCTGGTGACCAATATGATTAGTACGGGGCACCAAGGATTTAGCTTGCGGCTGCTAAATAGTTAATAGAGTTTGTAAAGCTGACATTACAGTTAAGCTCAGGGACGCGTCTCTCATGTCACGAGCCTAGCGGAGGCAGTCAAAGGGAGATCCTCTAGTCGCTCTCCAAGATTGTCAGGCATCCAGAGTAACGTCGTTGTGAGTGAGTAATACGATCAAATTGCTCACTAGCGCTCTCAATACTTGTCGTTCACGGTTTCACGAAGAGAGCTGATGACGACATCTTCTAGGTCATATCCCCGTCACGGATGAAACATTCGTGGCAGATGACCATGCTGTTCCACCCCCTAAAACAAGTCGTCATCATCAACATCATCAGGGCGCGGACTTAGATGGCCTAAAATATTTAAAGAAATATCTATGAAACGACTGCAAAAATCCAATAAAACGGCACGAAAACTTTGAAAAATGACCTATAAGTTTGAATGAAATTTTACAACCTATTTACTGACCTAGTTGATACAGACTTTATTTATGTTGCTGACATAATACCTCAATTTTAGAAATAAGTGTTTTGATTCAGTTTATTAATTATTTATCGTATGGCTTTTAGTGCCGGGAATGTCCGAGGACATGTTCGGCTCGCCTGAGTCTGTAGCTGCTTCCAGCGGACACCCTAAAGGGTGAGCTACAAGTTCCGTTCAATTTCAAGTAGTTCCAACTTTCGCCACCAGATATCAATGTTACCTAGTGGTGAACGTTGGAACTTTGATAGAGCGTTCTGACGAAATCTAACCTAACAATTTTGCTTTACACAAGTTTAGTCTGTGAAAGGATCTTTTACATGCCATAAATCTATAACATGGGACCGCCGGATTTACTTCCCCTCCGAAGGAAGGCATACTGAAGGATTTTTAACGCTCTTAAAAATCCGACGACTTCGGCCGGGTTTGAACCCGCTATCTTGGGCACAGCAGTTCAGCATGCTACCGACTACGCCACCGAAGCCGCTAGTTTATTAAAGGCCCAGGCAACTTATTTTCGAGTTTTAGTTTCCTAACTCACAAAAAAAAAAAAAAAAAAGTCAACCCCTGGCACTATCCAGCCCATGACGGGCTAAGGCCGACCAAGCGACCGCTGCCCAGCCATTTGGCCTGCAGATATTGGGGTGACGCGTGATCAGCGCGTCGGGTCCCCTCGGCCGTTAATCTTGGTATTCGTGATCGGGGCGCTGTCTCACTGTCAGACAGCTACTCAATTGTCCTCACGAGGCTGAGTGCACCCCGTTCCAACCCTCACGTCAGTTTTAAAATCCCTGACGGAGCCGGGGATCGAACCCGGGGCCTCCGGGTGAGAGGCAGGCGCGCTACCCCAACACCACGGGGCCGGCTTCCTAACTCACTGATTCCATTATTAAATTTTAATCAACGTACTGAAAACCCTACCGCGTTATTTTATTTTGTTCAGGTGGTATAAGCGAAAAACGGCGACAATGCTTGAGCGTGTGACGTCACTGGAGCCGAGCCGCCTTGCGCGCGCCAACAGCAAGGTTCGTATCTACAAGCCTTGCGCCAACAGTAGGCATAGCAGTATCAGACAGTGCAGCTGTTGTTTCGGCGTATTTAAGTACTGTAAATGATACCTAAGTGAAAACATGGTTTACTGCGTTGTTTATGGTTGCAAACACGCAACCACTTCGAAAACATTGAAAGAAAAAGATGTAGGTTTTCACAGATTCCCCAGTCGAGAGAAATCTCCAGAGAGATACCGATCTTGGCTATCTAGAATCAGTCGCGCTGATTTCTCATCAACCCGAAATAGTCGCGTATGCCCTACATATTTCAGGGAGCAGGACTATGAACTATCGAGCAGATATAAAGCAGAACTCCTGAAGCAAGAAAGGAAACTTGTGTTAAGAAAAGGTTCTGTGCCCGCGCTAAATTTGAAAGGAATGAAACGTGTTCCGGTGACAAGGTGTACGTCTACATAGATTAGGAAGAAAATTTTTACTGAAGCGATTGAATGTACCTCTGCGAATGTTTCAAGTGTTTTCCCGAGTGTTTGCAGTGAAAATGAGAGTGGTATCCAAGATGAATCCAGCATGTCTGTAAATCCCAATACAGTTGGAGTACACTGCGAATTAGGAGGAGAAACATTTAGAAACGCAAAGTGTTACGATAGTGACAGTGATCCTGGTGTTCGTGTTGCAATATATGAAGCAGATGAAGAGAATGATACTACCTCGGATGATGATGATGATGATGACGATGACAGGGAAGGAGATGAAACAGTACAGCTGGAGGTGGTGAGTAGAAAAAATAAAGCATGGCATTTCAGTGAGACTACGTTGCTGTTCGTAATGTGGCAGAACCTGCTACTTCTCTTTGCTAGGTGCCTTACCAGCGGCAAGAAAGTAATTCAAACTATTCCTTCTACTAAAGGACCTGCTGTGAGTGTCCAAATGACCTGTCTAGCAGGCCATACTGTCGTATGGAGATCTCATAAGAATGTTAACAAATTCTCCATGTTATCAGTCACCTTGGCTACTGGTATGCACATAACGGGAGTGGGTTTTCCGTTACTGAAATCATTGACAGACTGTATGGATTTATGTTTCATGAGCCACACAACATCATCATCATCATCATATATATTACTAGCAGGTACCCGCGGCTTCGCTCACGTCATAGTCGTGCCATATTGTTATTCAATGAAATGCAGGTTTAACCCCGTTAACACCCCTTTAGAACATGAATATCCAATAATCCCTCCTTAGTTGACGTTTTCGACACACAACAAACCTATCCCCAAAATATCACTCTTCTAACTTTAATAGTTTTGGTTGGTCGATGAGAGTGAATATCCAAAAATCCTTCCTTAGTGGACGTTTTTCTTCCAGAATTTCACCCTCCCCATGGGCCCCTTAAATTGGATTTATGAAAAAAAAAACCGGTCGAACACCTATTTATTTAATTATTTATTCATTTATTTTTAAACTGGTTGTTTTCCGCTGAGTTTGAAACTTCTCGCCTATGTCATTTAAGAGGTACACGCTCCGTTAGCAATCTTTCAACCCCCAATTTTCATCCCTTCCACCTCATAATATACACCACTTCGAAAAAACATTAGACATGTGTCAGCTTATTTTTAATGATTAGTTTATATGCCAAGTATCACATCATCAAATGAAACCATTCGTGAGATATTCTTATTCAATGAAATGCCCGTTTACCCCTTTAGAACCTGAATATCCAAAAACCTTTCCTTAGTGGACGTTTTCGACATACAGCGAACATATTCCCAAAATTTCATGTTTCTAACTTCAGTAATTTTGGCTGGGCGATGATGGGAATGTGAGTCGGTCAATACATTTTATTTTTTATTTTTGAGAATTTCATCCCTCCCATGAACCCCTTAAATTGAATTTATGAAAAACAATAAACGGTCGAACCCATATTTACTTATTTTTAAGCTCTTTTCCCCCCTGAATTTGATGAGTGAGTAAGTGAGTCAATCAGTTAGGACACTTTCTTTCCTGTTTTCCCCCCAGAATTTCACCCCTCCCCATGGGCCCCTTAAATTGGATTTATGAAAAAAAAAACGGTCGAACGCCTAATTACTTATTTCTAAGTTGAATTTTTTCCAGCTGAATTTAAAACTTCTCGCCTATGTCGTTTAAGAGATACACGCTCCGTTAAGAATCCTTCAACCCTCACTTGTGACCCCTTTCACCTTATAATATACACCACATCGAAAACCCCTTAGACACATGTCTGCTTATTTTTAATGATTAGTTTATAAGCTGAGTATCACATCCACAAATGAAACCACTCTTGAGATATTGTTATTCAATGAAAATCAGGTTTAACCCCCTTAAGACCCATTTAAAACATGAATATCCAAAAATCCTCCCTTAGTGTACGTTTTTTTACATACAACTTCAATATTTTTTCTGGGCGATGATGAGTGAGGGAGTGAGTGAGTCAGGACATTTTCTTTCAATTATTTTGTTCAGAATTTCACCCCTCCCCATGAACCCCTTAAATTTGATTTATGAAAAAACAACTGTCGAACACTTATTTACTTATTTTTAAGCAGTTTTTCCCCCTGAGTTTGAAGAGTGAGTGAGTGAGTCAAACAGTTAGGACACTTTCTTTCCTTTTTTCCCCCCAGAATTTCACCCCCTCCCCATGTGCCCCTTAAATTGGATTTATGAAGAAAAACGGTCGAACATCTATTTACTCTTTTTTAAGCTGATTTTTCCCCGCTGAATTTCAAACTCCTCGCCTATGCCGTTTAAGACATACACGCTCCGTTAGGATTCCTTCAACCCCCACTTTTCACACCTTTCACCTCATAATATACACCACATCGAAAAACCCTCAGACTCATGTCTTCTTATTTTTAATGAAGAGTTTATATGTCGAGTATCACATCCCCCAATGAAACCAATCGGGAGATATTGTTATTCAATTAAATGCTGGTTTAACCCCCTTAAGACCCCTTTAGAACCTTAATATCCGAAAATCCTCCCTTTGTGGACGGTTTTGACATACAATGAACAAATCCCCAAAATGGCATGTTTCTAACTTCAATAATTTTGGCTGGGCAATGATAAGTGGGTGAGTCAGGACATTTTCTTTGAATTTTGTTTTTTCAAAATTTCACCCCTCCCCATGAACCCCTTAAATTGGATTTATGAAAAAAACTGTCGAACATCTATTTACATTTTTTAAGCATTTTTCCCCCTGCGTTTGATGAGTGAGTGAGTCAGTCAATCAGTTAGGACATTCTCATTCCTGTTTTCCCCCCAGAATTTCACCCCTCCGCACGGGCCCCTTAAATTGGACTTATGAAACAAGATGTTCAGTAAAGAACATATAGCCTACTTTCTCCTAAATGCATGGGTATTGTTATAACTCTTTGTCCTTTTCAAGGAGTATGATTGAATGTTGGTTGTAGGAGCTTGTTGAAATACAACGTGCTATAGGGATATTAAACATGAATATGAGGTACCCTTTGCTAGTGCTACCTCTGTACCAAATTTCGTTCAATTCGGTTTCACCGTGTTTGAATTGATAGGGGGAATCGATTTGCACACATACTTGGCCACCATCTGCAAACTATTGGGCTGATGTTCTTGCAGTTTGGTCAGAATATGTTTCCCACATAAAGATATGGTGTTGCAAAATTAGGTAGAGACTAGATTATTAGGTTGGTCGTAATTACATTTTAGCTTTTAACATTTGGGTGGCCGCGATTATGTTTCCATCAAGATAGCGGTGATATAAAACATGACACTGAGGTGCCCTTTGCTAGTGCTACCTCTATACCAAATTTCGTTCCATTTGGTTTCAGCGTGTTTGAATTAATAGGGGGAATCGATTCTGACACAAAGATGGCCGCCATCCGCAAACTATTAGGCGAATGACCTATTAGATTGTTCAAAGGATTCTCCCTCCATAAAGGTATGTAGTTGCAAAATTTGGTAGAGATCGGATGATTAGGTTAATCGTAATTTGATTTAAGCTTTGAACATTCGTGTGGCCGCCATTACGTTTCAGTCAAGATGGCGGCGATATAAAACATGACACTGAGGTGCCCTTTGCTGGTACTACCTCTGTACCAAATTTCGTTCCATTCGGTTCCACCGTGTTCGAATTAATAGGGGGAATCAATTTTGACATAAAGATGGCCTCCATCCGCAAACTATTAGGTGAATGACCTATTAGATTGGTCAAAGGATGCTCCCTCCATAAAGGTATGTAGTTGCAAAATTTGGTAGAGATCGGATGATTAGGTTAATCGTAATTTGATTTAAGCTTTGAAAATTCGTGTGGCCGCCATTACGTTTCAGTCAAGATGGCGGCGATATAAAACATGACACTGAGGTGCCCTTTGCTAGTGCTACCTCTGTACAAAATGTCGTTCCATTCGGTTCCACCGTGTTCGAATTAATAGGGGGAATCAATTTTGACATAAAGATGGCCGCCATCCGCAAACTATCAGGTGAATGACCTATTAGATTGGTCAAAGGATGCTCCCTCCATAAAGGTATGTAGTTGCAAAATTTGGTAGAGATCGGATGATTAGGTTAATCGTAATTTGATTTAAGCTTTGAACATTTGTGTGGCCGCCATTACGTTTCCGTCAAGATGGCGGCGATATAAAACATGACACTGAGGTGCCTTTTGTTAGTACTACCTCTGTACCAAATTTCGTTCCATTCGGTTGCACCGTGTTCGAATTAATAGGGGGAATCGATTTTTACACAAAGATGGCCGCCATCCGCAAACTATTACGCTGATGACCTATTGGTTTGGTCAAAGGATGCTCCCCCCATAAAGGTATGTCGTTGCAAAATTTGGTAGAGATCGGATGATTAGGTTAGTCGTAATTTGATTTAAGCTTTGAACATTTGTGTGGCCGCCATTACGTTTCCGTCAAGATGGCGGCTATATAAAACATGACACTGAGGTGTCCTTTGCTAGTGCTACCTTTGTACCAAATTTCGTTCAATTCGCATTCACCGTGTTCGAATTGATAGGGGGGACAGACATTCAGAGTACACACACTCACACACACACAGACACACAGACACACACACACACAGACTCACACACACACATACACACACACAGACAGACACACTTTTTTCGCCCTGTGTTGATCTCATAAGTCTACTTTCATTTTTTGCAAAAATCGAAAGTAGGCTAATAACGGTCAAACATGTATTTACTTATTTTTTATGCTGAGTTTTTTCCGCTGAGTTTCAAATTCCTCGCCTATGTCGTTTAAGGGATACACGCTCCGTTAGGAATTCTTCAACCCCCACTTTTCACCCCTTTAACCTCATAATATAAACCACATCGAAAAACCCTCAGACACGTATCTTCTTATTTTTAATGATGAGTTTATATGCCGAGTATCAAATCCCCCAATGAAACCGTTCCGGAGATATTGTTATTCAATGAAATGCAGGTGTACCCCCTTAACACCCCTTTAGAACCTGAATATCCAAAAATCCTTCCTTAGTGAGCGTTTTCGACTTACAACGAACATATCCCCAAAATTTCATGTTTCTAACTTTAATAGTTTTGGCTGGGCGATGATGAGTCAATAAGTCAGTCAGTCAGTCAGTCAGTCAGTCAGTCAGGACACTTGTTTTTATATAAGAGATTTCAGTAGTATGCATCCCTCCTCCGGCGCTCACAAGCGATCGATCGTGAAAAATGAGCATTCAAATGAAAGAGAATATACATTACCAATGACGCATTGCACTCTAATTTCATAAATATCTATAATTTCTTTCAAAAGTGACTTTCAAAAAACTGTACGAAGTGTGCGATTTGCAGTTACTGTTGCTGCAAGAAGATACGCTCCATAATTGGTGTCTACTTCACATTTTGGCCGCTGTGACGCCTGTTTCATGTCATTTTAACATTCTGAGGTCTTTCCTTTATCATTTTGCAAGGATTTCAGGAACAGTAAATCAAAGGAATGTGTAGCCTACTCAAATCGTATAATTTCATAAATTAGCAGCGACGAATTGCATTCTGATATCATAAATATCACTTTTTGTAAGAAGCGTGCGATTTGCAAATACTGATGCTCTAACAAGCTGCAATTATGAGTTGTCGTCTAAAACCTTAGAACTATTAAAGATTAAGTTAATTCTTTTACACGTTATCTTCTATCATTTCCCATGGTTTTCAGAATCAGTCGGCTAAATCATTGGACTGGGTACTCAAATCGTATAACCGGCGAGTGTTACTGCTAAGCTTTCAATCAATGGACTCAGCACACACATGATTTAAGATCATCCGTCTGAACAATGGATTTATTAAATTCCAGGTTTGTTAATATGCCGCGATACAGGTTTTTCTTCTGCATTCTAATTCCATACATATCGATTTTTGTAAGAAGTGTGCATTTTGCAATACTGTTGCTGTATCATGCTATAATATGAGTTGTTGTCTAAAACCTTAAAACCATCATCATCATCATCATCATCATCATCATCATATAGGCCTCATAAATTAGCAGCGACGAATTGCATTCTAATGTCATAAATAGGCCTATCAATTTTTGTAAGAAGTGTGCTATTGAACGTCTAATTCCCTTACAGCTTTCTTGTATCATTACGCATGGATTTCAGAAACAGTAAATCAATGGATTGAGTAGGCCCTACTCTAAATCATAAAACCGGCGAGGGTTACCGCGTCTAAAACCTTAGAACTATTAAATATTAATTCTTTTACAGGTTTTTCTTCTATCTTCTATCATTTCCCATGGTTTTCAGAATTAGTAAATCAATGGATTGGGTACTCAAATCGTATAATTTCATAAATATCGAATAACCGGTGTTATGATGATCCAATTTTCAGTGATTGCCTTCTTAAGTTACGGAACGTACTACTTGGAATTCTGACTGAAAGTTATTGTATCGAATAACCGGAGAGTGTTACGGCTAAACTGTCAATGAATGGACTCAGCACACAAATGCCATTAACAGTGACGAATTGCATTCTAATTTCATAAATATCAAAGAAAGAAACTAGCCACGCTGATCGTTGGACTTAGGAACAAGGAAGCCTCACTGTAAGCGGGGCGTGAGGAAGTTTTACAACGAGGGCTGTTCTGATAAGGGAGAAAGAGGCTCCTCAGCCAACAAGATAAAGCAGGAAATCTTGACCAAGATGCTGTCTGCCCGGAGTGCACCCTGAAGCAACAAAAAGGAATTCTGCCCGAGATGTCAGAGGCAATGCACTAATGAGGACAGCACAATCGAATGCGATAGGTGCAGAGAAAAGACCCAAGAGAACTGTACTGGCCTCATTGGTCAGGAAGTCAATGACCTTGAAAGAAAGAACAGGAATCTGATATGGCTGTGTGAAATGTATAAACCTGAGGCACTGGACTTGAATAAATCCTGTGGGGTGGTAATAGCCGCCCTTTCCGAAAAGGTCGAGGACCTAACACAATACATCAAAAACCGACTTCAGGAAAACATGGGAAATCAGATCAAAGAGGAAGTATACACTATACAATGCTCATAGAATGAAACCAGCCTCAGCACGCTCTCATGTTGACACTCCACTGAAGAAAGCGAAAGCACCCCTGTAGGTAACGTGCAAAGGAGTTTAGCGCAGAGTGCCTCACACAGGAACGGGAAAGCTGCCCTGCAGGCAGTGTATGAAGGAGTTTAACACTGATCGTTGCACTTAGGAACAAGGGAGCCTCACTGTAAGCGGGGCGTGATGAAGTTTTCCAACGAGGGCTGTCCTGATAAGGGAGAAAGAGGATCCTCAGCCAACAAGATAAAACAGGAAATCTTGGCCAGGATGCTTTCATAAATATCGAATAACTGGAGGGTGTAATGATGAACCAATTTGCAGTGATTGCCGTCTTAAGTTAGAGAACGTAGAGCTTGGAATCTAACTGAAACGTAAATAGCGTTCTATAATCATTTAGTTGAAATAAAATCATTATAACCTTTCTCCTTAAGTCTCTCATTATAAACCTATTGGGGAAAGTATGACTTATGAACATGCGAGATATCTCGCACGGGTCCGCTAGTCTTACAAAATTGTGAAACGAATCGTTACCCCAGCTATTAGGCATACATGGGCTCTGCATCGTGGTAACACCGTCAAGAATCTCATGTCATCCGGTAGGAGGGTGGGGATTGCGGGTGATTGTCAATTTGACAGTCCAGGTTTTTGTGCAAAATATGTAACATATTCTGTGATGGACATCGGCTCAGAGGAAATTATTGACTTTGTTGTTCTGCAACGAGGCCAAGTTTTCGGCGAGTTGGAAAAGCCCGTGTGTGATAATGTGCTATCAAATCTATCATCAGAAGGACTAAATATAGAACTATTCTTATCCGACCGGCATCAGGGCGTTCGAAAGCTTTTACGAACCAAGTACCCTGGAATCATTCATGAGTTTGATGTGTGGCACTTTGCCAAAAGCTAAGGTATAAAGCTGAAAGCAGTAGCCACCAAGGCACCCGCAATATTAGAATGGAAACGCAGCATTATTAATCATCTTTGGTGGTCAGCTATGACATGTGAGAACAATGAGGAGCTACTTGTTGAGAAATTTTTGTCCGTTCTGAATCATATTTGTGACACACATTCATGATTAGGAAACACTCATTTTCACCAATGCGAGCACGAAAAAATAATCGAAAATCCAACGCAAAAAACAAAATGGATCAATAGAAATTCTCTAGACTATGGTATCATAGCCAGCGTTCTCAAAGACGGTCGCTTTATAAAAGACTTGCAAAGCATAAAACATTACTGTCACACTGGGTCCCTTGAATCTTACCATAACGTCCGACTGAAATACATGCCTAAAAGAGACTGTTACTCATTTCACGGAATGGTAAATCGATCAATGTTAGCAATGATGGATCACAATAACAATGTAAAACGTGATCAAACGGGAGAAACACTTAGATCAGGGGTTCCCAACCTGGGGGACGTGGGGCTTTATCAGGTGGGGCGTGAAGTGATTTCCGAATTAATATTTTTTTAAACTTGAATTTTACAATTTTTTATAATAAACATTTTTCGAATCTCTCCAAGAGATTGTCCCGCTAAGTCAATCGTTCAAAGGCACTGGTAATTGCCAACTAACGGCACAAACCTCTGATAGCCGCGAGGCTGGAGGTGAAATACGAAATTTTCTGTGTTGTAAGGAGCGAAATTGGCCAAAGATAGACATTCAAACATAAAGGGAACCCACTGTATAATTCGCAGGCAGGCAGGCTTTGGAGGCCAAAACCTTGCCATAAGATTTTAATAACACACTAAAAGTAGCTATAAGAATTGTGAACTCTGTGAAGAAAAGTTCTTTATTGACAAGATTGTTTGAAGCCCTTTGTGTTGACCTTCAAGCCGATCACAAACTCTCCTTTTCCACACAGAGATTCGCTGGGTATCAAAAGGGAACATGTTGGCTTGGTTGTTCGAGTTGAAGTCTGAAGTTGAAACTCAGCAATTCTTCTACGTTTGTGCCGTGTCTTGTGTGGGGTTTCGCCTAGGACACCAAGCTAGGCTCATCAGCGGGCTCTTGGTGTCCCCGCCCGGACCCCCACAGGAGTGACGAACTGCGCGCCACCTCCCTTTATATAAGGTGCAACTGCACCACTTGACTACGAGAACTAAAAGTTCAAGCAGCCTTAACCTCCCTATGAAGGCTTCCAAAAAGATGGTATATTGGCTTTCACGGCCGGTGAATTAAAACTCAGCAATTCTTCTAGGTTTGTGCCGTGTCTTGTGCGGGGTTTCGCCTAGGACACCAAGCTAGGCTCATCGGCGGGCTCTTGGTGTCCCCGCCCGGACCCCCACAGGAGTGACGAACTGCGCGCCACCTCCCTTTATATAAGGTGCAACTGCACCACTTGACTACGAGAACTAAAAGTTCAAGCAGCCTTAACCTCCCTATGAAGGCTTCCAAAAAGATGGTATATTGGCTTTCACGGCCGATGAATTAAAACTCAGCAATTCTTCTAGGTTTGTGCCGTGTCTTGTGTGGGGTTTCGCCTAGGACACCAAGCTAGGCTCATCGGCGGGCTCTTGGTGTCCCCTCCCGGACCCCCACAGGAGTGACGAACTGCGCGCCACCTCCCTTTATATAAGGTACAACTGCACCACTTGACTACGAGAACTAAAAGTTCAAGCAGCCTTAACCTCCCTATGAAGGCTTCCAAAAAGATGGTATATTGGCTTTCACGGCCGGTGAATTAAAACTCAGCAATTCTTCTAGGTTTGTGCCGTGTCTTGTGTGGGGTTTCGCCTAGGACACCAAGCTAGGCTCATCGGCGGGCTCTTGGTGTCCCCGCCCGGACCCCCACAGGAGTGACGAACTGCGCGCCACCTCCCTTTATATAAGGTGCAACTGCACCACTTGACTACGAGAACTAAAAGTTCAAGCAGCCTTAACCTCCCTATGAAGGCTTCCAAAAAGATGGTATATTGGCTTTCACGGCCGGTGAATTAAAACTCAGCAATTCTTCTAGGTTTGTGCCGTGTCTTGTGTGGGGTTTCGCCTAGGACACCAAGCTAGGCTCATCGGTGGGCTCTTGGTGTCCCCGCCCGGACCCCCACAGGAGTGACGAACTGCGCGCCACCTCCCTTTATATAAGGTGCAACTGCTCCACTTGACTACGAGAACTAAAAGTTCAAGCAGCCTTAACCTCCCTATGAAGGCTTCCAAAACTAATATTCCCTACGTGAGGGACAGACTGGCTATGAAAACCAACGCTACCTGGCGGTCTGTGGCCTATCGCCAGTTTGTGTACTGGGTCAACTCATGGATTCCTTTAGGAAGAAAGAAGAGGAAAGTTATACCGTCTTGTGTCGTGAAGGCAATCTGACAACAATATCCTGATGAAGGAGGTACATACGTAGGATTCCAGGCTGCTGAGGGGCAAGAACTAGAATACTTTGATTAATAAATTTCAAATTATATTTAGAATATTTTATGGCAGTCTTTTCTGAAGATGTGATGAAACAGTCCAGTTTATAGCGGGTGAAATGCGAGATCCCTCCATCCAAGGGCCTGGGGTCAGAAGCAATGTTTCTTGGTAGTTACGGCTCAAAGTATGGATCTTCTTCTAAGGGAGTGATGCGCTATTGTCCATTTGTCATTCCAATTACTTCGAGAAATATATATGTCCTCCATCCGTATTCTTTCTCCTTATAGACCTTACTGTTAATCCACTTTTTTGATGATTTTGAGTATCTAAGTCAGTGGTTCCCAACCTTTGCCAGCTGACGCCCCGCTATTCAAATATGAGTGGTCATCGCGCCCCTCACCCCCGTCTCTTGTATAACCTCTTCGATAAAGTGACGTGGAGTTAAGGCTGCTTGAACCGGCGAGGGTTACCGCGTCTAAAACCTTAGAACTATTAAATATTAATTCTTTTACAGGTTTTTCTTCTATCTTCTATCATTTCCCATGGTTTTCAGAATTAGTAAATCAATGGATTGGGTACTCAAACTTTTCGTTCTCGTAGTCAAGTGGTGCAGTTGCACCTTATATAAAGGGAGGTGGCGCGCAGTTCGTCACTCCTGTGGGGGTCCGGGCGGGGACACCAAGAGCCCGCCGATGAGCCTAGCTTGGTGTCCTAGGCGAAACCCCACACAAGACACGGCACAAACCTAGAAGAATTGCTGAGTTTTAATTCACCGGCCGTGAAAGCCAATATACCATCTGAAGTTGAAACCTTTCTTCTTGATGAAAGTAAGAACGATCTGTATGAAGTGTTTATTGATGCCAATTGTATCATCTCATGGCATATCTTTGTGATTTTTTTGAAGCTTGGAACAGTTTGAACTTAAACTCCAAGGCAAAAAATCCAATATTACGCTTGCTTAGGATGCCATCAAAGCTTTCCTGAAAGAAAAAAAAACATGAAGTTCGGTGAAGAACTATGCAGCCTACTTTTCTTGCCAATGATTATTCTACAGTATATGAACCTATCTAGAATAATGACGAAATTAAGTTGGTAATATCGAAATATCTAATTAGTTCAAAATATACCTGGTAAAATGTAGCCTAATAGCGCACTACAGTTGGCAGCCCTGGTGACTGAATATATTCTTAGTTCCATCTCATAAGGTACAGAATACAAAATTTGGTTGAAGTCCAATGGACGTTACATGCAGTTAGACACTGGATCTATCAGCACGCGTAAAAGCATGTTGCAAACAATACCATGCGTGTGCTGGTCAGAAATAATCTGAAATATTATGATATCTGTTGTGCCAATTTTGGATGAAATCCGTTTGTTAGTATAGAAGTTACATGTATTTTAAAATTGGACATATCAGCAGGCATAGAATCATGTTGGCAGCACTGCCTTGTATTAATTACTCCAAATTAATCCAGAATGTCAGGTGCTATACGTGTGCAAAGTATAGAGCTGTTGGCTTGCATACTTTCTGATATATTGATATTAGGGTAAAAAAATATAGACAGCATTTATTCAGAGTTGGCAGCCCTGATTGCTCTTAACAATACTTATAGTCATATCTGTTATGGTACACATAGCACATACGAAATTTGGTTGAACTCCAACTGATAGTATAGAAGTTACATGTATTTAAATATTGGTACTATCAGCAGGCTTATAATCATGTTGGTAGAACTGACGTATAAAAGTTACTCCAAATTAATCTAAAATGTCAGAATGTACGTGTGCATAGTTTAAAGCTGTTGGCTTGCATATTTTCTGATATATAGATATTTGGATTAAAAAAGGAGAGAGAAATTATTAACAGTTGGCAGCCCTGGTGGCTCCTAAGAATAAGCTCAGTTATATCTGTTTATGTACAGATATTACATACAAAATTTGGTTGAAATCCAATTGATAGTGTAGAAGTTATATGCATTTAAACATTGGACCTATCAGAAAGCTTAAAATTATTTTGGCAACACTGTCATAGTTGGCCTTCTGGAAATTAAACTAAAATAGTATTATCTACATGTGTGCCAATTTTGGAATAGCTCCCATGCATACCTTGCAAGATATCCAACATGGAGCTCAAATTTCGAGTGCGTTTTTTCAGCAGTTGGTAGCACTGACATCATTTTCAAATATGGACGTGAGATATTCCGGTGCACATCTTTACTCATACTAAATTTGGTTTTGATTGCTGCAGCCGTTTAGGAGTTGATAGGAGGGGACACACACACAGCCAGACAGACAGACAGAAGGACAGACAGACAGACAGAAGGACAGACAGACAGACAGACACACATTTTCCCGGATCGATCTCATAAGTCTACTTTTTCCTCATTTTTGCAAAATGTGAAAAGTAGGCTAAAAATACTGTTATGGAAACGCCGGCTTCATTTGAACAACTACTCATCGTTTCACCGCCTTAATGACATTTTGCTGGAAAATAAACGTAATCGTAATAAACTTAAAGTGCAAATTCAGTCACATTTGGATTCCCTGGCACACGAATTCGACTTCTACTTTCCTGATATCTCGTCGGATAAACGGTCCTGGATTTTAACAAGAAATCTGTTTGCCATTGACATTGAAGCACTGCTAGCACAACTTCAAGAAGAAGCCATAGATTTGAAGTGTGATTCAAAGCTAAAAGATGATTCCAAAATATTAGGACAGGGTGACTTTTGGGTAAACTGTCTTTCAGTGTATCTTTGTATTGTGCTCACCGAGAAACTGTCTCATGGGACATAAATTATGCTAAAATGAAGTTAGCATACGAAATTTTGATGCTATTCGGTGGATTAACACGATCGTGTTGACAGACTGAAAAGCATCAACCTTTCGTATACTAAGGCAACACTGAAAATGGCTTCAAACACCATAATGAAGTTAGTTTGTAATAAATATATTTATATATGTTTTCAGAAATAAATTCCATTATGTAGCGTTACTTGGTTAGGTCTGTATCCTCCACGTCACTTTATCGAAGAGGTTATACAAGAGACGGGGGTGAGGGGCGCGATGACCACTCATATTTGAATAGGGGGGCGTCAGCTGGCAAAGGTTGGGAACCACTGACTTAGATACTCAAAATCATCAAAAAAGTGGATTAACAGTAAGGTCTATAAGGATAAAGAATACGGATGGAGGACATATATATTTCTCGAAGTAATTGGAATGACAAATGGACAATAGCGATTCACTCCCTTAGAAGAAGATCCATACTTTGAGCCGTAACTACCAAGAAACATTGCTTCTGACCCCAGGCCCTTGGATGGAGGGATCTCGCATTTCACCCGCTTTCATCAGCTATAAACTCGACTGTTTCATCACATCTTCAGAAAAGACTGCCATAAAATATTCTAAATATAATTTGAAATTTATTAATCAAAGTATTCTAGTTCTTGCCCCTCAGCAGCCTGGAATCCTACGTATGTACCTCCTTCATCAGGATATTGTTGTCAGATTGCCTTCACGACACAAGACGGTATAACTTTCCTCTTCTTTCTTCCTAAAGGAGTCCATGAGTTGACCCAGTACACAAACTGGCGATAGGCCACAGACCGCCAGGTAGCGTTGGTTTTCATAGCCAGTCTGTCCCTCACGTAGGGAATATTAGTTTTGTCCATATGAATACAACGTGCAGTATTTAACATATTGTAATTTAATCCTCGTCCTCGTGCCAAACAATACACGTCACGTAAGAATTGAGGCTTTCACGGCCGGCGTTACAAAGTTCATCGATGTATTCCGGGCTTAAGGGCCGTGTTCCAGGGGCTTGTGACGGTCCCGACGTTTCGCCGAAAACTTCGTCCGGCATGAGTGCTTCGCTGCTGTCGAAGTCAGAGGAACCCTGGAAAATGCCGGACGCAGTTTTCGGCGAAACGTCGGGACCGTCACAAGCCCCTGGAACACGGCCCTTAAGCCCGGAATACATCGATAATACACGTCACACTACCACGCATTTCATTCATTGTTTCACTGTTTGTACAGCAGAAACTTTCAGCAGCAGTGGGCATCGCCTCACACTGTTCACACTTACACCAGTCGGTGTTCCCCAGTCTTTCCGATATAACAGATGCTGATGGTTCATTTTCTACTCCAGATGTTGTGCACTTTGGTTCAAACAGATAAGGCTTTACTTTTCTGGACATGACTACTTAATCCAAACAACATGCTCACTCTGCACTCTGACAATTACTAGTAGACTAGTAGACAGACGGAAGAGGCGCGCAATACCGTGTCGTAAGGCTCCAGTGACGTCACGCTGTCCCCTACCTAAATTTTCGAATCTTCGTATCGCGCAAGCTAATCGAGATTTGTAATTTCCGATTTCGACATTCCAATCTTCTGCTCGAAATCTAACTGAATTCATTAAAAACAGACAATCGATTTTCATGAGTTTACTGGGCCTTTAATGCGGTAATTTAAGTATTTTTCATGATCATATTCCTTAATACAAGTTATACTGGTGAATATGAATATATAATATATGTTAAACAGATGACCTCATTGTTCGGACCCTTAAAACAATAACAACTAGGCATATCTAACTACGAACTAACTAACAGGTGTGGTAGCTATGTAGGGATGAAAGAATTAGCTCATGACAGGGAGCATGGACAACTGCGTTAAACCAGTCAAAACACTGAAGTCTCAAGCAACAATATTGCTGAGAATGACCCAAAATAATAACTTATAGAAACACGTTTAATTAAACTCTGTATTTGATGTCACGGATTTACCTTTTTCAAATATTGTTCAATCAATGGGGATATAAATTACAATTAACCATTAGACTATACTTAATATTGGAGCACAGTTCACCTGGACGGCCGTGGTTCGAATCCTGGTGACAATGGGGTGGAAATTTCACCTGATAAAATCACGTGGCGTCGGGAGACGCATCCGGCTTCAAATCCCTGGATAGGCTAATACCAAAATGACCCAGGTTGGTTCCGGCGACCCCAGTTATTTAGGATTATTTGTTTAAAGCCAGTGCACCTGGCGAAACAGGACAGTCAACTGGTGGGGACAACACGAATTCGAGTACCTACCGAGCCGCCAGCGAGCAACCTCACTCGATGGGCACAAGCTGGAGAGGCCAGGTTTTATCCAGAGCTGGAAAGTCGAATTGATGCTTCTGAGATGCACTTGAACAAAATGATGTTCCAAATGAGGAGATTACGAACATAAACGTCCTCGGGAGCTGGATAAAAGTGAAGAGTTTTTAACGACCATCGAAGTAAGGAAGTTCCAATCCATGGAGAACATTATAAGAGGCGAACGTTATGAACTTCATCTCATTATTCAGGGCAAAATCAAAGGAGAGAAAGGGAATGGTAGAGCAAAGGACAGGAAAGGGAGGAGACCCTGTACTTTTACGTGATCGTTAATCTCGTGATCATTAGCCGTGGGACATAATTTGTTTACGTGAAATCTGGACTGGCTGCATGGCGCTGAGGTAACGTTCTCGCTTGCTGTTCCCAAGGTTGCAGGATCGAATCTGGCGTAGTCAATTGGCATTTGAGGGTGTGCCAATGCAAGGGTTGTGTCGGTAGATTTACTGGCACGTTAACAATCCCTTTTGGGGAAAAAATTCGCACCCCGGCGTTTCTAAATGGTGTCTTCGGTGGCGTAGTTGATAGCATGCTTAGCTAGAATGCCCAAGGTCCCGGGTTCAAATCCGGCCGAAGTCGCCGGATTTTTTAAGAGCGTTTAAAATCCCTCAGTATGCCTTCCTTCGGAGAGGAAGTAAAGCCGGTGGGCCCATGTCACAGATTTATGGCATGTAAGAGAACCTTGTAATATCTAAATTTGTGTGAAGCAAAATTTGTAGGTTAGGATTGATTAATGCCCTTAAGTTTCAACGTTCGTAACCAGGCGCTGGTTGCGATGTCATCTAGTAGTAGCCAAGTTCACAGCTAGGTGTTGTGGACGGTAGCATTTGGTAGCGATAGTAGGAACTACTTGAAATTATCGTCTGCAGTCCTTACTTGAATTAAAAACAGATAACACACACTTATACAGTCATCTCAATTAACACCGGTTGTCAGACAGATTCTACACACACCCAAAGTACACAGGGCTACTTGACCGCGTTATCGCAGCCCCTAAACTAAGGAACGAACCAACCAGCCGTTTCTAAAAGCCTCGGTAGTTAAAACGGACATAAAACAAATAACGTCATATTATTACGTGAAATCTGCACCACTAGATATTTCACCTCTAAATTCCTACATGAGATAAGTTTGTAGATCTCCAGCCGGTTGTCTAGGTGAAGAACGATCAACTTATATTTATATTTGTTGCTAAGATACTTGAGTGAGAATCTACTTGTTTCAATTCCACACATGTTCTCCTCGCGTCTGAGTTATTAAATATTCAAAAGAACTGAAGACTTTGAAAACTTTGTTTATGTAGAATTAACAACACCAAATATTTACATAACTAATACATAGGCACGAAGCCTATTTTGCTTGCCTTGGGCAAAGCGTACACAGTGTCTACATAGCTAGTTGTCAGTTTGTCAAGAGACCGAAAATAACCATTACATTAGCTTAAATATTAAGTTAGTTTGGTGGGGAGGTGGGCCGAGGATAGTCGAAGTAGACTCGGTAGACCGAATGAGATTTACCAATAAGGGATACATCTAAATAGTTAATAACCAGTAGGAAGTAAGGCTGGGGGGCGGGGAGTAGAGGAGCAGGGAGGGTTCTGCTTCAAATACCGTTATTTATGCAAATGAGGGGGGCGTGGCAAGGTCAATGACCTTGAGATAGGTCATGATCAATGACCTTGAGGTAGGTCATTGACCCCCAAGGTCGCCTGGACCCCGGAAGGTAAACAAACCTTGGAGGGTCCAGGAACCGGTTTGAGGGGGTGTGGGTGGAGGGGAGGGGTGGGGGAGGGGGGGGGGGAGGGGGAGGGAAGGGTGGGGTGGGGGACGAGGGGGGAAGGATGGAAGAGGATCTGCACGAGACCCTCCTCGACCCAGTCTCTCTGTTGGACTGAGCGCCTTCTCTGTTATGGTCTCGTGCTATATAGCTTTGCTTTGTACTTGATGAGATCCGAGTGTTGCCGAAGGTTTCCGAATCTTTGTCGGTGAATGAATCGTCAGATTTGAACGGTCAACTAGTGTGTGTGTGTGTGTGACGTCATAGCAGATTATGTGATGTGGGGTAGGTCATGGTTGGAAGTGTTCTTAATGGGAAAACATGAATGGAGATGGATGGTGGTTGTTGAAACCTGACGTGGTAGGTTGGTTAGGTGTGAATGGGTCTGAGAGACAAACAAAATGGGGTTGAAAGCGCTCAATGGTAAACAAACATCAATGGTATCTGGAGTAGTGAATGGGATTGAGAGAGAGAGGGGGAATGAACTGGTTGTTGAATGTGCTCAATGGTAAACAAACGTCAATGAATCTGGAGTAGTATTTCCTGTAAATGGTAGGGTGGGTGAGGATACAAAACGCATAGCATGTTGGGTCGGCCAGCTCGACATGAAATAAAAACAAGAAGGCGTACACCAGATCTGATTTATTAATCCATGAATTATATGTGGCATTAAAACCTAGCCACTTAACAAAAAGTTTATTGCCACGTTTTTGTACAATTTTTTCAACAAGATAATGCTTGGGATATTGCGTCCTTTGCAGTTCCTCCATGTAGAATCCTCCTTGGATTGGCTGCTTGTTGAGGTCATCAAGTAAATAAACAACTGGATTAGAAAGTTTTACCTTGCGAATACGAAATATTTCTGTGCTCCAGTTTGGTGTGTATCCTTTGGCGAAGATTGTTTTATGTTTACTGATGCGCACATAATCACCAATACGTAATCGATGACGTCGCGGATCTGCCGTTTTGATTTTGTGATGAATGCGATCCAATTGCGCAATGTTCTTGGTTACAAGGCGTGGTTTCATTCTGATAGTTCTATGTTTAGTGTTGTTGTAACGTGTCACCAGGTCGCGTACAAGTTCAAGCCAGCGATAGGATCCTCTTGCTGTAAATTGTTCCCACATGCGCGTCTTGAGTGTGCGGTTGAAACGTTCTGCAACACTTGCCTTTAGATTGCTAAAAGTGGAATAGTGATGGATGTCAAGTGATTTGAGATAAGCGGAAAAAGTCTTGTTGAAAAATTCTTTGCCTTGATCTGTTTGAAGCAAACGAGGTTGTCGTCTTGACCGCTGAATGATGGTCTTGAATGCAGCGGTGACTAGTTGTGCAGATTTATTCCGAACAGGTTCAACAAAGGCCATTTTGGAATAAACGTCGATGACGGTGAGCAGATAGTTGACCCCGTTGTTAGCTTTGGCATAGGGAATCATTTCAACCAAATCAGCTTGCCAAAGATCGTCAACGCCCCGTGTGATGACATGACGACGATGGTAGAGACGACGAGCTGGTCTATGCAAATCGCGAGCAATGGCAGCCTTAACAGGCGAGGGTGTATGAACACGTTGACTCATTAGACAATAATGCCAGCATGACGAAGCTCCTCTTCTATTTCTAAAACTTCCGCCTCGTGTCCGGTATGACCAGCCTGTTCTGATGCACGCAACAGTTGCAGACGTTTAACCAACTTATTTGGATTGTTCCAATAGGCGAAATCGATGAAAGGTTTCAAAGTATTAAATGTGATACCGGACGCTGAATTTGCACGGCGAACACTTGCATAGGTGGGAAACAATTTTGATATGATGGTTTTATATTTGAAGCTCTTATTAGCATTTACTGCTGCAGAATGTTTATAATTACGTCTAAAACCATTTGTAGCCATCAAGATGTTTTTATACTTTTCATGATCTTCTTTATCATAGTCCTCGGTAGAAGGTGTACGTGAAAATAAAAGTTCTAAAACACCTGGCGTCAATTTGTAACGAACTGTTTTAACAATCAAAACATTGTCACTTATCTTGATTGGTGAATCGCCAATTCGAAATCTATTGTTTTCATAGCGAACACCATAGGTAGTATCAGTTTTCTTAGTAAAAAGATCTTCAAGGAAGGGAGTAACCAACGCACCATAATTTTGTAGTAAAATGGATTTTAACCGCACATATTGTTCGGGCGTATTTAATATTTCTTTAAGAGTAGGCTGCTTTTCTTTGGGTCTAGTGGGTGTTTCAGCAATTATTGATGTTTTCAAAAACTGGGGCAGCGGTGATTCTTTGGAGCTAGAAGACGGAAGCAATGGAGAAAAAACATCGTCAGGTTCTTCATCATTTTCTTCCTCCTCTTCAATTGTTTGTGTTTCTTTTGAGCGTGTAATAGGCTTTGATGTTCCTTTCAACACAGCTTCCAGAGGTGACTTCAAATGTTTTTCGACAAACAGTTCACTGTCGGCATGTGCACGTTTTAGATAGCGAAACTTTTGTCGAATGCTATTTCGTGCACGGATTATGTGCTTTTTTAATTTACTCCCTG
The DNA here is from genome assembly GCA_946902985.2 of Meconema thalassinum. Classification (NCBI taxonomy): domain Eukaryota; kingdom Metazoa; phylum Arthropoda; class Insecta; order Orthoptera; family Tettigoniidae; genus Meconema; species Meconema thalassinum. The sequence goes on along the minus strand of OX336388.2, from coordinate 570,523,634 downwards.
TTGTCGCCATGACATCTGAACAAATGATGTTCAGAAAAGCAATGCAGCTACTTAAATATGAATGAAATGATCAAATCCCATGCGGTAGCGTCCATTGTTGATGTTGCTCTGCTTATCAATAACAAGACAACTGTGGTGATGAGCGTTCCAACACATGGCACACAACTGTGTAAAGGCTTGAAAGGTCATGTCTGGATTCACGTGATCATCGTAGACGTGATGCATGTTGCGCTCATCCTGTCGGAAGAGAACAATCACGTTGGCATTGTCACGAATTAACTGTTTTGGTATTCGCGAATAGGTTTGAGCGAGATAAAAACAATCAATATATTTATGACGTCCCATGCTAAAGTAAGCCTGAATAATACCCTGTCGTTCTGTGGCCACATCGTCAAAAATCATAAGCGAATGGGGGCGAACATTGTCTGGAGAAATGACATCTTCGTGTGCTGCGAATGTGAAGTAGCCCATGTTGCGCAGACCTGACATGACCTGTTCCAAGAACACATACAGCGGTTGATACAGCGATTTGGCAAAGATATAGATATTTTGAAAGCGCACTCCGTTTAAGGAGGTGATGAGGGTAAGCAGAAGATTGGTTTTTCCACATCCTGACGGGCCGGCGATGAGACAGCGAATGGAGGATGGGAAGAGTGATCCATGACGTTGTTCGGACGATGTTGAGAAGAGGTTTGAAACCAAGTCTCCCACCGGAAGTGAATGTTGTTGCTTAATAATCTGCATATCAACTAAATGTGAAAGGGGAAGAGCTGGTCTCTATATACATGAGGCAAGCGGGTGTTTCAGTTCCAGTGTAACCATGGACGCCTTTGGAAGAACTCTTAAAACAAATGAACGATTTGCTTTGACAAACGATCCAAAACATGATACAGATCCGGCAACTAAACGATATGTTGATGCTAATGTATTGCCACGCACAACAGATGGCAATTACAACTTTAATGGAAAGCGATTGACCAATATAACAGAACCCGTATTACCCTCAGACGCATGTTCAAAAAAGTATGTAGATTATTTCCGCTTAAGACGTATCAAAGGAGATTATGAGGCTCAGAATAAACGTATTACGGGCGTTGCAGATCCTGTGAACGATCAAGATGTGTGCACCAAAGCCTATGTGTTAACCAATGCTGTGGTGTTAACAGAAGCAAAGGACTATGACGTACACCAACGTCGAATCACTCAGCTGGCTCTTCCAACAAACAACACGGACGCTGCTAGAAAGGACTATGTAGATAACAAGGTGAAACAGGTGCTCAGTATTGTGCCCACCCTAACTGCAAAGGGCTATACAGCAAATAATGCACGCCTTGTGCATGTGGCCGATCCTGAAGATGATCAAGATGTTTGTACAAAACGGTTTTTAAACTCTGAAGTGGAAAAGGTGTGGGAAATTAAGGAGAACGCTCTACAGATGAAGCGAAGACGAATAGCCGAAGTTGCTGATCCTGTGCAACCTCACGACGTGACGACCAAACGATTTTTGGAACAACGGTTATCGCTTTTTATTAAATCAATACCCTCTATATTTCTGCTTCACATTGTAAACCAACAACCGGTAAAAGATCCCAATAACCTCGCCTACATACTACGTTCGGGGTATGACTATTACCGTTTAATGTATGATGGTGCCATTCGTGTAATTGAGTATGCACCAGATTTGAAACATTTAGAGGTACGATTAAACGGTAGTGTTCAACCACTTATTGATCAACCGGTGAAAGCCGGAGACAAATTATTCTTTCATTTGAAACTCTCGTCTGAAGAAAAAGAGGCGGGGAAAACGATGAACGATTTTCCTCTATATATAGAACTTGAATATACAGCCACCATTGAATAAATAATTATAGGTTCCCTTCCTGAGGAGTGTTAGTTGTGTTGAATACTTTGCGGTGTGAGGTTGTCTTGTTCTTTGGTCGCGATGGTGAAACAGAGATATGTGGTGAAGAAGAGGAAGAAGTTGTCAAGAAAGGGAGGCTTTAAAGCTATTCTTCATGCGGCACGTCTAGCTTCGCGCGGAGAAACAAATAGTGAGTTGGCTATTAAGAAAGCACTCCGAGCAGCACGATTGCATGCGAATCCCAAAAGTAAACTACGTTTTAGAAAACGTGCCCGAGTTATTCCTGTGCCGAAACGTGGTGGATTTTTACCTGCACTGTTTGCTGGACTAGCAGCCCTGGGTTCACTTCTTGGAGGAGCAAGTGCGGTAGCACGAACGGTGAAAGCTGTTGAGGAGGCGAAGCAACAGTTGAAGGAAAGTGAAAGGCATAATAAAACTATGGAGGCCATAGCACTGCGCGGTAAAGGTGTGAACATGAAGCTAGCACCCTACAAGAAAGGACTCGGCATTTACATGTCGCCAAAAAACGGTTAATCGATGCACTGCCACGACGAGCCATGACGCATGAGGAAGTTATAAGGTATGCAAAACAGCTAAAGATCTCCCACTTTCGAGGTGTGTTTATGCGCAACCAACTACCGTCTCGACCACGGAGCCATGAAAGTGCAGTTGTTAATTTGGATGACAGTCATGGACCGGGAACGCATTATGTGGCCTACATAAAGCATGGGCGAACCGTGTGGTACTTTGACAGTTTTGGAAACCTTCCTCCTCCGACAGAGCTTGTTCGCTATTATGGAAGCAGTGCAACAATACACTATAATGTGAAACGAGTGCAAAATTTTAACACGCAACAGTGCGGTCGTCTATGTTTGACTTTTCTATATAAGACCGAGCACGGCGGGTGACGTGGTCATTATGACAACAGAAAGTAGAACGTTTACAGTGCACGGACAAGGTGCGGAAGTAACTGTTGACTTTTATCCTCCTATTGAATTGGGACGACGACCCTACGTGCTGGGACTTGTTTCGTTTGAAGGCTATAATAGAATCTGCAACATAATTGAAGACGTCAATGATAAGTTCTACTACGATGACTATGTGTTAACTCTACCGTCTGGCAGCTACACCGTAGATGATATTCACGATCACATCTACACAACTCTCACCAAGGAATTTAGTCTAAAAGCATTTCTTGACAGGACACGCAAGTTTGAACTCATAGCCAACAACGTGACACATCGCTGCAGTATTCTTTCTTCTTTTAGGATTGATTTTAAATCTCAACCAGATTCGATTGGGCCATTGTTAGGCTATTCACCACAAGTGTTAGTACCGAACGTGATACACAAGTCTGACCAACCGGTGAAAATAATTGAAGATCATCACGTATCTGTCACGTGTAATATTATTACAGACGTCTACACCAATCAAGTTCCCTCGCATTCGCTTTATGATTTTATTGTTACTTCACCTGGTGGTTACATCATCCGCGAAAACCCGTCGGTGGTGCTCTATCATCCTGTGAGTGTGACCAAGATCAGGAATATTACCTTAAGACTGGTGAATAGAAACCAACGTCTCATTCGGTTAGACCCTCATACACCTGTGACCTACAAACTGTATCTGAAGCCAGCATGAAACAAGTGTATAAAGCGGCAACGCTGTCAAGAACAGGTGTTAGTTGTGCTCAACACGTGTACAGGTTAACACGTGTCAACAAGCAGATCCTACAACAACTTGGTTACACCTTACGTCATGAATTCGATTCTGGACGTGACAAACCCTGTCGAAGTACAGGAGGGTATTGTAAGAATTGAACACCATTCCTACCAACCGTATACTCAGGGACTAAATAATAATGACGAGATTCGCATTACTATTAACCAACAAGATATCTACACGCTTCCACATGAAAGTTACATCCAGATTGAAGGGCAACTCACCAAATTGGATGGTACCATTCCAACAACGTCAAAGTTGGCCAACAATGCTTTGGTCTTTTTGTTTTCTGAGGTTCGCTACGTGATCAACGGTATTGAAGTGGATACTACTCGAAATGTTGGCATAACAAGTGTCATGAAACTTTATCCCTCGTATGGAAGCGAAGAGAGTAAAGCTTTTTGTATGGCTGGTTGGTGTCCCAACTCAACCAACGACTGGATGATTAACGATGATGGTACATTTACTGGACATTTACCTCTAAAATTAATACTAGGCTTTGCAGAGGATCATAAGCGCATTGTTGTGAACGCAAGACAGGATCTGATTCTTGTACGAGACAGGAGTGATTATAATGCGCTAAAGGGAGCTGATACAGCGCCAATAGATACAAAAATTCTACTGCAACGAATTCTATGGAAAGTACCGCACGTTACTCTATCAGATCAGAAAAAATTGAGTCTGCTCAAGATTGTGGAGAAGGATACAGCTTTACCCATTCAATTTAGAAGTTGGGAGCTGCATGAATACCCGGTATTACCACTCTCCGATACACATACTTGGTCTATAAAAACCTCACGGTATACAGAGCGTCCCCTCTATGTCCTGGTTGGATTTCAAACAGATCGCAAATATCAACAGAATAAAGATGCATCAAAATTTGACCACATCCAATTACGAAATATACGACTCTTTTTGAACGGTGTTACCTTTCCCTATGAGGGAATGGATTTAAACTGTAACAAGAACAAATATGGTAAGCTTTATGACATGTTTGTAAACTTTCAGTCATCCTATTATCAGAAAGAGGCATGTCCGCCATTATCACCACAAGACTTCAAGTCCAAGGCGCCTCTGGTGGTGATGGACTGTTCGTATTTGGAGGAGTCGATGAAGGAAACAACTATTGATATCAGACTAGAATTTGAAACATCTACAGTTATTCCAGAAAAAACAACAGCCTATTGTCTTATTGTTCACGAGGCGCAAGTGTTTTATCAACCGCTGTCCAACATGGTGACCAGAGTATAAATAGCATGTCTTCCTCCATTGCCCTTCACAGTCATGGAAAGCTACGATGAAGTCACAACCCCCTCTGCGAGGCGGGTCTGCAAATGTGAAAGTGATTCACCAAGTTCAGATGAAGATTCAAGGTTTACCATTTATCGCGCCCTAGTGAGTGAAGCTATAACTGCCTATCACAAGAATCATACTGTGCTTAGAATGCCGCCGCATCTGGTTCACTATTTACCGGATGGATTCATGTCTACGTTTGGTATTCATGACAGGGGGTACAACAACAAGCCCATCACCAATCAAACAAATAATGTGGACGATGGTGTTGCCAAAGCTTCATCTTGTCATGTTGGAGAGCGGGTAGATTGCATGGACTGCAAATGCGATCGTTGCTCAACAAGTCGAGACGCTGATGCAGCATTTGAGATTTATCGCACCCTGGTGAGTTTAGCAATACGCGCCTACCATAAAGCGCAATTTCTTCGTGAAATGCCGCAGCATCTGATTGCCTATTTACCAGCTGGATTTCTGACCGCGTACGGTGCACACGACATTGATCTTAATTGGGATAAGCTACCATTACACCTCCGTATGTCGGCGGATGTTGCAGCCTGCCGTCCCTGTCGTAGACACTTTATGCATCGAGAAGATTCTCATTGTGATTGGGATGGTCCAAATCCTATGATAAAAAATTGTAAGCGATGTACTGATAACTTTATGAATAAAATTGTGTAATTGATTTTTGTGTGTATATTATTTTCTCGCTCCTATCCAATCAGTTAGTTGTTAAGAAGCAGCGGTAGTGGAAGGTGTGATATCCGTCGCCATGCCGAAAACATTGATTGTCGACGTGCAGGGTTTCAAGGTGAACGGAAACAAGTTTGTATTTAAAGAAGTTGGAATTATTGACTGCACAACCATGTGGGCACCAAGAGTAACCAGTTTTATCTTTGAACCACCGTTTCCATTGCATTTGCAGTCAGACGAGGACAGAAGACAAACAGAGTGGTTGCAACGCAATTTGGGACTAGTCTGGAAAGAAGGTGACATTCCTTACCATCATCTATCATTTGTTCTGAAAGCTCACTTGTTTGGCGCTGACCTTGTCTTTGTAAAGGGAAGCGAAAAAAAGGAATGGTTGCGTCAGTATGTTAATTCAACTTGTCAACTTGTTGACCTTCATGATCTGGGATGTCCTGCACTGTACAACCTGTCCGTGCCTGATGAACCTCTACAGAATAAAACACTTCAAAATGTTTGGAAGCTTTTTGATTGGCTAGCTCGCAAAGCATGTCAAAACTTGCATGTTGAGTGTAAAGCGCTGTAACGTCGGCTACAGTGTGAGACATACCAGCGATCAGTGCGGATGTGTAGAATTATGGCTGCAATTGAAGGTTTGGACGCCAACCCCACAGAGCGAGCTATTGTCAAGTTTTTCGCCTGCAAAAAGAAGCTAGACAGTTTCACAGACGAGGAATTGAACGCTTTGCCCAAGGCGTTCCTTTTTTATGTTGCTTCAAACGCGGTGAAAAATATTTGGCACAGTGTACCTAGTGAGTGGACCAGAGATCCTGGTCTGCGCGAACTACAACCATGCACTGACTTTAATCATCACCAGCAAGTGTCTATTACTAAAATGCCCTCCATTAAACAGTGTGGAACGTGTCAGCTCATCAAATTGTACCACGGGCATACAAATATACCGTCGTGTAAAGACTTTGCTTCGTCATTTCATGGGTGCGATGAAGAAGAGGAAGAAGAGACAGCAGCGGCAGTATCGCCAGCACCAAAAAGTAAGACAACGCTTGAAAAAGATATGCCAGACCTTTGCTGGTCATGGTCTTGTTAACAAGGCCATTGATCTACTTCCCATTGAACTGCATATTCCTGGCTATCAATTTTGTGGACCTGGAACTAAACTAAGCCAACGTCTAGCACAAGGGAATTCTGGAATCAACATATTGGATGCAGCGTGTAGAGATCATGACATTGCTTACAACAACAAGAATATAGAAGTACGTCGAGTTGCAGACCGCATTCTTCTAAGAAGGGCCATGCAGCGTGTGATGTCATCTACTGCTTCTATTGGTGAGATGATTGCAGCCTTGATTGTAGCAGGAGCGATGAAGTCAAAGCTAATGATTGGTGGTGGATTAGTGAGGAAAAGGACAAAGTAATAAACATGAATCAAATATTGTTAAGTATTTATTTGAGAGTCAGTCCACCAGTTCATAGTATACATAAAATATGGTTTAGTTTTCTTCTTGTAAAAAACATACAATTTTAATAAAAAGAATTGAAAATGAAAGTGTGTTCTTTTTTACTAGGTGTGGAAATGTCCAAAAGGCAAGCTATTTACACCATCCCACAGACGTTTATCGTCATATGTTGTCAGCGATGTTTTATTTTGATTTACTGTAAAAATATTATGGTTCTTTGAAAGAATGCGTGTTTGCTGGTATAAGCGAGAGGTGTTTGCGTAGAGTACACAACGATATTCCTCAACATTGAGGAATTGTGTGACGCTACGAAGAACACCCTTCGCTTTGAATTGACCTTTATTCTTTTGTGTTGAAAATGCGTACATTTTCGGCGCCAAATCCACAAATTCTGTCATAACATCACCGGCGCACTCATCCTTAAATAGACCATTTTTTTATTCATGGGAATTATGCCAAACATATTGTTAACCTCATAGTTTGAGGTATCAAAGTAATTTGGATGTTCTCTCATCACTGAGTAAACATCTATCTTATTGGTTTGATAAATAAGACTGTCTGTATCCATATACAGTAAATTTACATCTCCAAACTTTTGTTTGGCAAACTCATAATGAAATTGATACATTACAAATTTTGAAAAGTCAAGTATTACCATTCCCAAGTAAATTGGTTTGTTATACATGATTTCTGTCTTTGACAATTCAATGGTTACTAAATCAGTTTCAATAACTCGTACAGAATGGAAATTAGGCATAGCTATATATTTTCGTGCGCCATATCGACCGTCCCAGTGGTTTACCAAATGAATAGTTCTATGCTTTCGAATATTTTCCATTGATTTACCGTAGCACGCATTGTTCATTAATTTATAAAAAATTGATTCAAATGTGGTCTTGGCGTGTTGCCGATGATGAGTATTCAATTGCATGTACGGTTGTAACCATGGTTTTTGGTCAAAGCAAATAATGCGGTGAATGGATTGCAGTTTCAAACCATGTTTCAAACATTGTATTAAATTTTCAATGTGTATGACGTACCGATTTTTTGAATTTAACGTTGCCAGCAACTTTTTATTGTTGGAACGTGAACTGGGAGGTTGTAATTTTTCAACACAAAATGGTAGATCAGAATGATCATTGTGTATCTCACAGGGATATAATAAGTCGACCTCTAGAACGTAGCCACGCGTGTCATTGCTCAACACATCTTTTAAATTAAAATTTGAAACTTCATCTGAAGTCAGCCATCGAAAATTTTGATATGGAAGAGGTTTTTCCATAGCATATCCGTATAAATTGTTACAATCTAGGTAGGTGAGGTATGTTGTAGGTTGGTTTGGTTTGTATGTATCCATATATGGATTATTTGCTTTGGCGTGCTTTTGCACAAGCGAAACAAGACCACCACGTATTCCGCGTTCAAAAAGAGTAACATGTCGATGTCTGTTAATAGTTCCAGTTCTATGTCAGTCACCTTCAACATACAGTCCCAACTATATCCGGCAAGGGTGTAGTAATGGGCTGGATCTAGATTGTAGATTTCAAGACACAGTTTGCGAAAGTGTTCAAACACGTCTGTCAAAAGTAGTGTATCAATTTTGAGGTATAAATCAGCATACTCGCCCAAAGTTGATATCTTGAACACGTTCCATACTTTTTGAGCGTGTAAATAGTCTTCTTCAGAAATATGACTTTTTGTTAAGTCATTGTAAAATTTGTCCTTTGAAGGGAGTGCAGTTTCCTATAAACATGCCCAATTGTTTACATAATTATAGGGAAACACCCCTTTTCGAATGCATAATTCAAATTGTTTGGCATCAGTAAAGTGTTGACATACAAAATGCAAATTGTTTGGGTGAAGCCCTTGAACAAGCGCATCCAATGATGATGCGAGGAATCTATACGAATCTAAAAATCGTATACTGATTCCATTTCGCCATTTCGAAAACGAAATAAAATTTTCATGATTTTGTGGAATTAAATTAAACTTTTGGTTTTCAAGGTTAGCAAATTCCTTAATAATTAAATGGCTGTCATACCGAGACATGTTGTGTAAGAAACAAGAAATATAGCGTGCTCTTTTATACGCCAAATTACATACACTATGAGCCGCTCCTCTAAATTTTCCAGTGTACCGATTATGGTCTCTCACTGGCGTGTCACAAGGTGCTATTGATTTTTGACAAATGTGACAAGTGGTTGCTGTTGCAAAAACCGCCTCGTCTGCGTCCGACATTTGAAGCGGAATTGGATTTTGCAGGATATTGTACACCCGATCTGCCAAGGCGTCCAATTCATTTAAAAACCAAGCAGCAGCATCTGCATCGCGATAAGATTTGAAGTATGAAAGTGAAGGGTCGTATGAACAAATCACGTTTAGGGCACAACTGAATGGCACATGTTGCTGTACTTGTTGAGTGTACGGACGTGTCGGATCTGGTTTACATGTGTCAATGGGTGTGGTTAAACATTCAAAATCTGCATATCCTGTAAATGGAAGTGGTTCTTGACGAGACACATTTTGAAATTTCATACTGGCTTTATCCTTTTCTGGAAATGTAATTTTTACCGCTGGTTGTGTGATGCAATCAATAGTATGTGCTGCCAACTTTTGATTGCTAGTAAAATATTGCAAACAGCGATCACATATATATACCCTATTTTTTTTTTGTAACTTGTGAACGAACTAGTCTAGAAAGATCTTTGATATAACAATAATGGTTGCACAATTCCCCTTCAATGTACAGTAAATTAAAATGCTTTTCTTTTTTTCCCTTTGTCACATACAATGGACCAATAACTTTGTCCCCTTCAACTCCGTATACATTAATGGAGTAAAGCGGATTTTTAGATTCAAAACGAGAAATGGCGTTGAGGTCCATTGGGAATTCTATGTCTGCTAAATTTAGACTGATCATTAATTCCATAAATTTTTGGTGATATTTTCCCATTCTGTGAACATTTTCAGTTGCAGGACTTAACCCAGCAGCCAAGGACCAAACAAAGCAAAAAACGTCATTATTATCCACATTGATGACTGCGTGATATTTTTCCAACTGTTTAGGTAAATTAACATGAGCTGAACCACTGTTCATGGGATCAAAGGTGCATACATTAATTTTAAAATGGTTGATAGCTTCCAGCGATTTGCCACTTTCCAATTCTTGAAACTCGGCAAAGCGCGTCATGAGCTTATCGACAATGTTTTTACTATACCAACTGTGTATATTATCAGTGCGGTACAATTCACACATTTTCGTATGTAAATAAATCGGTTTTGTTATTTCAACACCTTGTTTTAAAATAACAAAATCACATAATAACTCAGCGTTAATCTTTAACGCTACATGTTCTCTTAAACAGTCTTGCATTTTATTTTGAAAAATGTTGTAGCTAGCGTTTAAAAATTCATTTGGGTCTAAAAATTTAGCATCATTATTAATTTTAAAGCTACATAACTTATTATAAAAGCAACTATCCACGTCCTGCCAACTAAGTTTTGGTGCTGACATCATGACACTTACAGTAATTACATTTACTACAAAAACAGCAAATCACTGAACAGTTTGCAGAGAATGAAAACAAACAAAGTTTATTGTCTCTGCAAATTCTGTTTTAACATTAACAAATTTTAAATTTTATTTGATTCTTCAATAAATTCTACCAAACATCTTTTATTTTCCAGTCCCAAATATTTTAGGTAGATGGTTCCTTTGTTGAGGTCATTTACAGCTTCGTCGTTGAGTTCCATGAACCTCGCAGGTAAGAAGACAGCGAAATCTTCTAGTTCACAAACTATTCTTCCCCCATATTTTGTTTTCACCCTGCGAACAGCTGTCACCAAATAAGGTTCGTTAACTGGCAGGTCCTGTAAACGTTTAGTCTCCAGGCCGGTTGCTCTGCCAATGAGATTCGCAACTGTTATTGCAGACATATTGGTTCTGAAAGTTAATTATAAAGTGTTTAGGTAAACTATTAAAAATGTTCAGGTACCCTCCACCTTTATTTATTAGCACATTAACTCAAACCCTGATCTATAGACTAAACCATCAAATGTGTATACAAAACTTATTTGCTAAGACGAGCAGTCTCCTAAAAGCGCTTAGTCCAGTAATCAGTTGGATAGAGCGAGATAAAGTAATACCTCTTTTAACTGACGTCAAACCTGGTAATGACTGTTAGTTGCAATAATAGTTTTATATACCCATTTGATATTATTATTATCCACTTGATAAATTGTTAAGGTCAACTGTGTAACCATCGACAGTTAGAGATACTAAAAGTACTGTGTTCAATATTACCTGATAGAAGATCTTTGCAGCAAAGCGATGTGTTTACTACAAACTCGTGGACTTCTCTGGCTAGCAACAATAATGTCACGGCTTATATACCCTTACAATCTTAGGCAACGCCCCGGTTTGTCCGCTTTCTCAGTAACTGGATGACCTCCATATTTAGTATAAATGAACCTGCTACTTTACAAAGAATTATCATTCACTGCTATGTCTGATCAGGAGAACACCCATGCTGATGAAGAAGAATCCAACAATTGGGATTCATCTTTGGACATTTTCATGTAAGTAATATTCATTTTTTTAAATTGATACCAGGCTAAAAAATTAAATCAAAGCCTAGAACGCTAACCAATTAACCATGGGACCGGAATATATTTTTAATTAAGACAACACAAACACCCAGTCCCCAAGCCAGAGGAATTAATCACCAGAAAATACAATCCCCACAACCCTCCCAAAAATCTAACCCAGGACCCTCCAGTTCAGAGCCTAACAGCAGCCAAGAACAGTATAGTTGAGCCACACAGCTATACACATAGTTGTATCTTGTCTCGCAATAAGCAGTCAAGTTAATTATTACACTATTGTTTAAATGCAATGTCAAGCTTGGCTAGCACTATTGCTGTTAATGTTAATAGCGTTTGTCAAATTGTGGTCAAGTAGCTTTGAACACTTAGATAGGTGTTAAGGTTTTATAAACTTAGCCGGGTGTAGCCTTTGTGTAATAACTTGTACTAGTCGAGAATGCAAATTGTATGCAAGTAGTACTTTCTTCAACACTTGTTCATATATATTAATTAACTATAATAACAGCAGCTCCACTCGCTAAAGCGCAGCGTTAGGTCATAGGGCTCAAGTCGCCCACGGGTGGAAAAGGGTGTGAGTAGTTAGCACCCCAACTGGGAAAAGGGGGATTGGGATTCGGGCACACAGTGAAATTTAAATAGAGCGATGAGGAAGAGACCAAATATTGATAACCAAGGTTTGATACATTTATTTGATTTGTGAAGTAATAACAAACATTTTCATTTAGAAGAATAATTAAAAGAAGCTAATAAAAAATGCAAGGTTTCTCCAGGAAACTTAGAATAAAGAAGAATTATAATAAAAATGCATAAAAAGGCCATATAAAGGCGATTAAAAAAGTATGTTTAAGAAAAATATCTAAAAACAAGCAAGAAGCAAGAAGAAAGGCTTAGCCTTGAAAAAATGTATAAACCAAGTGAAGGTAGTTCACGTTACCAATAATTCGATACTTTTGTACTTAGTATTTGGCCCGCAGGAAGCGGGTTGTGATCCAAACGAAGGGTTCCTCTAAGCTGCCTCGGCATGCCTTGCGAGAAAGAGGGATGGTGGCTCCATTGGCGAATTGCACCCCGCCGGAACAGACCTCTTGGTAATGATCTGTCTAGCGGTATACAATCAATTGTAGTTTCTCATCGCCGAGTTGTAGTGAGTTAGCGGGCTGACTTAGTTGCTGCGGTGAAGGTCGTTGACTCATGCCTCGCCCAGCATGACAGAGTCCGAGCGATGAAGCATGCCGCCTGGCAAGGTTCCAGCCACTCAATGTTTACAAACAGGGCCTTCCCAAGAAGGGCCTTGCTGTGGAACGGCAGGCAGCCGTGGTCAGACTGGTTCAAGCAGGTGGATGTAGACAAGGCCGCAGAACGGCGAAGCGGAGAATTTATAGTGGAAATGACGACAGCGCGTCGAACAATCCAGAATGAAGGCGGGGCGTCAAACAGCCAATCAGCGCACAGCCCAAGCACATTGCGACGGTTGCCGCTGAGATGAGCACAGTACCTCATGAAAAAGTGTGACAGTATGGTGCGTCTAGAAAGACACTTCAGAAAAAGGTGAGTTGACAAGAATAATAAAGAACAACAATTCAAATGAACCGTAAGTTAAGTAAATAATCAGAACACCGTGTTCATACTGCAATTATAACGGGAAAAAATAATGGGGCAAAATTAAACGAGTGTTTCAAACCGTGCGGGAAACATAGCCACAAAAAAAAAACATTCGCGAAAGCGAACATGCTGGGAGGGGCGAGAAAAAATTGCAGTAAGAAGGCGCAGAAGTTAGGTCTCGCGTGGCAAAGGAGCAATCATAGTGATTGGCCTGAGAAACTGGCCAGCAGAAGTCTGCAGTTTTACCACTCGATTCCTACCATCTCTGCCAGGAAAGCACTCAACAATCCTACCCAAATTCCAGACAAGAGGGGGACTAGGGTCTTTCAAAAGGACCAAGTCCCCAATTTGAAGGTTAGAGCAGGAAACCCGCCATTTGCCACGCTGCTGAAGCAAACCGAGGTATTCCAACCTCCAGCGGCGCCAAAAATTGTTGCGCAAACTTTCAATTTTGCGCCAAGAAATGGCTAAAGAAGATGGAGAATTAGAATATAATAAAGATGGGGAGGCAGTCAATGGACCGCCGATAAGAAAATGGCCCGGCGTTAATGGTAGAAGATCTGAAGGGTCATTAGATAAGGGTGATAAAGGACGAGAATTAATTATGCCCTCAATAAAAATAATTAAGGAGTTAAACTCTTCATGAGATAGGGGGGTGTGGCCACAAACACGTCTAAGGTGTTTCTTGGTGAGTTTCACACAAGACTCCCACCGCCCACCTTGATGGGGCGCATAAGGGGGGATGAAGTGCCACTTGAAATTTCTCTGGTGAGCATAATCAGTAATCCTTTCCAGCGCTGCATTTTGAGTAAGAGCTCTCTTAATTTGCTCAGAAGCTCCGATAAAATGTTTAGCATTATCGGAAAATACTTCTGAAGGAAGCCCTCGGCGAGCAGAAAATCTGGCAAAAGCTGCCAAAAAATAAGCAGTAGAGGCGTTGGTAACTAGTTCTAAGTGTACTGCTCCGGTGACCATACATACAAACAGCGAAATATAGAGTTTTCCACAAATACATCTTTTGGCCTCAGGAGAATTTTTTCTGTAAACAAAAGGCCCGGAATAATCCACCCCCGTAAAGGCAAAAGGTCTAGCAGGCGCAGATCTAAAGTTAGGAAGATCACCCATGAGCTGAGTGGTAATTTTAGGGTTGGATTTAAAACATGGAATGCACTTCCGGATAACAGAGGTAACTTCATGGACTCCGTTTATGGGCCAATACCTTTCCCGAATGATGGAAAGTAATGTACGGGTTCCAGCATGAAGATGCTGGTAATGATACTGACGAATGATTAGAGAAGTGACATGATGCTTTGAAGGAAGAATAATTGGGTGTTTTTTATCCTCAGAAAGATCAGCCAAAGATAAACGTCCTCCCACTCTTAATAAACCATCAGCATCCAAAAAGGGGGCGAGTGAGGAAAGCCTACTCGATTTCTTGAGGGGTTGACCTTGAGACAACACCTGACATTCTTCAGAGAATATTTCTTGTTGAGTAAGCCATAAGATTTTTGTAGTGGCTAAACCTAATTCAGAAAGGGTTAAATATTGCTTAGGAAAAAGAGGTTGTTCTACCACAAAATATTTCCAACGAAGGAGATAAGCCATAACCCTCACCAATTTATGAAAAGAGGAATATCGCTGCAAGAGAAGGGGAGAGTCAGAAACGAAATGAGAAGATCCAGTAATCTTACCAACATCTGGCAAGTCTGATAATTCCGGAAGAGGAAAATCTGGCCAAGCGGAAGGTTCTTGTAGAAGCCAAGAAGGACCGTGCCAGTATAATGTCAGGTTAGCCAACATAAGAGGGGAACATCCCCGAGAGATGACATCTGCAGGATTCTCCTTGCCAGATACATGATGCCATTGTTCAAAGTTAGACAATTGTTGTATTTTGGACACTCTATTAGCTACAAACACCTGCCAATGCGAGGAGGGTTTGGCAATCCATGCCAACGTGATGGCTGAGTCACTCCAAAAGTAAGTTTTGCTAAATCGGATTTTCAAAGATTGGCGGATTTTAACCGATAATTCAACCGCCAGAAGAGCAGCACAAAGTTCCAGTCGTGGCAAGGATAAGGATTTAAGAGGAGCCACCTTTGACTTAGCGCAAATTAAATTGGAAAAGAAATATGACTGGTCAAAATTGCGGCAAACAATATACGCACAACACCCATAAGCTTTCAATGAGCTATCGGCAAAGATGTGAAGTTCATATCCTCCACAGGAGGGAAAGGGAATAATCACTCGCGGGATAATGACATTGGAGAGATCTTCCAAGCTATTTCTATAAGAAATCCAATTTTTTTGCAACTCGGAAGGAACTGGTTCATCCCAACCAGTTTTCAAGGACCAAAGGTCTTGCATGAAAAGTTTTGCGGTGACGATAATTGGCGCCAAAAATTGGAGAGGATCAAATATTTTTGCAATCTCAGACAAAATTTGCCGCTTAGTTTGCGGTTTGATGTCACTGAGATTAATTTTGAAAAAGAAAAAATCCTTTTGAGGACTCCAATAGATGCCTAGAGTTTTGATAGAATTACTTTCTTGAAGAAGCTCTACTGAGTCGTTATAGACTGAAGGTAATGGAAATTTGGAAAGAAATTCTTCCGAATTAGAGCTCCACTTGCACAAGGAAAATCCGCCTCCCAAAAGCAAAGCTGTCAAATCCTTAGAGACTTGCAGGGCTTCAGGCACTGACTCAAATGAATGAAGAAAATCGTCAACGTAGAATGATGATTTTAACACTTCAGAAGCCTTAGGAGAATACAACGGGCCATCCTGTTCAGCAAGTAATTTCAACGTACGTATGGCTAGAAAAGCAGAGGGCTTTAGTCCATAGGTTAAGGTTTTTAGCCGAAAAATCTTGACAGATTTAGTAGGCTCGTCGCGCCAAAGAATTCTCTGAAGGTCGCGCTGTTGTTGATCGACCAAAATCTGCCTATACATTTGCTTGATATCAGATATCACTGCGATAGGGAACAAGCGAAAATTCATCAAGACAGAAGAAATGTCAGATTGAATAGGAGGGCCTGATAATAATGTGTCATTCAGAGAAGTTCCATTGGCATCCAAAGCAGAGCCATTAAAGACCACCCTTATGTTTTCCTTTAAAATCTCATTCTTCCAAACTGGGTGATGATTGAGGTAAATGACTTCAGATGGAGTATAAGAAGCATCATCTTTCTTGGTAACAACCTCCATGTGATCAAGTGCCTCATATTCCTCCATAAACGTGGAGTATTGAGCTTTAACAACAGGGTCACGTTTAAATTTGTTTTCCACAGCATAGAGTGCTCTAAGAGCCCTAGGGTGTGTTTCAAATAAAAGAGGTGGATTATCCACTCGGGGCATTGTTACGACAAATCTACCCTCTGAATTGCGTTTGGTTGTTTCGCGAAACAGTTTTTCACACATTTCATTTTCAACCGAGGAAGGTGAAACTGAATCTATAGTTTCGATTTTCCAAAATCTTTCTAAGTTGTAATCGAGACTTGTATTGACAAAATGACATTGAGAGAAATTTTGAAACGACTTACGAGGGACCTGACCCGTTACTAACCAACCTAGCTTGGTATGATGAACAAACACTCCAGGTGATATTTAATCTTAGAGCTAAGGAGACATTGCCAAAATACTTGGGCACTGAGAAGTATGTCTACCGGGGCGCTCGTATTAAATGTTGGGTCCGCCAACTGAATGTTATGAGGAAATTGCCATTTTCTAATTTCAAAAGAAGTACTAGGGGTATTACTGCCAATAGTATCAATGGCAAGGCAATTCAACTGAAATGTTGTGTTAGAATTAACAGCATCTTTGATGTGAACACGAACAAAATGCAAAGATTTAACATTGCTATTGTTAATACCGGTAACCTGAATTAATGTAGGTTGCTTGGAAAGACCAAGTTTCTTAATGAGACGCTCACTTATGAAGTCATGGGTGGCGGCATTATCCAATAGGGCACGTGCTTCAAGCCATCTACCAGAAGAGTCTTGAACTTTTATTAACACGGTTGATAGTAGCACCTGGGAACTACGAATTGAGCTAGAGCTCTGAGTATAAGATTGCGCATTAGCTCCTGGGGATGCATCTTTAGAACATCCAGGGGAAGGAGCCTGACGTGGCTTTTCAAACCTATGAAGCAAGGTATGATGTTGAGCCTTGCAATGGGAGCAAGTATTTTTAGATAAGCAATCAGGCACCATATGCCTAGTTGACAAACAGTTATAGCAATATCTTTTTTGAGCTATTAATTTGCGTCTTTCATCGGTAGAAAGGGCTTTAAAGGCAACGCAGGAATATAACCTGTGAGGTGCTTTACAGAGAATACAATCCGTTGAGTTATGCTGAACAGTAAAGACAGCAGATTTGTTTATTTTGGCACCGACTGGTTTCACAACATTAGATTTGTTATCTGCACTTCCTGACATATGACAGGCTACAGCTGACAAAACCTGACATCTATTATTCATAAACGTAAGCAATGAGCCATACGTATATGACGTGTCATTTGTTAGTTCCCTCTCCCATGCCTTTAAGGTTGATGAATCAAATTTAGAAGTAACCAAGTGAATCAAGAATAGATCCCAGTGCTCGACCGGTTGATTCAACCGTGCCAATGCTCTGACGTGTAGTTGGACCGTGTCACTTAAGGCTCGCAGTGTTGACAAGCTGCCAGCTCGCAATGCGGGCAGGTTAAATAAGGCTTGAATGTGCCTCTGTAAACATAATTTTTCATTGCCATAACGGCCTTTAAGAAGCTCGATAGCAATGTTATAGTTTTCTCCTGTTAAGGGAAGTTCTCTTATAAGTTGAAGGGGTGGCCCCTGCAAAATGGATTTTAAGTAATGAAATTTCTGAATTTCCGGAAGTGTGGCATTATTATGTACTAATGAACTGAACAATTCAAAGAATGATTGACACATCTCTTCCTTTCCTGAAAAATGCGGAATTTCAATTTTAGGTAGCAATGGTTTGATACCATTCCCATGGTCGCTAATTCTTCCTTGAGTTTCCTCTACCTTCAACGCCAGGGTCAAAGTTCTTACTAATGCCACAGCCTGAGCGTGTGTATCAAAGTAATTACTCTCTACTTCTTCCCTATCTGATTGATGTTCTGGACTTTTGATTTCAATTTCAAGTTGCACGAGATCATATTTCTCGTACGCCTGTTCAAAAGCTTTTAAACGCTGAGATATAATATCAAGATTTTGTTCCTCTTTCGGTAGAGTGGCTAGATATTTTGGAAAACGGGTGAGTTGACCTTTGTAGGCCGCCCGAGAGTTTAACAGTTTATCGTCTATTATTACTGGCATGGCTGGGAAGTTGGAATAACTCACCTACCAAAGCTGCTTGCGGCACCAGACGGACCTGCTTTCCAGAAAGAAACCAGTTATGGAGTAAGCTGGGATTGTCTCCGCTTTCCCGCAGATCTCCTGCGCTAGCCACGATATACTGAAATGTATAAGGCAAATATTAGATTACACAAGTTCTGTTTTTTTTTTTTGGAATAGAATTTGTGGTCTCAGAATAAAGGTTCTGGGTTTGATCCCGGGTTTCGGCACCATGGAAAAGGGTGTGAGTAGTTAGCACCCCAACTGGGAAAAGGGGGATTGGGATTCGGGCACACAGTGAAATTTAAATAGAGCGATGAGGAAGAGACCAAATATTGATAACCAAGGTTTGATACATTTATTTGATTTGTGAAGTAATAACAAACATTTTCATTTAGAAGAATAATTAAAAGAAGCTAATAAAAAATGCAAGGTTTCTCCAGGAAACTTAGAATAAAGAAGAATTATAATAAAAATGCATAAAAAGGCCATATAAAGGCGATTAAAAAAGTATGTTTAAGAAAAATATCTAAAAACAAGCAAGAAGCAAGAAGAAAGGCTTAGCCTTGAAAAAATGTATAAACCAAGTGAAGGTAGTTCACGTTACCAATAATTCGATACTTTTGTACTTAGTATTTGGCCCGCAGGAAGCGGGTTGTGATCCAAACGAAGGGTTCCTCTAAGCTGCCTCGGCATGCCTTGCGAGAAAGAGGGATGGTGGCTCCATTGGCGAATTGCACCCCGCCGGAACAGACCTCTTGGTAATGATCTGTCTAGCGGTATACAATCAATTGTAGTTTCTCATCGCCGAGTTGTAGTGAGTTAGCGGGCTGACTTAGTTGCTGCGGTGAAGGTCGTTGACTCATGCCTCGCCCAGCATGACAGAGTCCGAGCGATGAAGCATGCCGCCTGGCAAGGTTCCAGCCACTCAATGTTTACAAACAGGGCCTTCCCAAGAAGGGCCTTGCTGTGGAACGGCAGGCCGCCGTGGTCAGACTGGTTCAAGCAGGTGGATGTAGACAAGGCCGCAGAACGGCGAAGCGGAGAATTTATAGTGGAAATGACGACAGCGCGTCGAACAATCCAGAATGAAGGCGGGGCGTCAAACAGCCAATCAGCGCACAGCCCAAGCACATTGCGACGGTTGCCGCTGAGATGAGCACAGTACCTCATGAAAAAGTGTGACAGTATGGTGCGTCTAGAAAGACACTTCAGAAAAAGGTGAGTTGACAAGAATAATAAAGAACAACAATTCAAATGAACCGTAAGTTAAGTAAATAATCAGAACACCGTGTTCATACTGCAATTATAACGGGAAAAAATAATGGGGCAAAATTAAACGAGTGTTTCAAACCGTGCGGGAAACATAGCCACAAAAAAAAAACATTCGCGAAAGCGAACAACGGGTGTTAACTAGAAAGACATGCACTTGGCCTCTCCAGAGGTCGCACAATCATTATTCATTACCTACCATTAGTTTTCATCACTCATTAACTCGTCCTGCCAAGCTTTTAATTTAATTTCATAGCTAGTTTTTTTTGTCGTGTGACCTCCTCAGAGGCCGAGTGCAGGTCTTTCTATTCGACGTCCGTGGGCGACCTGTGCGTCGGGATGGAATGGATGAAGATGAATGAAACTGGGCAACGATGTGGAAGGAATCGGCCGTGGTCTATCAGAAGGTACCGTCCCAGCATTTGCCTGGTGTTGAAAATGGGAAACCACGGAAAACCATTTCAAGGACGGCTGACGGTGGGGCTCGAACCCACGCGTCTACCGAGTCAGCAGAGAGCTTGGACCCATGACCTAATGCTGCCTACAGACTTGTTGGAACAAACAACTTTCTTTTCTCTCCCAGTACGACTTAAGAAACATGACTAATTTATTGTAATTTAATGCAAATTGTATTACCGGTTGGAGACCTGTTAAATTTATTGCTGTTGTCAAATATAATGGCTTTCATTATATTGCCAAGACATACTGCTTTAACAAAAATAAAAGTTAATAGCCTACATCATCAATCTTGATACCAGTCTAATGTCAAAAGGGCTTTCAATATCTTAGAGTTGTAACAGTATAATTACTCATACATTACAATTGTGTTGCGCTGTTATGTAAATTAGCATTAGTATACCAGCTTCTCACCGCTGATCTGCGGTTTAAATCTCACTCACTTCATGTGAGATCTGTGTAGGGTACCGCAAAGGTTGAATTGTTGTTGTTTGAGTCTTCAGTCTTTTGACTGGTTTGATGCAGCTCTCCATGTCTCCCTGTCCTGAGCTAATCGTTTCATCTCTACATAGTTCCAACACCCTACATCGGAGGCAATCTGTTTAACATATTCTAACCTTGGTCTACCCCTACAGTTTTTGTCCTCGACCCTTCCTTCCATAACTAAGCTTGCTATTCCTGGGTGTCTTAGTATGTGTCCTACCAACCTATCTCTTCTCTTCATTAGCAGTCACCAGAAACATCTCTCCTCTCCCACTCGTTTTTATACCTCTTTGTTTGTAACCCTATCTACCCATCTGATCTTCATCATTCTCCTGTAACACCACATTTCAAATGCTTCTATTCTCCTCTTTTCTGCTGCACCAATAGTCCAAGTTTCACTTCCATAGAGCGCCACGCTCCAGACAAAGGCTTTCAAAAATGACTTCCTAATACCTAAATCTATATTCGATGTCAGCAGATTCCTTTTTTGTAGAAATGCTTTCTTTGCCTGAGCCAACCTACTTTTAATATCCTCTTTGCTTCGTCCATCAATGGTTATTCTGCTTCCTAAGTAACAGAAGTCTCCTTCAGCTTTTCACCTGTCAATTTGATCTCCATAGAGGTTTCTGATTTATTTCGGTTGCATTCCAGTATTTATGTTTTACATTTATTTATTTTCATCATGAATTCTTTCCGTAAGACGGAGTTCATACCATTCAAAAACTCATTCAAATCCTCAGGCTTGTCGGCCAAGATGACGATGTCATCAGCAAATCTCAGAGTTGAAATTATTTCTCCTTGAATCTTCACTCCCACTTTAAATTTTTCTCTAATTTCCTTCATTGCTTGTTCAATGTAAAGATTGAAAAGTATGGGTGTTAAGTTGCAGCCTTGCCTTACACCTTTCTGAATACCAGCTTCTCTCTCATGTCCTTCAACTCGAATGACTGCTGTCTGGTTTCTGTACAGATTGTATATCACCCTCCTATCCCTGTACTTTATTCCAATTGATTTCAAAATGTCAAACAATTTAGTCCAATTAACTTTATCAAAAGCCTTTTCTAAGTCTACAAAAGCCATGAACGTTCTCTTATCTTTCCTTATTCTACCTTCTAAAATCAGTCTAAGACTTAGTACAGCTTCCCTTGTTCCTACATTTCTCCTGAAACCAAACTGGTCTTCACCCAACTCCGTTTCTATCTGGCTTTCAATCCTCTTGTAAATCATTCTAGACAGGATCTTTGAAGCATGAGTAATCAAGAAGGTTGAATTAAGGATAACAAAATTAACAGTATTATTCTCTTCTTGCAATACATTTTTTAAACTCAGCTTCCAAAAGCTTACATATAGCAGAACGTGGGTTTTACAACTACAGAGGTGCCAGCCGAGTTCGGCATTGCTTCCACTTATTTGTGTCAAGCTCCTCTCTGTCTTCTTTCCTGTCAACCTCGCTTGGCCAACTCTTGTTCTCTTCCAACTCCAACAGTATTAGAGTATCCAAGGCCTAGGGAGTCCCTTCCTTTCCCGCCTTAATTGCCCTTGCCACATCTTTTCTGATTCCCTCCTTCTGCAAGAGGCCAGTCTTCTTTTCCCATTATTTCCTACCTTCTGCCTGTCATTTAATCATTGATGCAGAGAAGTGCAAGGAGTATGCCTCCATAACTTAGGAGGTTTTCTTCTGTGTACTTTGGTTTTCCCTGACACAAACATCAAGACAGTTTATATCCTCGCCGCTAGATTGGGTATTCTAATGACATTGATAGACATTTTTTCTATTTTATAGTTTTTCAAATGACCGTGTCATGGCGGAGTTTTTCGTTCGCATGATGATGGAGGCTGAGAATGTAAGTGAGGAAGACAGTGAATCTGAAGAGGAAGCGGAAGAAGATGCTACCGAAAAAAAATAATTTAAACAAGTAGTGGTAATGTAACAAAAAGAAAAAAACAATAATAATAAAAAATATTCTTATTTTGATTGATTTATTTGTCTATCATTCCCACTTTTATTTTTTATATGAAGCTGAGCGAGCCAACATGTCAGGTGTCAATCTCAGAAATTCACTCCTGTGACATCACACATAGGTTGACCGTTCAAATCAGATTATTCATTCTAACACCCATCCATGTCCATTAACCATCTAGCACACATTCTATATCCTCAGCTCCATAACACATAAATTCAAATCTCCCAAGTCAGCATAAATGAAAATCCTTCGGCTGCACTAGGTCTCTGTGATTATGCCTCCATGGCTTAGGGAGAAGCATGCCAACCTCTCATCGCTGGGTCTGTGTTTCAAATCCCAGTTACTCCATGTAAAATCTGTGCTGGACAAAACAGAAGCAGACTGGTTTTTCTCCGGGTACTCTAGTTTTCCTGACTAACTTTCATTCCACCAACACTCTCCACCATCATTTAATTTTATCAGTCATTTATTCAATCGCTGACTCAGAGGAGTGCGATAGGCTTCGACAGTCGGCACAGTTCATATCTTCACAACTAGATGGAATATTCCAATGTCATCAATAGACATTACACCATCTTGTTTTTATTTCATGTCGAGCTGGCTGAACCGACATGCCATGCGTTTTGTATCCCCCACCCATTAACAATTTGTTTACCGTTAAGTATTAGAAAAAAACAATCCCATCCATGACCTACACTACATTCTGCCTGTGACGTCACAACCTCCATTCACAGTTCCATCTTCATTCACGTTTGTTTACCCGCCAACCTAGCACGTCAGGGTTCAACAACCACCATCCATCTCCATTCATGTTTCCCATTAAAACACTCTCATCCATGACCTGCGCTACATTCCGTAATCTGCTGTGACGTCGCAACCTCCATTCACGGTGCCATCTTCATTCACGTTTATTTACCCGCAAACCTAGCACGCCAGGGTTCAACAACCACCACCCACCGCCATTCATGTTTTCCATTCAAAACACTCCCGTCCATGACCTACCCCACATCCCGTAATATACTATGACGTCACACACACGCCAGTTGACCGTTCAAATCTGACGATTCATTCACCGACAAAGATTCGGAAACCTTCGGCAACACTCGGATCTCATCAAGTACAAAGCAAAGCTATATAGCACGAGACCATAACAGAGAAGGCGCTCAGTCCAATAGAGAGACTGGGTCGAGGAGGGTCTCGTGCAGATCCTCTTCCATCCTTCCCCCCTCGTCCCCCACCCCACCCTTCCCTCCCCCTCCCCCCCCCTCCCCCACCCCTCCCCTCCACCCACACCCCCTCAAACCGGTTCCTGGACCCTCCAAGGTTTGTTTACCTTCCGGGGTCCAGGCGACCTTGGGGGTCAATGACCTACCTCAAGGTCATTGATCATGACCTACCTCAAGGTCATTGACCTTGCCACGCCCCCCTCATTTGCATAAATAACGGTATTTGAAGCAGAACCCTCCCTGCTCCTCTACTGCGGGGGGGACGGGGGGGGGGGAAGGGGGAGGGGGGGGAGAACAACAGCCAATGACAATATGGTTTTTGGGCGCTGGCTGTGGGCGTGATTTAGCAGCGCCACATTGGTTTTTTAGGAAATCCTGTGACAAAGAGCCGGACTAACCTTCCTTAACAAAGTTAGTCATTGATGGCGACGTTCTGACTTTCCGAGAACTCGCTATCAACGCTGTGTTATTGAAGTAGCAAAATATGTTCACTTGAAGTGAGCTACAAGATTTTACTCTCAAGGGGGTTATGACAAACTCTGGGCTTGGCCGACTACCCGCTTGGGTCGGGCGAGGCTAGTAATTGCTCAAGGAAGTGTGTTCCGTATATTGGAAGTTTTAACAGAATACAATCCTTGCGTTTCCAGCAAATAATAATAATAATAATAATAATAATAATAATAATAATAATAATAATAATAATAATAATAATAATAATAACAAAATGGCATTTAAAACCCAAAATTAGTGGGAGATGCGTGCTGGTCATGAATATTAAGTGGGTCGCTAGACGGGGTACATGACTCCTCCCCTCTTTGTTGGGAATTACTGACCTCAGTAATTAATTCCTTTTTCTTACATATAATTTTTACAGATTTACACATGTTGCTTAATTGCTGTCTAATTATAAACACAATTATAAATACAAAAATCATATTAATGGATATGAATTGCTTCTTTGTGATATAAGTGAATGGTATGAGTTTCAAGTCTAATTTCAGATTTGTTACATCGCGGTGGGAATGGAGAATGTTTATTTCATTATTTATTGAGGGTTCATCATGAATAATCAGGATTGGGAAGTTATGAACATAGTTGGTAGGTTTTTGATGTAATGTTATTCCTATGCTGGAAATTGGACAAGATTCATTCGAATATATCACTTTTGGACCTGAGATTTGTAGAGAGTTTTGAGTCTCTACGCATGTTTGCATAGTTATCTCGGGTGTCTTACTGAAAAATAGGATATGTTCCTTATTTAAAGGTTGAAATATTTTCATTTCATTACATTCATATTCACATCCAATTGTGTTTGTTAAATTGAAACTTGTGATCTTAATATTGTAATACATACATACATTGTGTATTTTTATACAGGGAGAACTGGACCATTTTGAAGTGGGTCCTTGCAAATAGTACTTTTCAGTTGGGACAAGTATAGTGTCCTTAATAGTTGGTACAGGGGTTACTTCATACAATTGATATTGCCTTCCATCTGTGATTGGCATGGAAAGAATTACAATAATTTCTTCATCCAATATTATTACTTGAGTCTTTGATAGTTTGAGATTTTCAAACTGGTGATACTGGTCTGAATGAATCATACTTTTAACAGGGTAAATAGACAGTAAATGTTTCACTAAATTAGTTAAGTCTTTTCTCGAGAATAAACTGACATTGGTCATTTCATTGAACGAAAGAGAAATGGTTTCTTGGAGCACTCGTAATATTTTGTTGAATTTGTTAACACACATTAACACGTGTTGAGAATCTTCCAGTAAACTGATCTTGAAGTCTTCTGTTTGAAGAATACCTTGAATTACCTTCATATTGGCTTGTTACTAGCATGGTTCATTTCGTCATACAATTTTTGAACATTTGAATTTGCAAAAGATACTAATGTATTAACATGTTTTATTTTTCCTAAACCGTTAATTAAACTAAACGAAGTTTTATTAGAAATACTTGGTATTAATTTATTTAAATCCTTTATTTATTTATTTATTTATTTATTTTAATTAATTAATTTATTAAATATGGAAAAGTATTGTTACTTTTTAGTTAGTTATTAGTTATTGTTGTTTTAAGGGGCGGAACTACGAGGTCATCTGCCCCTTATTACATTTTATTACTAGACTGGAGACAATATCATCAATATTTTTGCATGCCTCTTTCAGAGTAGTTAAATTGAAATGAAATATGAATTTATGGTAACTATTAATTATTCTGAAATAGGAAGAACTTTCCTTTTTTGGCTTATTATCCCTAAAGTTTCTCACGTGCGTTTTACCATTTTTTTCATTTTACAATATACCCGGTTGGTCTCAATTTTGAATATTGTACCTTCATTGTACAAATTCCTAGACTTCCTGTTTCTGGTCAGAGGATCCAAAACATATACTGTTTCACCTATCTTGTAGGGTGTTCAAATGTGGAATCCCTTGGATCGGATTGCTTTTCGTTCAAAATTTTAATCTGATTTGCCTGTCTCTCTACGTACTCGTTAATTTTCTGTGACGCAGAAAATATATGGTCTAATGCTTTGTAGTAAGGACCATAAAGGGCATTGAACGGTGGCCGTTTGGTCACAGAGTGAATTGATGAATTATAATTCATGATTGCATTAATAATGAGTTGCGGTAGTGGAGTGAATTTATCATGGTCTCTCAAGATCCTTAGTTTCTCAAGGAGGGTAGAATTTATTCTCTCTACTGGGGAGTTGGATGAGGAATTCAAAGGTGCAGTTGCGTGGTATTCAATATTAATCGATTTAGAGTATTCTGTGATTAAACTGTTTTCGAATTTACCGCCGTGGTCGTGGGTAATCTTCTTGGGATAACCATGGTGTGAGAAATATACTTGCAGTTGGTTTAAAACTGCTATGGCTGTGCCATTAGCTAACACATAAGCCTGTCCGTATTTTGAGAATAAGTCTAGTATTGTCAAGATGCGGGTCTGTTCAAAATGAAAGTTATCTATATGAACTTGGGAAAATGGATGGTCGGCTGTAATGGGACCTTGGTTCTGTACCATGTTAGGGTGTCTCTCGTATTTCTTTCTTTGACACAAACTACACTGGTTAATTAAATTCCTGATTTGCTCCTTTAAATGTGGCCAATAGTACTTGGTTCGAAGGTGTTCAAATGTTTCAATGATACCATAGCGGTTTATCGAATGTTATTGTAATATCAGTTGTTTATGGGTTTCTGAGCATTCAATATCTTCTAGAAATTTAGATGCTCTAATAATTATTAGTTCTGAAGTAAATACATTCTGGCATATTCTAATGAATGGCATCTCTAGTGTCACATCATTGAAATAGGTGGCATATCTGTTTGAAGTGTGTATGACTTTAAGAAGGTGTTTTCTTAAATCTTCCGCAAGATTTTCTCGTGTTACTATCATAACGTGACGAGTAAATTTCTTGAATAATATCTGTTCCAAGACTTTTGGAAATTCCCCATACTTTACTATTATCTGATTTCGATTTTGGTTTAGATTCCTCTCTGATGTTTTCAGGGCGAACATCGGGTCTTCTTGATTGGAATGTATAGTTTCATTATCCATTTCCTGATGATATGTGTTATCTCCAGGGATGGCTACATTGAAAATTGCCTCCTCATTCACATTAACTTGAATCTACGAAAGGGCGTTACTTTCTAATGATTCAGCTACAATCTGTTCTTAAGTCCCTGTTCTTGTTCATATTTTGCATAATGCTCGACCGGGGTTTCAAATGTTAGATAATCAGTGTCATATTCGAATCATCATCATAATCATCATGTACAGTTTCCAGCCCCAGGCTGGGTCTGTTTGGAACATAAGCCTCGCCACTTAGTTCTTTCTTCCCACCACCTCTCCGCTGTCACTCTGGTCCAGTCCTCGCCTCTCTTCTTGACACATTCCTCCACTCCTTTCAGCCATCTATCTCTTGGTCTTCCCCTTGGTCGTTTCTTCAGCATCTGCATCTCATGTATCCTCTTGGGAATTTTCTTCTCATCCATTCTCTTTAAGTGTCCATACCACCTTAGTCTTGATGTCTCAATCCTACCTTGCAAGGGCTCCTCTTTCACCATTTCCCTGACCTTTTCATTCCTCACCCTGTCTCTTCTTGTTACTCCGATCCTACTTCGCAGGAACTTCATTTCACCTGCCAGTATTCTGCTTATGTCCCTTTTCTTCATTGTCCACATTTCTGAAGCATAGGTCAGTATCGGGATATAGTAGCTTCTGTATAACACTTCCTTGCTTTTTTGTGGGACATCTTTATTCCACACTAAGCTCCTAATGCTTCTCAGAAATGCTTCTGCCTGTCTGCCACGTTCCGTAATCTCTTTGTCATTTCCCCCATTTTCCTCCACTATACTTCCCAAGTACTTGAGACTTTCCACCTTCTTCAGCTGTCCACCTCCAAGTGTTATCCCACTCATTGGTCTGTCCTTTTTCCTGGTCGTTAACATGATCTCACATTTACTGATGTTGAACTTCCATCCGTACTCTCCCACTGTTTCTTCCCAAGCCTTCAGTTGCTCCTGAATTTCCTCCTCCATGTTTCCCCAGACCATGAGATCATCTGCAAACACCATTGCATTCATCTTATCTTCTCCTATCTTTCCTGTTATCCGTGTCATTACCTCGTCCATAACCACAATAAAGAGAAGGGGTGACAGCGCACTACCCTGTTTCAGGCCACTCATTTGTCTGAACCAGTCTGTTCTTTCCCCTCCAACTTTCACACAACTCACACTTCCACAACACATCTCCTTCACTCTGCCTATAGTCTCTTTTTCCACTCCCATGTTCTCCATTGCTTTCCAAACCTTCTCCCTACACACACTATCATAGGCCTTTTCGATGTCCAGGAAGGCCATCAACAGATCCTCTCCAAATTCGTAGTGGTGTTCCTGGAGCTGTCTCACTGAAAATATGAGATCCACTGTTGATCTCCCAGGTCTGAATCCATACTGTTCCTCTCTCAATTTTCTCTCCACTTTGGCTCGTATTCTACTTTCTAATATCTTTTCATATATCTTGGCACAGTGAGGTATGAGTGTGACTCCCCTGTAATTTCTGCACTCCTTTCTGTTTCCTTTCTTAAATATTGGGACAATTAATCCTTTCTTCCAATCTTCTGGGGTCTTTTTCTCCTTCCATATCACCCTTATCACACGGTACAGCCACTGCTTCCCAACCTCCCCTGCTGCCTTCACCATTTCAACACTCACTTCATCCACACCTGGTGCCCTTCCTCCTTTCATCTTGTCTATAGCCATTTCCAGTTCTCTCCAAGTCAGGTCCTTTTCCATTCCTGTGTTGTCTTCTCCATCTTCCAATGCATTGTCTTCCTCCCTTTGACCATTTGGATTCAGCAAATCCTCAAAGTACTCTTTCCACACTGTCTTGAGTGTCTCTTTGTTGTGTACCTCATTTCCGTTTTTGTCCATCATTACCACATCCTCTCGCAGACCTCTTCTCTTACTTTTGACCATCCCATTAAGTACTTTCTTATTTCCTCTGCTGTCTTCCTCCATCATCTCTGTCCACTTTACCATCCACTTCTTCCTCTCCTCTGCGACAATCTTGTTTGCTTCTTTCTTCTTTATCTTATAATCTTCCCTTGCCAGATCAGTTCTTTCCTGGAACCACACTCTGAAAGCCTTGTTCTTCCTTCCCACAGCTTCTTTTACTCTCTCATTCCACCATGGCGTCTCTTTACACCGCTTTCTGTTGCTTGTTCTTCCACATACTGCCACTGCAGCTTCCACCATTGTGTTTTTGAATTGCTTCCATTCCTCTTCCCCTGTTTTAGGATTGTCTGTTGGCATCCTTTCCTTTGTTATCTTCTGGAATTCTTCCTTGACTTCCTTTTCCTTGAGTTTCCATACTTTGATTCTCCTTTCCTGGTCATATTCGAATGCCTGTTCTAATTCATGTTCAAACACGGGTTCGAATCCGTGTTCGAATTCTTGTGTTTCTTGAGGATATTCTGATTGTACCTCAAGAGGGTGACTGTTTATCTCATAAATGTCTTCCTCGTGTGCATTTATGTTTGCTCTAATGGTGGATAACCTGACATAAGCTGTGGGCAGCTCTAATTGTTTGGTGTGAATCGTCGGCCGATATTATTTGATGAAGGATAGGGTCAGTTTGTTGGTTTAAAAGTTTGCTGGATTCGAACCCTGGAAAGGTCTAAAGTTTGTATGTGGGTTTGGTGGATTTGTGAACTGTCGCATCTGAGGAAAATAATTGTTATTTGGTCTCGGATACATAAATGGATTATGAGAAACCTGGTTTAGTGGTTGGGTTGTTTGACTGCTTCTAAGTTGTGTTTGTGCGTATGCTTTTTGACTGACAGTGTTAATGGGAGGATATCTTGAGGTTCCTCTCAACTCATCCATATAATTCTCGTGCGCTCGATCATTATCATAGATTCTTCAGTGTCTTAGCACGCTGCTTAGATCTGCTATTTGTGCATAGCGCAAATATGCACGGTACGGCTCTAAGATACCGGCTTTAAATGTACTGAGACAAAGCTCGTCTAATTCTCTTAACTTCAACTCCAGAATCTGATCTCGGTAGTTGAGTTTGCATAAACTTTTACCATGGAGAACAAGAGCGTCTAACCTATCATGGTGGTCTGTATAGCTCTCATTTCTCTTCTGGAAACAGTTTGAAATTTCCTGCACTAAAAGTCTCTCATATTTGACATCCCCAAATCTCCTAATTAGTTTCTATTTAAATCTTTCGTAGCTACTGTTCGTGTCCAAATCTAGTATGCTACTGGCTTCACCTTTTAATGTAGATTTAACAACGTTAAACAGAAACTCATTGATTATGTTGGAGTTAGTGGTAGCGGCTGCTCTTCTATGTGTGTTTAAAAAACTGTCACATCTTGCAATAAAATAATCTAGACAGCAGGATGGAGTCCCATCAAATTCGGGCAATAGTTGAATTTGGGCGTACTGAAATTTTGACAATAAGTTTGCTTCAGACATTATGATTTATTATAGTTAAGCAAAGTTAAAATAATTGAATGTTAATTTTTTTTTTAGAAATAGTTGAAATTTTATTTAAGAAAGTAACTTATTAATATTCTTCTTTTTCTTTCTTTCACCGTTACGGTCTTCTAAGGACCACGAGCCAATTTCAATGTTTAGTCCTTTTGTGTTCTTTCTTCTTCCCCCAGGTCTCCTTCTTCTTCCTCCAGGACTCCTTCATCTTCACACTATGCATCTTCTTTCTCTCTTCGGACCATTTTGAGCCTCTTTTCTTTTCATTCCTTGGAACCCTTCCATTCCCAACACTTTTTTCCTAAACATTTCTCTCTCTAATGCATCTTCTTCTCTTATATTGTTTCTTTCTAAATCCTTTTAAATTATTATTAAAAGAAATTGTTTAGTTGTTTAAAATTAAAACAATTGAAAATTATTTTAATAAATAGTTAAGAATTATATTCAAACAGCAACAAAAAATATGTAACTTATTATTATTATTATTATTATTATTAATTTGAAAGATTAATGATATGTGGGAATCCCGTTTAGATTTCCACAATGTGAACTAATGAAAATGATATTCCTTCTGAAAGGAGAATGATATAAATATTCAGTTTATCTATTAATTCTTATAAAAGTGACAAGCTGAAGACCTGTGTAGGTTGCACTAACTCACTTTTATCAGGAGGCTATATAACTTTATTATTAATTTTTATTTTAACAGTATTAATTCAAATGAAATAGGAAAAACGACGTATCTTTCGATCAAGGTAACTCGCTTTTTAATTTGAAAGGCAAAACAAAGTTATTATTAGCTTAATATCTACGAATTACTTCAAAAGAAAATAGTGATATGCGAATTATCCCGTTTAGATTTACGCAAAACGCACTCTTCTTTTGAAAGGTAATTTAAATCTTATTAGTATTACTATTGCTCAACACAAAAATACATAAGAACCATGTGTTCACTGAAATATGCAGGCATCACAAATAAGGTATTTTCGTATGTACTTACAGGAAAATAGAAATTCACAGTTCGGATCGCATCTCTTCCGTACTGCTTGTTGGCAGTTGGTTTTCCTTGATGTCGTGTAGTCGGAAGACGTTACTTGGTTCGTTGGCCTCTTGGAACGTTGTCGGCAAACAAGTACAGCGGTGGCGGTAGGCGGTTGGCGAATAGCTCCCTCTTGGGAGTTGTCGGCAAACACGTACAGCGATGGTGGTAGGCGGTAGTCGGATATCTCCTTCATTGGAGTTGTCGGCTGTCCTTCCTTCTCGGTCTTCGGGCGTCGTTTAGTGGTCGAAGTGCTCCTGTTTCAGAGCTCTCGGCTTACTTGAACGGTGGCGTTGTCAAGTTGTCGAATAGTGCTTGTTTTCAGCGTTGTCGGCTTACTTGGCTGGCGATGGCGGTTGGTTGTTTGTTGAAGGACGCTTATTTTCAGCGGTGTTAACTAACCCCCTTCCTTCAACTTGTGTAGTCGGTTGCGGTTGAAAGATGCTTAAGCGTTGTCAGTCCCACTCCTAACTATGCTGGTTGGTTCTTTGGAATATGTTAACTGCAGAATTGTGCGGATTGATAGAGCTACTCAGTCAGGTAACGAAAATTGCTTAATTCAGCGTTATCGGAATACCTGATCCAATTAGCGTATGGATCTGAAGATCACGTATCAATACCTGACGGGCCCCCAGATAAGTTTGTAGATCTCCAGCCGGTGGTCTAGGTGAAGAATGATCAACTTATCAAATTTATATTTGTTGCTAAGATACTTGAGTGAGAATCTACTTGTTTCAATTCCACACAGGTTCTCCTCGCGTCTGAGTAATTAAATATTCAAAAGAACTGAAGACTTTGAAAACTTTGTTTATGTAGAATTACCAACACCAAATATTTACATATCTAATACATAGACACGAAGCCTACTTTGCTTGCCTTGGGCAAAGCGTACACAGTGTCTACATAGCTAGTTGCCAGTTTGTCAAGAGACCGAAAATAACCATTACATTAGCTTAAATATTAAGTTAGTTTGGTGGGGAGGTGGGCCGAGGATAGTCGAAGTAGACTCGGTCGTCCGAATGAGATTTACCAATAAGGGTTGCATCTAAATAGTTAATAACCAGTAGGAAGTAAGGCTGTGGGGGGAGAGAACAACAGCCAATGACAATATGGTTTTTGGGCGCTGGCTGTGGGCGTGTTTTAGCAGCGCCACATTGGTTTTCTAGGAAATCCTGTGACAAAGAGCAGAACTAACCTTTCTTAACAAAGTTAGTCATTGATGGCAACGTTCTGACTTTCCGAGAACTCACTATCAAAGCTGTGTTATGGAAGTAGCAAAATATGTTCACTTGAAGTGAGCTACAAGATTTTACTCTCAAGGGGGTTATGACAAAATCTGGGCTTGTCCGACTACCCGCTTGGGTCGGGCAAGGCTAGTAATTGCTCAAGGAAGTGTGTTCCGTATATTGGACGTTTTAACAGACTACAATCCTTGCGTTTCCAGCAAATAATAATAATAATAATAATAATAATAATAATAATAATAATAATAATAATAATAATAATAATAATAATAACAATAATAATAATAACAAAATTACATTTAAAACCCAAAATTAGTGGGAGATGCGTGCTGGCCATGAATATTAAGGGGATCGCTAGACAGGATACATGACTCGTGCATTAGCCGGTAATTGAATCCAGTCGGCCTTGGTTGGAGGGAAGTAGCTTGACTACGGTGCCACCATGCTCGATGACAAGAATAGGAACTGCCTTCTAATATCAAAATCAAGCAACTTAATTTCCATCGATCGGCTGTGTTGAACCACCTCTTCAGAGATTCCATGCGCTTCCATATGTGCTGTCATGGCTAACGAGGGAATGGTACCAGGGAATTAAATAAACCATCAAACTCATGAATGTATTTTCAAGATGAAATGCGTTTATGGATGGGGGAGGGGGCTAATGGAGGATAAACATTTTCGCTAGTGATTTCTAAGGGGCGGGTACAATAAATAAATACTCGTAAATACATAAATAAATAAAATAAATGCCTACCCCTAATTATTCCCGTATACAACGGTGTCGGGGATGAGATGCGATATATATGTGGTGGGAGATTTTTATGACTGGATGCCCTTCCTGTCACCAACCTCATAGAAGGAGTTCGTGAGAAATGAAATGAATGAATCTGGACAAGGATGTGGATGGAAGCGATCGTGGCCTGTCAGCAGGTAACGTCCCAGCATTTGCCTGGAGTTGATAATAGGAAACCATTTCAAAGGACGGCCGATGGTGGGGCTTGAACCCACATCTACTGAGTCCGCAGATAGCTTGGCCCCATGGCCTAGCACTGCGCGTTAGGGAGCGTAGCTGCCGCTGTCGATAAATAATGAAATAAATGAATAAATAAATAAAAAGAAAATGAGGAGCATGTCCTCCCCAAAGTCATTGGATACAGACGAACAACAGGTCCAGCTCAGGAATCCCTCGAGGGTCACAAACACCCAAACCCATCCGTTGTTGGGCCCTTGAGGTTGAAGCGCTGTCCACGGTGCCCCATGTGTGCCGGGGCTATACATTCTGCCTCCTTGAGGGCGTGGTACCCTAGCAGGAGATGGCATTAAAACAAGAGCGGGGAAATGAAGGACTCACAGATCGTCAGATACCATAATACTGTCAGGGTGGAAAGAGAACAAGAGATGACGAAGAAAGGTCGACAGGTAAGATGACAGAGAGAGGACCAGCTGGGTTCTGATGGTTGCCAACCCACGTCCCACTAATTGTGAGCCTCTGGGGTACCACTACTACCCCCACCACCACAACACAGACGACTACTGTAGGTGCTCCCTCAAGCAATCGCGATGCCAGTCCTCTTCAACACTAAATAAAGAAGAAGGCACCTTCACACTCGATCGAACTTTTTAATTATCTTTCATTTCCCTTTCTTTGATCCTCGCAATCTCCCTTCTGCTCAATTGATTCATTCCCTGACGTAATCCGCTGTTCTGCCTGCTTGCCTACTCCATGTATTTTAATCTCGTTCCCTAGCAAACTACCGCTGAGGGACTCGTTCAGTTCACAGTCACTCCTCCGTGTAAGGAAGGTAGGAAAATTGTATATGGTCCTTACTACCGTATGCCACGGAACTTCCTTTTAAAGTAGATCTTAAACATCCCAAGTGACATTCCACTTCAAAAATTCCACATTCAACACGTCCCGGATTCTTTCATGTATTCCGCATTAACTTAAATAAATTAATAACAATATAACCATACTATTTGTCGCCTACGACTACAAAGATGCTTTATTTTTCGTGTGACCACCTGAGAGGTCAAGTGCAGGTCTTTCTAGTCGACGCCCGTGGTTGACCTGCGCGTCGGAATGAGAGATGAGATGAATGGATGAAAGTGGACAAGGATGTGGAAGGAAGCGGCCGTGGCCTGTCAGAAGGTATCGTCCTATCATTTGCTATGGGTTGAAAATGGGAAATCACCGAAGACCATTCCAAGGACGGCCGACGGTGGGGCTGGAACCCATGTGTCTACCGAGTCAACAGGGAGTTTGGCCCCATGACCTAACGCTGCGCTTTAGCGAGCGGTTACAAAGATGCTGATATAATTTCTTGTTTTTTAGTTTGAATCACGGTCATATTCATTGTTGCCACTCATGTTTCAAAGTCACTACATGAAGACACTGAAAGTGTAACTAAAAAGTTGCCAGCATGGGGCTGATCATCGTCTGTCTATATTGACGTCGTTCAGGCTCTCCAATCCTCACATCGTCAGCCAGATAACAACGCAATTACATAACCTATAATGCAGCGCCTACTAAACGACAGTGACTTGTAAAAAGAATCCACAGTTGTAGCCCTTCAGGCAAGCAACTCAATGCCATTATTGTTTATTTATTTATTTATTTATTTATTTATTTATTTATTTATTTAACGTATGGCTTTTAGTGCCGGGAGTGTCCGAGGACATGTTCGGCTCGCCTGAGGCTGTAGCTGCTTCAAGCGGACACCAATGGGGTGAGCTACAAGTTCCGTTCAATTTAAAGTATTTCCAACTTTCGCTACCAGATGTCACTGACACGTAGTGGTGAACGTTGGAACTTTGATAGAGCGTATCAACGAAATCTAACCTAGAAATTTAGCTTCACACAAGTTTGGTTAGTGGAAGGATCTTTTACATGCCATAAATCTATGTCATGGGACTGCCGGCTTTACTTCCCCTCCTTTAATGTCATAGAATAGACCTTCCACGATCACTATTCCATTAGGGGATATGGACTTGGGAATTTACGTACCATCAATCTTTAGGATATGAGATAGGAATTTTAGGTAAATAAAATATAATCAAGCGTCAGAATACATACTTTATTTATTCCTTATTTTTCGTTGTTTTCTCCACTTTTCAAAACGTAAAGGACACACTAAACGTTTATTGCGAGGTGCCGGCATGACGACACTCGGTAGACTGATGATTGTTCACCAGAAACTCAACCATATCTGGTCGATTAGATTAGCAGTGCGCCTCTTAAACCACTACGAGCGCTATTGTGAGTCAATGAAACTCAACCATATCCGGTCGATTAGATTAGAAGTTTGCCTCTTATATCACAACGAGCGCTATTGTCAGTCAATGAAACTCAACCATGTCTTGTCGATTAGATTAGAAGTTTGCCTTTACTACCACTACGAGCGCTAGTGAGAGTCAATGCAGAGTTTCACTTAAGCCCTTATGAATAGGCCTACTTCCGGTGTGAAAATGTTTAAACAAATCAAAAATCACCTGAGGGTATTGAATCAAGGAATACATTAAAGTAAGAACTATGTGCATACGGTAAGTTAATTTTGTTCGGGTTTGAATCAAGAAGAAAATGAGTAAAAAAACAAGCGATTTTAGGCTGTTTTTCCACAACTGTGTTTGGGCTGGAAGTGATTTTCGAAATTTGTTTTTTAGTTTGATAGAGCTCTCCAAGACTCAAAATTTGAAACCCTTCCTAGCCCTTTAGCCCTTCAACGTTTGGCACAATGAGGAAATTGCTTAATTTTACGTTTTTGCTGAGATGGGGGCCACTACTTTGTGTGTTAAGAAATGTCTTCAACACTAAACATCCAGAAATTCTTGCTCGTTTTTGCCGCGTCTTTAACGAAGTTCACCTACGAGCACAAAGTCAGGCTCTTCAGCGGGATCTTGGTGACCCTGCCTGGACTGCCACTAGGGTAGTGAACCATGCACTACTTAGTCGTGAAAGCTAATATGACCGAATATGCAGGACATCGGGCAAGGAGTTTTAAAGAACTGATCTGGATTTATTACGAGGTAAAAAACAGCAATATTCAAACATCCCATCCTTGAATAAAATTCAGTTTGCGCATTCTCACCTCCCGCTATTCTATCTATATCCCACCAGATGCACCTTACCCTGCTGCATAGAAGTCATATAAGAAGGAACGATTTTTGTGTTTCTTCATTAAAGGGGCTTGGATATCGTGGTCATTTATCCCCGTGTACTTGGGTACAAGCAATCTAATATGCTTTTCTACTCGTTCTCACAAGTAATGCTCTCTGGGATTAATGCCAAGTGAGTTCAGAGGCCAATTGATATGGCTAGTCAGTGAGAGAGTGAGAAAGAAAGAAAACTAACCAACAATCTGATAATCTGTGTTATTGCAGTGTCTGTAGTAGTGAGTCTATTTGTAAGTCAGGTGAAGATTGGGAAGAAGACAGCCGTAGGACCCATCCCAGCATTTGCCTGGAGTAGACATGGGAAACCAAGGAATACCACTACCAGGATAGCTGAGGTGGAAATCGAACCCACCCTTTCTGAGTTTTGCCTCATGAGGCTAAGTGTACCCCGTTCTAGCCCTCAGACCAGAATTAAAATTCTTGGCAGAGCCGAGAATCTATCC
The DNA here is from genome assembly GCA_946902985.2 of Meconema thalassinum. NCBI lineage: Eukaryota > Metazoa > Arthropoda > Insecta > Orthoptera > Tettigoniidae > Meconema > Meconema thalassinum. The sequence continues at coordinate 570,485,749 of OX336388.2, read as the reverse complement.
CAAACCTTCGGGGCGACGGTATACATCAGTAATGTTGTCAGTAATATTAATGTACAGTATAGTGTTCTCACCGCAAGCAGTTTACGATCAATCGAACTGAAAGCGATTTTTACGCTTAAGCTAAGATTTCTTTTGGAAACCAACGTATTTGGCTTACTTACAGAGCACTATATTATCATATTTAATATTGTATTATATTTCTATTTATCGTTGACTTTTAGTGCCGGGAGTGTCCGAGGACATGTTCGGCTCGCCAGAGGCTGCAGCTGCTTCAAGCGGACTCTCATAGGGTGAGCTACAAGTTCCGTTCAATTTCAAGTAGTTAAATCTTTCGCTACAAGTTGTCAATGGTACCGAGTGGTGAACGTTGGAACTATGATAGAGCGTTCCAACGAAATCTAACCTAGAAATTTAGCTTCACTCAAGTTTAGTTAGTGGAAGGATCTTTTACATGCCATAAATCTATGGCATGGGACCGCCGGCTTTACTTCCCTTCCGAAGGAAGGCACACTGAAGGATTTTAACGCTCTTAAAACATCCGACGACTTCGGCCGGGTTTGAACCCGCTATCTTGGTCACAGCAGTTCAGCATGCTACCAACTACGCCACCGAAGCCGTATGATATATTAAGGTGAGATGCATAGCTGCAAATTTATTGAAAATCGTTGTTGTTGTAAATCCATTTTAGGTGTTTGATTCATCTTAGTCCTCAGCCCTATTATTGTGCTTATGACAAAGTACACAACATATATAACATACTGTAATTACATACACTGCACATTATAAGACAATCAACGGGGACCTGATACATTTAGAGTTTTAAATCTAAATTGTCCAGTCACTTTATAGCATTTGTAGAGGCTTGCGCAAAGTCTTTCAGCGGTCCCAAGCATGCTCTGTTACAAAACTCGGTAACAATATGACGGATGGTCTGTCTCAGCGCACCACAGTCACAGCTGGGCGACGTCTTCATGTCCCACTTAATCAGTCCCATGTAATGTGGTGACTATACTAATGGGTGTAACTGAAACTATTAGAATCTATAATTTGGGTAGGTGCCCCTGGACTTGAAATAAAAGTATTACCCCTGCATTTCTCTGGAGGAAATGTGGGAAAACTCTGGGTAGCTAAGCTCGGCATGGCCACCGTTATTGCCGAGTTTCGGACCATAATATTATACAACTTAATGAATGATATATATATTTTTGTCTTTTAAATACGTAGCGTCGCCTCCGTTGCGTAGTGGTCAGCGTGATTAGCTTCCCCCCGGAGGTCGGCGGTTCGATTCCCGGCTTTGCCACGAAATTTGAAAAGTGGTATGAAGACTGGAACGGGGTCTACTCAGCCTCGGGTGGTCCAAATGAGTAGAGGGGGTTCGATTCCCACCTCAGCCATCCTCGAAGTGGTTTACCGTGGTTTCCCACTTCGTCTTTGGGCAAATGCCGGGATGTTACCTACCGTAAGGCCAAGGCCGCCTCCTTACCACTTCCTTACCTAATCCTTACACTCTTCCCATCCCTTCATCAGGCCCCTGTTCGCTTTGCAGGTGAGGCCGCCTGGGCGGAGTGCTGGTCACACACCCCAGTTGTATCCTCGACTCAGAGTCACAAGCTCCAGGACACTGCCCTCAGTTGCGGTGGAGGTGGGATCCCTCGCTTAGTGTGCGGGAAAAGACAACCCTAGAGGGAAAAACAAACAAAGAAAACGTAGCTGTCCCCTCAATGTAACTACATATAGTATAATAATCAATGCTCTTTCTGTAACAAATGTCTTTTACGTACGACACGATGGGAGTGATTTGTTTTCAACTACGGACGATGCTCAAAATACATGTTATTATGTAAGTGCCCTTCTTCCGGCAAATCCCTGAATTGTGAACACGAGTGTTGCGCTCTACGATAAGCTGCATCTACAACTGCTCTATTCAATCTAGAGAAGGGTCACATCACCTTCGGTCACAATTATTGAGCCAAGTCTACTGGATGTCAAACAAAAGCACCTCACTTCAATGATAGGCTACATTTGCCCGGAAATTGCGTAAGGCCTGAGGGAATTAAGCTCAGCAATCCCTTCACTGCCGCACATCTGTCCCAGACAGAGCAGGCCTAATATTAGAGACAATGCTACTAGTGTATTGGATTCCCATAAGGATTAACCCACTCTGCTTACGGTACCTTTCAAAACGAACATTCATTCACATCAGCAGCACGGGTATTGAAAAACAAAACAACAACCAACTAACGAACTACAGGAGTGCTTGAAAGAGTTACTTTTAGTACGCCGTGTTTTAATACGGATTATAGGCTTTTGGGACGGCACGACTGATTGGAATACATTACGTGGAGAGCAAATTGACAAAATTGTACTCTGATATCATTTCAGGAACTTTCAACAACTATATTGCCAGGCAGTGTTCAATGCGACCTTCATCGAAAGTATTGAAGCAATCTAATATGCTTTTCTACTCGTTCCCACAAGTAATGCTCTCTGGAATTGATATCAAGTGAGTTCAGAGGCCAATTGATATGGCTAAAGTCAGAAATAATGCCCTAATCTTTGTCTAATAAAGGAATATATACGACATATATGGTGACATGTTGGCGTTGACACTGCTTGGTGGCATGAAACATTGAAATCATGCCGCGTTATATTAACCTTGCTATTGAGGCATTTGATGCTGTGACACAATATTAACTTTCTCTCATATGATGCAGAAATAGGTACAGTATATAGTATGCTAATACTCTACAGTAAATATGGTACCAATGATTGTGCGTGGGGGTATTGAAGCAATCTAATATGCTTTTCTACTCGTTCCCTCAAGTAATGCTCTCTGGGATTGATATTAAGTGAGTTCAGGGGCAAATTGATATGGCTAAAGTCAGAACTGTTGCCTTAATCTTTGCCGAATAAAATAATATCACACACATATATGGTGACACGATGGCGTTGTTACAGCTTGGTGGCATGAAACATTGAAATCATGCCGCGTTGTATTAACCTTGCTATTGAGGCATTTGTTGATGTGAGTCTGGCTGCGTGGCTCAGGGGTAACGTTCTCGCTTGCTGAGCCCAAGGTTGCAGGTTCGAAACCTGGCGCAGTCAGCTGGCATTTGAGGGTGCGCAAATGCGAGGGAGCCGTGTCAGTAGATTTACTGGCACGTTAAAGATCCCCTTCGGGGCAAAATTCCGGCACCCCGGCGTCTCTAAAAGCCAGTGTAGTTAAAAGGGACGTAAAACCAATAACATTATTATTATTTGTTGATGTGACAAAATATTAACTTTCTCATGTGATGCAGACATATAGTATGCTAACACTGTACTCTAAATATGGTGCGTGGGGCTGCAGCAACAGCAAATTAGGAATTTACAAAAAAGGTTTTGGTAACTTATTATGTTTTACTTAGTGTTGATGGCTCAGAAATGTGAAAAAGGGTGTGCACGAGTTTCTAAGCATGTTTTACATACTGGTGCTGTATCTCAAAAACTTGAATAAATATTCAAAGTCCATGACACATGTATTTCTCGCCTTTTAGATGTATCACACAAAATGACGATGATGATGATGATAAATAGGCCTTACTAATAATAACGCTAAGTTGTACATGTACAGTATGTTTCACAAAACTCAAGCTCTTAAACAAGAGGAAGGTAGAAGGTGCGGTTTGTACCAAAATCTTCCAAATCATCTCAATAGTACAGGAAAAATCTTGCATTTCTTGAAAAGTCAACAGAAATATATTTAGTTGTTTATACAGTGCGCTCAAACGAATAAATAAGACGAAAACCCCTGACAGGACTGTATCGCGTTGAGCCCGCACAACAGAAAAGCCAGGCGGGTGGTATGTACACATGTGGTGGGCACAAGTAACCGACCGTAACAAATGGGCATTCAAAAGAAAGAGAATTATCGACAGCAGTGACGATTTGCACTCGAATTTTATAAATATCAAGAATTTGTTTAAAAACTGCCAGAACAATGTCGCGTCGAGACCGCATACTAATAAAGCCGGGTGGGTGGTTTCTACCCATACGAGACTCCTAGTAATAATAATAATAGTCGTGTAGCCCCAGCTATTGTTGAGTAGAAATTTTGAGTTGGAGCCATTGAGGTGATCTACTCTCCTATTTTGACGTTTTGTTTAACACTGCCATCTGGCAGTGAAAACCAGAACTCTACTGAGCGACCTGTGGCCTAAATTTAATTAACTTTGTATTGAGTCACCAAATGTGATACGAGGGATCGTTTTCGAGACGACATCGAACGACTCGGATTGCCGTAGCCCTTCAAACAATCTGAATTCTACGGTCGGGATTTGAACCCGCAACCTTAGAATAATGAGATGGACGCTCTACCACTGACACACCGAGAAAGTTGGTTTCAGGGCAAGTTTGTGTCTCAGCCTGTGGTCCAGCAACGTGTTTAATGTCCATTTCAGATGGGAAGAGGGCGTGGACGCACCTTTTGCACTCCCTTTCTTTCAACCCGCCACTGATCATTGACACCATCAAGCCTCTCAATTTATGTTGTTTCAATATTAGTAGTCACTGACTGGCCGAGGACTAATCAAGTCGTGCGGTCGATTTTGTGAAATAACCTTTGTTAAGATTTCTCTGCAATCCTTCAAATAACCCCAGGTATTTACAGAGAGCCACGACAAATGTTAAGAAATCCTCTCTAGCAGTTAATCAAGCGTTCAATAGAGGTGCACCCGTATTCTAGGAGATTAAACGCCCCCTCCCTCCCCCAGACTCGTTCTTTCAATTAATTAATCGTATTGAGTACCGTCGGGAAACAAATCCACTGGACGAGATTCCGTGTAAACAAAAGATACTCGTTGGAGGGAGATTTTTTAATTTATTTAACTGATTATAGGTCTTGTTAATTAATTTAGGGGCTTGGGACATCATGGCTGTGTCTGATAACGTGTGAGGTCTCTTTGTTGGTTGGTTCCTTAGTATAGGGGCTGCGATAACGCGGTCATGGAGCCCCGTGTACTTTGGGTGTGTGTAGAATCTGTCTGATAACCGGTGTTAATTGTGATGACTGTATTAGTGTGTGTTTCTGTTTTCAATTCAAGTAAGGACTGTAGACATTGACTTTTTTCAAGTAGTTCCTACTTTTGTCGCCAAACGCCACCGTCAACAACTACTAGTTCAGAACTTGGTTACCAGACGCCACCGCAGTCAGATCTTGGCGACGAACGTAGGATCCTAAGAGCGTTTGTCAAATGTTTAACTATAATTTAGCTTCACACAGGTGTAATTAGTGGAAGGTACTTTAATATGCCATAAATCTATGACATGCGACCGCCGACTTTACTTCTCCTCCGAAGGAAGGCACACTGAGGGATTTTTAACGCTCTTAAAAATCCGACGACTTAGGTAGGGTTTGAACCCGCGATCTTGGGCATAGAAGCTCAGCATGCTACCAACTACGCCACCGAAACCGCTGTGAGGTCTCTGGTAGTGAGTGTAATTGTAATCGTGGCTATAATTGGGAAGGAGGCGGACATAGCCTAAAACTAGGAAACATCCCGGCATTTACCTGGAGTAGAAGTGGGGAACCACGGAAAGTCGCTTGTATGATGACTGAGGTGGAAATAGAACCAAACTCTTCTGCACAGACTGCATGTTAACCATGTTACAAATGGAAATTTCAACACTTAAATGCATATTTGGTCTTGTGTGCCTCTCGATAATAAGGTCTTGGCAGTTCCTCTCCTAAGCACGACTACGCACACGATTGGTCCGATCACTGCAGGAAAGACTGAAGTGCTATTCATCACTAAAGACGGCACTATACCATCCGTCACCCTACGTTGATCTTCCTGTATACCACATCAATGTTATGGAGTCAAGGGAACACCTTAGCCTATGCAGTAACACAGGCTTGTACGCCGTGTGTATTTCCTGTGTAACGTGGAGTGGCACTGTTACTCGAATTCTGGCTGCTGTTGAGCGGGGGTCCATCCGGGCCATCCTATTGATGTGATCCTTCCTGACAGTTGTCCATCGAGTTGGGCCTGTACCGGGTACGTTTTTGTGCTCCTTTATTTGACCACCGCTGCCATATCCGCTGTACCAGGCACAGTCCGTAGAAATAACCCATTCTCAAACAGACCAATTATTCGAGCTCTCTCAATTTGTAGGAGCGGATGAGCACGCTGTTAAACAAATAACTAACTATCTACCACAAACTGCGACAAGAGTTGATATCGGACTCTTCTCTGACGTCGAGGTATGTTTAACCCTAGAACGGTAGCGGTAATTGCTACGTTGTTATAGGTAGAGCCTTGCGCGGATAAACAAAATGCATCCTCCCCGCATCTACACGGCTGTTATCCGCATCCTCCCCGCATCCGCATGGCTGTTATCCGCATCCGCCCCGCATGCGCACGGCTGTTTTCCACCCCCGCCCCGCATCCGCACGACTGTTATCTGCATCCGCCACTCATCCGCACGTTTGTTGTCTGAACCTACTTGCATTACAATAATATTTTCAATTAGATAATAGTACATTATGCAACGAGCCTATAATGACAATAATTAAGACACGAGTATGTTTATAAAGAGAGTCCCTGAATTAATTAACAACAAGACCTATAATCAATGAAATAAAAATAAAATCTCCCTCCATGCGAGTTGCATACGACTGTTTATGTTCGACGATAATTATAACTATTTTATGTTCGAAAATAAATATTTATAAATATCTGTCGAGATTTCGCCAGTTTTATGTACTGAACAGAGCGCATGGAGAGAATACCTTGTATTTGACCATGGCCTCCTCAAATACCCCACTATGACACTAGAAGCCACGCTGTGAAATTTAAAATAGGAAGCCGTGAAAGTCAGTGCAGGTGCGATGCTATCCTTACCTAATTGGTCACACAACTGTTTCTTGAGCTCTGATTGGTGGGAGAAACTGTTTCATAATGAAAAATAGTGTTATAATGAGCCTCATTATGATACAGTTTTCTGACACATAATGTTTACATTTCGACATCGTCGAACATAAAATACCGTATTAAAGCAACTCATTTACTTTTGAGGAGAAAGTCGTTTCCTTAGGCTATGTATGTCAAGTTCTATGTTTAAAATGAATGTTTTACAGCCAGAATTGCAACCCTTTTCAGTTCGGAGTGTTAATTGTGCTCAATGACATCATTTGAATGAGATTAGCTTAAATCATCATCTTACATTTGTCATGAAAAAAAAAATCATAACGGAAAAATATGATATGTCATAAACAACCGGGTCACCGGGTGAGTTAGCCGTGGTCGTTACGGCATGACTGCTGGCAGTCGCTCACATCCGGGAAGCGAGGACGTTCGAATCCCCCCGCCGGCAACCATGAAGATGGTCTTCTGTGGTTTCCCATCTTCCTTCCAGGCAAATGCCGGGGTTGGTCCCTAACAATAGGCCACAGCGCTACCTTCCAACTACTCGTCCTTAAATTCAAAACTTTCCTCCCCAGACAACACTCCACATACGACGGTACGTGTAGCTCACCCGATGGGTGTCCGCCTCGAAGCAGCTACGAAACTGGCGAGCCGAACATGTCGTCGGACACTCCCGGCACTAACAGCCATACGCTAAAAAAAAAAGAACAACACACAAACTGGGTCCTAGTAATGATATTCAACAATTTCGGATTGTATTTAAAAACTATCCGCATATTTACTCCAAACATTATCCGCAGTTTACCCGCTATCAGAACAGCTATGAAAACTATATCCGCATCTACGCACGGCTTTAGTTATACGTAGCGCTTCGCATCGGCGATGACTACGGTTATAGAAACTGATAATAGTAGGGGAGCAGTAGGAGTTCTAACGCACTCTAGAACCCTCCTTGCCCCACTACTAAGCCTCAGCCATGTTAAATAAGTGGATATCTCGCGAACCCATGGTCGGATTTGGGCATATGAGGTGTCGTAGAACTCGGGCGGACGTCCTCTTTCCTATGGACTACTCGTTATATTTTTCAAAAATTTCCTGAAAATTTTTGTCTTTGAAAGTAGGCGATAGTTTGAAAACCAAACATGATAGAACGTTGTGCCAAGGTTCAAATCAATGGTTTTTACGTCCTTTATTTTCTGTAATAATTTTTTTTATTTTTTATGTTTTGATGAAAAAAGTTCAATTTTGAAATTTTTAGATTTTGGAAACTAAAGAGTTTACAAAAAATTTTGTTTGGCATAAATGAATGGCCCTGACTCCCTCTACCCGCAAAATAAATTTCAAGCCTCTAGGACTAAAACTGTGCAGTAGTGTGGTGGGGAGAGTTTTGACCCCCCCCCCCCTACTTTCATATAAACTTTGCCGATATCTCCCGAACGCGTGGTCGGATTTTAACAAACGAGGTACTGTTGGCGTTGGGATGACGTTCTCTTGGCTAAGCATGTGTGTTTGTATTTAAAAAAAAAATGAAAATGTTTGTTTTTTGGATTGGCACTATTTTGGAAACGGTGAATTGGAAAAAAGGTTTGTTAGACGTCAATGAAAGGTGGGTATGCCCTCTAGGCGGACAGCAAGTTTCAAGGGTGTAGGAGGAAAAAAATGATAGCATACTTTCTCGCGAACATTGGTGATCATTGGGGAACGGATGGTCGGATTTTAAGAAATGAGGTGTCGTTGGACTCGAGCTGACGTCCTCTTTCCTATAGATCACTCGTCATATTTTTCATTTTTTTTGAAAAATGTTGTTTTCGAAAGTAGGCGATAGTTTGAAAACCAAACATGATAGAATGTTGTGCCATAGTTAAAACCAATGGTCTCTATGACCTTTATTTTTTATAATAAAACTTTTTATATTTTGAGATATTTTGAAAACCCTTACATTTTGAATTTTTACTATTTTGGAATCTAACACGTTGACAAATAAGTTTGTTTGACATAAATGAAAGGTCCCTACCCCCTCTACCATGAAAATAAATGTCAAGTCTCTAGGACAAGAAACTAGGCATTTTTTTTTAAATAAAAGCGTGTTTGTAGACAGAGAGCCAGTAGCGCTGGACGTGTGCTACAACGAGGATATGACTGAGCATGGTGAATGCAGGAAATGGCTATTTCGACGGGGCGGTGTATGGCAAAACGAGGAGTCGCTTTTCGATATTTTTTCCTATGACGAATGAATGAAGGCGAATATTTTGAAATGTGACAAGCATGCTAAGATTTTTTACCCCAGAAGGGGATCTTTAACGTTTTAGTTAACGGTGATGAGCGAGATCACTCTCTGACACAACAGACGGTTGTAGGATATGACCAAGTGATTCTTAGACGTTGGCGATCTCGGTGACCGTGCCCGGAAGAAATGAATAGCTATTTTGGTGGGATGGCGGGGGCAGCTTATGACGGTTGGTTTTGTGACATTTCCTATGACGGATACAGGCGAATATTTGAAAATGTGTTAAGTGTGCTAGGATTACTTTTTACCCCTGAAGGGGATCTTTAGCATGCTAGTAAACGGTAATAAGCGAGACCGCTGTCTGGCACAGTCAATGGTTTTAGAATATGGAAACCTATAACATTTGCTCGACCAAGTCATGTGCATGTACGCAAAGAGACAAAACGGTAAGGTCATTGGCCTGAAATGTTATAAACTAAATATTGAACTGGGTAAAGTCATGTGTTTTAGGGTGAAAGTATGTGGTTGACATGATCATGTATTGAGGATGGCCGCTTGCTAGTAATAATTATTACAGTAAAATGTTTAATAATAATAATAATAATAATAATAATAATAATAATAATATTAATAATAATAATAATAATAAGACACACACATGTTTTGAATGCTAACACGCCCACAGTCCAGCTCACTGGAGACTGAATATTGTACCTAGCCAGAGGTCTCGTGAGAGCTGTTGTTGGTGCTGACGAGGCAGGAATGTCTACGTCAGCAGGAAGTGTGATATCAGCTTACTTGCCTCGTGGTGGCTAGCAGGTCTGGTGATTTAACCGAGAGATAAACCGCCATTTTGGTTCCTAGACAGCCATACTACCGATGTATAAGAGGCAACCATTTTGGTTCTTTATTAAAAACATAAAACAAGTATAAGGTATACGAATTTTATTCAGATTGAGGAATGTGACGAGGCGTGGGAACACGTGCGAGAGATAGACAGAGAACAATTCAAGGTCAAAACGCTGAGAAAATACAACTTTTTCAGTTGCTAGGCTAACTGATAACGATTGCGTTAGTCATGCACTTGCCATTTTAGCACACGGACGTATACAGTAGAGCTGTGGAAGAAAAATCCTTTTATTTTTTGGTAAGTACCTATGAATGATTATTTTAATAATGTCATGCTAATGAACCATAAATTTGTAGTTATTGATTAGGTAATTATTGATTTTTTAATTTATTTGTTTGCAGATAACCGGTATACCTTACATGTCTGAGATACAAGAAACCAGTTTACTTTTGAGCCCGCTAGAAGGAAACAGCAACAAGCCACTGCAAGTGAAGGTGGGATTATTTTTTTAAACTAATTTGTTTCATTTTTTGTTTCATATTTTATTTTATGAAATGCATGTATTAACCTGAATTTAGGTATTTATAACGGTTTATTTTATTTATTTTTAGAAACTTGGAAAGAAAAGCCTTACCGCCGTAGCATTCGCTGAAAACCCGAGACGCAGTAAAGTGCAACCATTGTTTCCAGGCAGTGAACTATTTAAAACTCAGGTAAGCCTAACATAAAATGCTATTCCATTTTACCACTCCTGAAAACTCGTAGACAAAAAATTCATTACCTGTGCATGACTAGGACGATGATTGCTTTCTTGATTAATGACTATGTATTGGCAACCGGTACAAGACCATATTGGTTGTTTACGGGGAAAGTACAAGGCCATATTGGATTTTGTAAAAAACAAAAATTTTAATTTAACTGACATGTCGTTCCCTATTCATTCAATTTCGCTAATCGGCCAACTAGGGACCACGATAAGCCTCATTTTACATTCTGGCATTTGCTCATTTTTTTCTTGATTCACATTGCCTTCATGAGCTCACTGTGTTTAGCACGACGTTCCTCTGTCCATTTCGCACCAGTTATCCGTTTTTCGTCCCGGAAAGTCCCAAACGTCTTGATGGCTGCTCTATAAAGATTTCGGTCTTGTGCATCTTCTGCTCGTATCCCCATTTCTTTCAGATCTTTCTGGACGTTAACATACCATGGCATTGTCGTTTTTGGTTTTGAGTCGAATATACTGAAGATACGTTTCGTCCATCGGGAATCGATCATCCGTCGCATATGACCGTAGAAGCAAACTCTGCGTTTTCGCATTGTGTCTGTGATCTTCTCTATCCTCGAGTAAATTTCTTGCCTGGATTTTCTGATGTAGATGCCATTTTTGTAGTCTGGGACAAGTATGATGTGTAGGATCTTTCTTCTTTTCTCTCTAACTTCGCGAGCAAACATTTCTCGGATAGGATAAGGCATTCAGATGCATATAGCGGTACTGGTTTGATGACAGTGTTGTAGTGACGAATTTTTGTGTTCATAGAAAAGCACTTTTTGTTATATATGTTGCGGGTGGTTTGAAAAGCGACTTCCATTTTCTTGCTTCTTGCTTCTATGGCTTCCTTGTCAAGGCCATTTTGCTGGATCCATTCCCCAAGATATTTAAATTTATTAACACGGTTTATCGTTCCATATTTAGTGTTTAGTTGTGCTGTATCATCCTTGATGTTCGACATTACTTCTGTCTTTTGAAAGGAAATTTGTAATCCTGTTTGTTCTGCTACTTCCTTCAATATATTGACCTGTTCTGTTGCACTTTCGAAATCTTCTGTCATCAGGGCTATATCATCAGCGAATGCTAAGCAACCTATTTCCACTCCGTTTTTCTTCGTCCCGATCCTTAAAGGTTTGTAAAGGCCTCCTTCTTTTAACTTCTGTCGCCAATTCTGTATTACCTTTTCAAGCACGCAGTTGAACAACAGAGGTGACAGGCTATCTCCCTGTCGAACACCTGTCTTGATTTCAAAGGGTTCAGAGATACATCCTTGGAATTTGACTTTGGATGTGGTATTAATTAGGGTTGCCCTTATTATCGCCAGCAGTTTCATATCGACTCCCATTTCTGCAAGTATGTTAATCAACACATCACGGTCGATGCAGTCGTACGCTTTCTTAAAGTCTACAAATGTCGATACATACGTTTGACCACTCAACACATAGTACCTAATTATGGTTTTTAGGTTAAAGATTTGTTCTGCAGTCGATCGGCCTTTCCTAAAACCCCCTTGGTATTCTCCGAGTTTGTGTTCAACTTGCTGTTCCAGTCTTTCAAGGATGGAAAGTGACAGGATCTTGTAAGCTACTGACAGAAGAGAAATACCACGGTAGTTGTTCACATCTCTTATATTTCCTTTCTTCTGTAAAGGATGGATCAAAGCTATCTTCCAGTCCTCTGGGAGTTGTTCTGTCTCCCATATATCTACAATGATTTGGTGTAGGATGTCAATTGCTTCTTCTGGGGCATGTTTCCACAGTTCTGCAATCATGGAGTCTTCACCAGGAGCCTTGTTATTTCTCAACATCTTTATGTGGCGTTTGATTTCATCGCGATTTGGTGGAGAAGATGGCAAATTGTGGTTCATTTGTTTGTTTGTTCTGATGGGGTTGGATGGCTTTTCACAATTTAGGAGGTCGTTAAAATACCCGGCTAAAATTTCGCAGTTTTCCTCGTTGGAAGTTGCTAGAGTTCCATCTTTTCTTAGAAAACAAAGGGAAGGTGCCTTGTATCCTTGTATCTTCTTTTTAAAATCCCTGTAGTATTCACGGGTCTCATTTCTGTGAATGTTTTGTTCAATTTTGTCCATTTGTTCTTTTTCATACTTGCGTTTATCGCTGCGTATTATTTTTGCTGTTTGTGCTCGTTGGTCTCTATAGATGTTCCAATCTTCTTCCTCTTTGGTGGTGTAGTACTTTTTACAAGCATTTAGACGATCCTTTAAGGTCTTCTCGCAGTTATTGTTCCACCATGTGTGTTTCTTCCTCTTCTTGGTTTCTGCTGCTTCTTTTGCAGCGTTTATCATCTGCTTTCTCGTGCTGTTGAAGTCTTTTTCCACTGGTTGGGCAAGTTCTTTGAATTCATTCTCCCTATCTCTGAGCATGTTTGTGTCGAAGCGGATTATGGTAGGTTTGTTTTTCTTTTTGTTTAGTGGAATGGGCCGGAACTTTATTACCGATACATAGTGATCTGAGTCTATGTTCATTCCCTTTTTTACGGTAACGTTCATGATTTCCGGACTAGATCTTCGGGATATCGCAACATGGTCTATTTGGAACTCTCCTAATGTTTTGTTCGGGCATCTCCATGTAGTCTGTTTTCTAGGTAGGTGACGAAAGTGTGTTGACATCAGCTGGAGGTTATGGTTATTACATAGTTCAATGAGGCGTTCTCCATTCTTGTTAGTTTTATTGTGTGCTGGATAGAGCCCAACGACATTCCTGTATTTCCGTTCACGTCCTACCTGTGTGTTGAAATCACCCGTTAGGATCTTGACGTGGTGTTTCGGGATTTTTGCCAATCTAGCATCCAAGAGGTTCCAAAATCTATCAGTGTCTTCCAACTCTTTTTTGTTTTGTTCATTAGTTGGAACATGTACATTGACTAGCGTGTATGTTTTGTTTGCACAGCGCAGAGATAGAAGGCATAACCTATCGTTAACAGCTTCAAAATTCGAGACTGACCTAAGGATTCTGGTGTTGACAGCAAAGGCTGTACCGAAGATAGGGGTGCTCTTCATTACCCTCTTACGGGATTTGCTCTTGAAGAACCGATACCCATCAGACTCAAACGTATCTTGGTCAGTGAAGCGAGTTTCTTGCAAGGCCATTATTGCGATTTTGTTTTCGTGAAGGGCAAGGGTCAGCTGTTTCATCTTACCAGTTTGTATTAGAGAGTTGATGTTGAACGTTGCCAAAAAACTCTTAGATTTGGGTTTCAGCTTTCGTGACTGTTCAGGATTTCCAAGACGCTCCGACTCGTCTTTAGCATGACGTTGCATCCCCCCCAGAGTCCGAATGGGATGCATGCGTCGCTCGTGGGCGACGGTGGATTTCTTCGAAAAGTTGCCACCTGGGGTATTAATCTCCTGTATTTGTTTTACCATCATGCTTAAGAAGCTTTAGTTTAGCTTGGAGCAAATTGCTCATAATGAATGCAACCAAGGTTGTTAGCCTTGGAGGGCCTCAAGATGTTATCCGGCGGTGGGCAGGCATTTCCTCCTAACCCGAATAGTTATGGTTTTCCCGCTAACACTCGGGTGGCTGATTGCAGTGGTTTCCCACTGGGCGATGTGGTCGCCACATCCCTACGCCTTAGTCGTTCCCTATAATAAAACAAGATGTTCAGTAAAGAACATATAGCCTACTTTCTCCTAAATGCATGGGTATTGTTATAACCCTTTGTCCTTTTCAAGGAGTATGATTGAATGTTGGTTGTAGTAGCTTGTTGAAATACAACGTGCTATAGGGATATTAAACATGAATATGAGGTGCCCTTTGCTAGTGCTACCTCTGTACCAAATTTCGTTCAATTCGGTTTCACCGTGTTTGAATTGATAGGGGGAATCGATTTGCACACATACTTGGCCACCATCTGCAAACTATTGGGCTGATGTTCTTGCAGTTTGGTCTGAATATGTTTCCCACATAAAGATATGGTGTTGCAAAATTTGGTAGAGACTAGATTATTAGGTTGGTCGTAATTACATTTTAGCTTTTAACATTTGGGTGGCCGCGATTACGTTTCCGTCAAGATAGCGGTGATATAAAACATGACACTGAGGTGCCCTTTGCTAGTGCTACCTCTGTACCAAATTTCGTTCCATTCAGTTTCACCGTGATCGAATTGATAAGGGGAATCGATTTTCACACAAAGATGGCCGCCATCCGCAAAATATTAGGCTGATGACCTATTAGTTTGGTCAAAGGATGCTCCCTCCATAAAGGTATGTTGTTGCTAAATTTGCTAGAGATCGGATGATTAGGCTAATCGTAATTTGATTTAAGCTTTGAACATTTGTGTGGCCGCCATTACGTTTCTGTCAATATGGCGGCGATATAAATCATGACACTGAGATGCCCTTTGCTAGTGCTATCTCTGTACCAAATTTCGTTCCATTCGGTTTCACCGTGTTTGAATTAATAGGGAGAATCGATTTTGACACAATGATGGCCGCCATCCGCAAACTATTAGGCGAATGACCTATTAGATTGGTCAAAGGATGCTCCCTCCATAAAAGTATGTAGTTGCAAAATTTGGTAGAGATCGGATGATTAGGTTAATCGTAATTTGATTTAAGCTTTGAACATTCGTGTGGCCGCCATTACGTTTCAGTCAAGATGGTGGCGATATAAAACATGACACTGAGGTGCCCTTTGCTGGTGCTACCTCTGTACCAAATTTCGTTCCATTCGGTTCCACCGTGTTCGAATTAATAGGGGGAATCAATTTTGACATAAAGATGGCCGCCACCCGCAAACTGTTAGGCTAATAACCTATTAGATTGGTCAAAGGATGCTCCCTCCATAAAGGTATGTAGTTGCAAAATTTGGTAGAGATCGGATGATTAGGTTAATCATAATTTGATTTAAGCTTTGAACATTCGTATGGCCGCCATTACGTTTCTGTCAAGATGGCGGCGATATAAAACATGACACTGAGGTTGCCTTTGCTAGTGCTACCTCTGTACCAAATTTCGTTCCATTTGGTTTCACCGTGTTTGAATTAATAGGGGAATTGATTTTCACACAAAGATGGCCGCCATCCGCAAACTATTAGGCTAATGACCTAGTTATTTGGTCAAAGGATGCTTCCTCTACAAAGGTATGTTTTTGCAAAATTTGGTAGAGATCGGATGATTAGGTTAATCGTAATTTGATTTAAGCTTTGAACATTTGTGTGGCCGCCATTACGTTTCCGTCAAGATGGCGGCGATATAAAACATGACACTGAGGTGCCTTTTGTTAGTACTACCTCTGTACCAAATTTCGTTCCATTCGGTTGCACCGTGTTCGAATTAATAGGGGGAATCGATTTTCACACAAAGATGGCCGCCATCCGCAAACTATTACGCTGATGACTTATTAGTTTGGTCAAAGGATGCTCCCCCCATAAAGGTATGTTGTTGCAAAATGTGGTAGAGATCGGATGATTAGGTTAGTCGTAATTTGATTTAAGCTTTGAACATTTGTGTGGCCGCCATTACGTTTCCGTCAAGATGGTGGCGATATAAAACATGACACTGAGGTGTCCTTTGCTAGTGCTACCTTTGTACCAAATTTCGTTCAATTCGCATTCACCGTGTTCGAATTGATAGGGGGGGGGACAGACATTCAGAGTACACACACTCACACACACACAGACACACAGACACACACACACACACACACAGACTCACACACACACATACACACACACACAGACAGACACACTTTTTTCGCCCTGTGTTGATCTCATAAGTCTACTTTCATTTTTTGCAAAAATCGAAAGTAGGCTAATGAACCGCAAATTTGTAGTTATTGATTAGGTAATTATTGATTTTTTAATTTATTTGTTTGCAGATAACCGGTATACCTTACATGTAATAATATAGTGTCATTTAGACTTTCACGGCCCGTGTTATTATTCATAATGTTGAATTTTGGGCTTATGCCGTGTTTTATTATACTAAAATTCGACGCGTTTCGAAAGAAACCATGTCTTTCATCGTCAGGAATAATCTGGAATACGACAATGTTGCTAAGAGAAAGCAACGAAGAACATATAGAAGGTGCCCGAAGATGGACGCCATTATATCCCCATGTTAGGGACAACGGAAAGCAGCAGTGAATTACTTTCTCAGGGTTCTGATAATAGGTAGCCAGGATTCATTGAGATTGTAGCCGGTGTCGCGGTTGAAATTATCTGGGTGTTTACGTATTTCAACCGCATCCCTGATGATTCTGGGACGATATTGCTTTATACGGGCAAGAACATCCACTCCTTGGAACATGACATCATGGCCAGGTGTTAAAGCATGATCGGCAACAGCTGATTTATCAGGTTGAATGAGCCTGATACATCTATTATGTTCCTTAATGCGAGTGCATATTGTTCTCGAAGTCTGCCCGATGTAAACCTTGCCACAAGTACAGGGAACTCTGTAGATACCCGGTTGTTGCAATTTAGGCAAACTGTCCTTAGTTGGTCGCAGGAGTTGCCTAATCTTAACAGAAGTTCCAAATACAGTCCGTATGTTGTACCGACGTAGGATTTTAGCAATACGATCCGTTGTGTTATGTATGTACGGAAGGTAAGCAGTTCCTCTTACATCTCTTTTCTCAACTGACGTCCTATCATTATTTGTTGGTTTCAGAACCGTAGAAATCAAAGCCTTGCTATAACCGTTGCTCTCAAAGGTGGTTCGCAGGGTGTTAATTTCTTCTTGTAAAGAAGACACTTCACAAATCCTCCTAGCCCTGGTAGTTAGAGTTGTAAGGATACCATGTTTCTGGGCAGGGTGATGGTGAGAACTTGCGTGGAGATATCTATTGGTGTGTGTTGGCTTACGAAAAACGCTGTGTCCTAAAGATCCATCCTCTTTCTTGGTGACGAGAACATCTAAAAAAGGTATTTTGCCGTTAGATTCCTTTTCCATGGTGAAACAAATAGAAGGGTGCTGGAGATTAAGGTGATCCAGGAAATGGCTAAGATATTCCTCACCTTCCGTCCAAACAACGAACGTGTCATCCACATAACGCCACCAGATCTTCGGTTTGAAAGGAGCCGACGACAAAGCTTTCTCTTCAAAGTTCTCCATGAAAAAATTAGCCACAACAGGAGAGAGAGGACTACCCATGGCCACACCATCAGTCTGCTCATAAAAATTCCCATTCCATAGAAAGTAGGAGGAGGTCATGCAGTGATAAAAAAAAGTCTTGTGATGTCTTCAGGAAAAGAGCCATTAATGAGAGTCTAGTGAGTCTCGACGTGGTGTCTCTGTGTACGAGAGTACCTATTGATGGTGTCATGTCTCTCATTAATGGCTCTTTTCCTGAAGACATCACAAGACTTTTTTATCACTGCACGACCTCCTCCTACTTTCTATGGAATGGGAATTTTTATGAGCAGACTGATGGTGTGGCCATGGGTAGTCCTCTCTCTCCTGTTGTGGCTAATTTTTTCATGGAGAACTTTGAAGAGAAAGCTTTGTCGTCGGCTCCTTTCAAACCGAAGATCTGGTGGCGTAATGTGGATGACACGTTCGTTGTTTGGACGGAAGGTGAGGAATATCTTAGCCACTTCCTGGATCACCTTAATCTCCAGCACCCTTCTATTTGTTTCACCATGGAAAAGGAATCTGACGGCAAAATACCTTTTTTAGATGTTCTCGTCACCAAGAAAGAGGATGGATCTTTAGGACACAGCGTTTTTCGTAAGCCAACACACACCAATAGATATCTCCACGCAAGTTCTCACCATCACCCTGCCCAGAAACATGGTATCCTTACAACTCTAACTACCAGGGCTAGGAGGATTTGTGAAGTGTCTTCTTTACAAGAAGAAATTAACACCCTGCGAACCACCTTTGAGAGCAACGGTTATAGCCAGGGTTTGATTTCTACGGTTCTGAAACCAACAAATAATGATAGGACGTCAGTTGAGAAAAGAGATGTAAGAGGAACTGCTTACCTTCCGTACATACATAACACAACGGATCGTGTTGCTAAAATCCTACGTCGGTACAACATACGGACTGTATTTGGAACTTCTGTTAAGATTAGGCAACTCCTCCGACCAACTAAGGACAGTTTGCCTAAATTGCAACAACCGGGTATCTACAGAGTTCCCTGTACTTGTGGCAAGGTTTACATCGGGCAGACTTCGAGAACAATATGCACTCGCATTAAGGAACATAATAGATGTATCAGGCTCATTCAACCTGATAAATCAGCTGTTGCCGATCATGCTTTAACACCTGGCCATGATGTCATGTTCCAAGGAGTGGATGTTCTTGCCCGTAAAAAGCAATATCGTCCCAGAATCATCAGGGAGGCGGTTGAAATACGTAAACACCCAGATAATTTCAACCGCGACACCGGCTACAATCTCAATGAATCCTGGCTACCTATTATCAGAACCCTGAGAAAGTAATTCACTGCTGCTTTCCGTTGTCCCTAACATGGGGCTATAATGGCGTCCATCTTTGGGCACCTTCTATATGTTCTTCGTTGCTTTCTCTTAGCAACATTGTCGTATTCCAGATTATTCCTGACGATGAAAGACATGGTTTCTTTCGAAACGCGTCGAATTTTAGTATAATAAAACACGGCATAAGCCCAAAATTCAACATTATGAATAATAATATAGTATTAATAATAATATTATTAATATCGTATGGCCTCGGTGCCGGGTGCAAGCTTTGTTATTTGACACACAGAGGGTAGCTTGCATGTCGAATTTAGTTGTTCCTTGACTATGAAAGTCAAGGAGGTTAGATGTTAGATATCTAATCTCCTTAAACTCCATAGCGCTTTCTAGTAGAAAAATGAGGAACTTTGTACCCTATGAACTCAACGAATATTCACAGGTTTGAACATGATAATCTAAACAAAGTGACATGACATTATTATTTTTTGTTTATGTATTGGTTAAAGGGGAATGTAAATGACTGCAGCTTTTTAAAAAGAAAATAAGTACATGGGATACTGTTAGTGCCGACATACAGTTTATTATAATTTTATGGCGTTTTGATATATTAATGCCAATTAACGTTAAAGTTTTATTTACAAGTATTGATTGATTGATTGATTGATTGATTGAGTGATTATTTATTTTGTTTGCTTTTAGGTGTCGTCATGCGCCATTAACGTAATGAACAGACAGTGAACAAGCATACATTGTGCTTTAAAGTACTCTGTGCAACGTTAATAACTTACAATAAGAAAAAGTTTTATTATAACACATGGCGTTAGTACCAAATACAACAAGTGAGCAAGTTGGTTTACCACGTGGGTTAAATTTAAAATCAGAACATGATCGTTGGTTAACATTTGAATCCTGGCCTGTAGGCTTTTTGTCGACACATAAACTTGCAAAAGCCGTTTTTTTTACTTGAACCGAGAAGATGTGGTGCGCTGTGTGTTTTGTCGTATTGAACTTTCACACTGGGAAGAAGGGGATGATCCCTTTAGAGACCATTTGCGATGGTCTCCTTGTTGTCCTTACATGCTTGGAAAACAAGTGGGTAACATACCCGTGTATTCATTTTACCGAACCACAAGACCATTGGCTGCTACTTACGTTGCTGAATCACAAATAAATAATAATAATAATGGTGTATTACCAGCCAACAACGGTAGTGTCGATATATGTGGTCCATATGCCATAGACAGTGTTGAATTGGCATGTGCTTTTGAAAAATTGGGAGTTTGCAAGACTAAAGCACTAGCATACCCAGAGTACAGCTCTGTTGAAAAACGTTTAGAATCTTATAAAAATGTTTGGCCATTAATATTAAAACACATTACCAAACAACTAAGTGAAGCTGGATTTTTTTATACTGGTGAAGGGGATAAAACAATATGTTCTTATTGTGGATTTGCTTTAAAGGATTGGCAAATGACTGATGACCCTTTTGTGGAACACGCTCGTTGGTTACCTAACTGTAGATACATGGTGTTGCTTAAAGGTCAGGAATTTGTGAACACTATTCGTAAAGAAAACGTGATTGCAGCACAAGACATAAAAGTGCCTTTAGAGTTAGAACACGCGGAGCAAATACATGAGGCTGAAAAAAAAGGACTTGTCTCACGAACAGATACAAAATTGTGACCAACAATTATGTAAAATTTGTTATCAAGATGAACTAGGTGTTGTATTTTTGCCTTGTTGACACATGATAGCCTGTGTCAAGTGTGCATTAGAACGTAACACTTGTGCTATATGCAGAAAAGTAGTATCTGCTACAGTTAGGGCATTTATTGCATAACTAGTATAATTTATTAGCCATACATAGTGCAAAATCCCTAATTGCACAATATTATTAAAGCAGTTTTAGAGTGTAATATATATGCTTTTGTTTTGTTTATAGACTACTACAGTGAATGTTTTGAATGCTGTGGGACAATCGTGTGGCTTAGAGACAAAGAAGCTCAGCGAATTGGCAACGCATATTCCATTCCGCATTATCAAGATTCAGAAATTGAAAACGGCATATGGTGATCGTGTACTTTGTGTATGTGAAAACTTTGTGACATTTCTGCCTATACGGTTTAATGATATGTCGGAGAGTGTTTTTGATGAAGTCAATAATGCTGTGCAACCTGTACACTTAATTTATGAAGGTTTTAAAAACAATAGGTGCATGGTTCGTTTTAATTAAATAAAACAACAAATGTGAATGAATAATGGAAAAAAATATAAGTGATGACAATAGACTGAAAGAAAAAAATATGTGTACTGTATAGAACAATAATGTTTTAGTTTTTAGTATTGCCTTTAAAAATATTATGATGAAACCAAAAAAAAATGTATATAAAGTTTGTAAATAAATGTAAATAATGGTACAATGCTGTTTTATTTTTTACAAAGTTAGAATATTTAACATTGCAGAGTATACATGATTATGACAATAAATGCATACTTAATACAAGTCTTTGCATTTACGATAGTGTGATATAGTTTTAAAAACAAAACTTGTTGTAGATCTTTTTTCCACGGCGAACAATAGGTATAAAAACGTATCAGCATTATGACTATCATTATAATGACCATTATTATCCTCAACATAACTAAAACCAGTCAAATTTTCCTGTTCCTCTTCCTCTACAGTGTCCTCGTATAGAGTCTGAGTGGCTTTTGATAATGTTAAGGGTTTTTCGAACATTGAACTATTTTGAGCAGCAATATTATTTTCTTGTACTCGCTTTTTAACATTTTCATGATTGTCTGTTGGCAGCAACAGTGTTTCATGCAGTACACTACGTTGATGATCACTGACACTTAAAACCTCACTATTTTTAGCCTACTTTTCTCATTTTGCAAAAATGAGGAAAAAGTAGACTTATGAGATCGATCCGGGAAAATGTGTGTCTGTCTGTCTCTCTGTCTGTCTGTCCTTCTGTCTGTCTGTCTGACTGGCTGGCTGTGTGTGTCCCCCCTATCAAATCCTAAACGGCTGCAGCTATCGAATCAAAATTTGGTAAGAGTAAAGATCTATACCTGAATATCTCACGGCCATATTTGAAATTGACGTCAGTGCTACCAACTGCTGAAAAATCACAATTGAAATTTGAGCTCTATGTTGGATATCTCAGAAGTTATGAATGCGAACTCTTCCAAAATTAGCACACAAATAGACGATAACATTCCAGATTAATTTTCAGAAGTTCATACATGCCAGTGTTGCCAACATGATTCTAAGTCTGCCGATAGGTCTATAATATAAATGCATGTAACTTCTATACTATCAATTGGATTTCAACCAACTTTCGTATGTACTATGTGTACTACAACAGATATGACTTAACGTATTCTCATGAGCCACCAGGGCTGCCAACTGTTGATAAATGTTCTCTCTATGTTTTAACATTAATATCAATATATCTGAAAGTATGCAAGCCAACGGCTCCAAACTTTCCACATGTATAGTACCTGACATTCTACCTTAGTTTGGCGTAACATATATACATCAGTGCTGCTAACACCATTGTATGCCTGTTGATAAGTCCAGTTTTTAAATGCATATGACTTCTAATGTAACAAATGGATTTCAACCAAATTTCGTATGTGCCTTGTTTACCATAACAGTTATGACTATACGTATTCTTAAGAACCAGCAGGGCTGCCAACTGTTGATAAATACTCTATCTACTTGTTCAATCCTAATATCAATTTATCAGAAAGTATGCAAGCCATCAACTCGAAAGTTTGCACAAGTATAATACCTGACATTCTAGATTAATTTAGAGTCACTAATATACCTCAGTGTTGCCAACATGATTCTAAGCTTTCTGACAGTTTCAAATTGTAATTTCATGTAACTTCCATACTAACAAATGGATTGTATCCAAAATTGGCACTATATTAGATCGTAATATTTCAGTTTAATTCTGAGCATCACATACATGACATTGTTCCCAACATGATTTTACGCGCTCTGATAAATCCAATTTCAAACATCATGTAACGCCCACACTATCCATTGGACTTCAACTAATAAATGTTGTATGTGCATTCTATACCTTCAGAGATGGAAGTAAGAATATATTCAGAGATGCCAGGGCTGCCAACTGTAGTAAGTTTCTCTATTAGGCTTCACTATTTCAGGTGTATTTCAAACTGTAGTACTTGTAAATGTTAGTATTACCAACTTGATTTCGTCGTCATTCTAGATAGGTCTATATAGATTGGCATGAATCTTAAATTTTAAGAAAAGTAGGCTCTTTAGTTCGTCACGGAACTACTTGTTACTTTTTAGCTCACTGCGACGTTGTTTTGAACAACGCCAAATAACAGTTCCATTTTTATTGGTTCGTTTCACAATATATGAATATCCTTTATAGAATGCATGAGGCTTACCATACCTAGTCACAGATACTTCCATATCAACTGTCAAGCATAGACTAAGCTCTAGTAAAGACAACTTGGTAATAAGAACAATAGTTTAATGTGCGAGCATATATGGGTGCAAATGTGGGAGCAAAAAAGTGGTAGCAAAAAGTGGGAGCAAAAATTGGGAGCAAAAAGTGGGAGCAAAAAGTGGGAGCAAAAATTGAGAGCAAAAAGTGGGAGCAAAAAAAAAGTAGGAGCAAGTATGGGAGCAAATGTGAAAGCAAAAGTGGGGGCAAGTATGGGAGCATATGTGAAAGCAAAAGTGGGAGCAAAAAGTGAGAGAAAAAAAGTGGGAGCAAAAAGTGTAAGCAAAAGTGGGGGCAAATATGAGAGCAAAAAAGTAAGAGCAAGTATGGGAGCAAATTTGAAAGCAAAAGTGGGAGCAAAAAGTGAGAGAAAAAAATTGAGAGCAATAAGTGTAAGCAAAAGTGGGAGCAAATATGAGAGCAAAAAATAGGAGCAAGTATGGGAGCAAATGTGAAAGCAAAAGTGGGAGCAAAAAGGGAGAGAAAAAAATTGAGAGCAATAAGTGTAAGCAAAAGTGGGAGCAAATATGAGAGCAAAAAATAGGAGCAAGTATGGGAGCAAATGTGAAAGCAAAAGTGGGAGCCTAACCCTGCGAAGGGTACTACCAATCCCCACAACCAGAAATGCTGCACCGGATAACATCCTCCAGATTGTTTCCTGCAAGTGCAGCAAAGGCTGTAGCACCGGAGCTTGCAGCTGCAAGAAAGCAGGCCCTAGGTGCTCAGCAATGTGCAAGCACTGCACAGGCCACTTCTGCGAAAAAGCCCCCGCAACTGATTTGAACGAGGAGGACTCGCCAGACATAGTCGACGAATACGAAGATGGCGAGGACGTCATTAATAGCCTGATCACTCTGGAGGTCGACGAGCACTTATAAGCAGAACCAATGGCTAAGAATTCCCGACAGAAACTATAATGAGTACAAATGAGTACCTACTATGATATGTACATGTATATATGAGTACCTTTCAATAATAATACCTTAATACATTAATTCTTTCCACGAAAGGACTAGACTACGTCTTTTTTTACCTGCCCTGGAATAATCATGTTGTAGGGGTGGAGGGGGGGGGGGGGGAGGGAGGGAGGAGGTCGATCCGAAAAGTAACTAATATCAATAACAACATGATGTGAATATGGTTGGCTTTCATCAGAGAAGAAAATTAGCTTTTGAGAATTGGGGTTGAGTGGGGGAAGGGGGAGCGGGGTGGGGTTGGGGGTTTCCAAAGTTGGTGATTGTAACCAGCAACCATAATTACAACAACATTTCATCATAATTTGGGTATAACAGAAGAAATAAGGTGGAATTCTGCATTTTGGGCACTTTTTTTTAGCGATTTTTGAAAAATGACATTATTTCGAAGCGCCATATCTCGGTAAATAATTGAAATACAAACAAGTTTGAATAGTCAAAATTTTAGTACACTTAACGTTCTACAAAAACGCATACGAATGCTTTTGCGGTAGGACGTAAAGGGAAAACAGTTATTGAGGAAAAACCGGAGGAAGGTCGAACATTTTGCAGTTTTTACCCCCCTGCTCTTTTAGCACAGGGTCCTCGAGGTCCAAAACTTGAGAAAATGTTATTTAGCCATCCCTCAACAACAACCCAAAGTTTCATTAAAATCCGACCTTTTTCCACCTAAACCCTCTTTTTCCAACCTGTCGACTGGACGAAAGCCGGTACCATAGCAACAGAATCTCAGAGGTTCATTTATTTCTGTAAGACGCAATGCAGTTCCATTTATTACATTACTGTGAAAGTTTGCAAATGGCTATAAGGTTATCACGGAACCAAATTAAAATTCATAAATATATATAACGCGCTTAAGAGGCTTCAAGGGGTAGGATAGCCTATTATTTTTTCACGCATTTTACACGTGCGATATGTCGTACAGAAGGTTTATTATATCTCCAAACAGCAACATTATTTTCAAAAATTCCTGAATTGAAATAGTATTTTTATGGCTTTTAGGAATTTGGGCCATTGGAGGCAAAAAAAAAACAACTGAATTTTCATGCACCACAAGCCTTTATAATTTATTAAAGAGGTCTTCCTGTGGATTTGACATAACGTACATATACATACATTAAATGGGTTGTTTTGCCCTCCCAGGAGGACTGGCTGCCATCACAACTACGGTGATCTTCGGCCGTGGGGAAATGACATAACGTCGAGGGTCAGTTTTTATGTGACGTGTATTGCGTTGCGTCTACGAGGTTTTCAATTTCTTTTTTCACACCAGGAAGTACACGTTAGGTAAATTTAGTTTGAGAGTAGATTTTAACTAATCATTTTTCTTTGTCGACAAACAGGTTCCAAGGCCCTAACCAGTAGCTCTGGATATTAATGCCGAAGACCGTTTGAAGAATGGGTACTCCTGCTAGTGCTGAAGATGAGTTCAAAAATATGACTTGAAACAATTGTACATTGTTTAAAGGGAATAATTTTACATGTATTGACTAGGTGGAATTATACAGTAAATAGCCTACTAATTTTTAACTGGTTTGTTGGTTCCTCAGTTTAGGGGCTGTGACAACGTGGTCATGTAGCCCCGTGTACTTTGCGTGTGTGTAGAATCTGTCTGACAACCGGTGTTAATTGTGATGGCTGTATTAGTGTGTGTTATCTGTTTTTAATTCAAGTAAGGACTGCAGACATTCGATATTCAAATAGTTCCAAATTTTGCTACCAAACGACACCGTCAACGACCAACTAGTTCTGAACTTTGTTACTAGATGCCACCGCAGTCAGCTCCCGTCGACGAACGTTGGAACCTAACAGCGGTAGTCAAATATAACCTATAATTTAGCTTCACACAAGTGTAATTAGTGGAAGGTTCATCATTATGCCATAAATCTTTGACATGGGACCACCGGCTTTACTTCCCCTCCGAAGGAAGGCATACTGAGGGATTTTTAACGCTCTTAAACAATCCGACGACTTTGGCCGGGTTTGAACCCGCGACCTTGGGCATAGAAGATCTGCATGCTACCAACTACGCTACCGAAGCCACCTAATTTTAGACTAGTACAAGTTTTCTTCCTTCAGTGTGAGGAGAGTTCCCATGATGGTACTGATCTACTGTAGGACTTGACACATGCACACAAATTGTGGAATATATGCAATTTTACAATTTTAGTCACATAAGGTTATTGTGAACTTGTCAGAATTTGTTATGATATTGTTGGTGGCTCTTGACCTTTAAGTTTACTTGTTCAGTGTGATATCTGTAATAGTTAGTGAATATTCAGTTTGATGCTATCATCATATTCATTATTTCAGTAGTATAGATCCCTCCTGCGGCGCTCACAAGCGACCGTTCGTGACAAATGAGCATTCAAATAAAAGAGAATAGGCATTAGCAGTGACGAATTGCACTATACTTTCATAAATATCTATAATTTATTTAAAAAATGACTTATAAAATAATGTACGAAGTGTGCGATTTTCAAATACTGTTTCTGTAGGAAAATACGCTCCATAATTGCTGTCCACGGGCCACTGTGACGCCTGTTTCATGTGATTTTAACATTCTGAAGTCTTTCCTTTATCCTGAAATGTAAATAGTCTATACAGGCCTATATAAAAATCAATGTTACGAGATAGTTTGTGGGTCTGTCTGTGGGTCTGTCTGTGGATATGTCTCCTATGCGTTCATTAACCATTCATCCGATTGCGATGAAACTTGCGTGAGATGTTGAGTACACTCCAAGGAAGGTTTCTGGCTTAGAAAATCCATTTTACAATGGGTAGCGCACGATAAATTCAACAAATGAGCAACGACGCGCGAAGTGTTTCAACAAAGTCCCGTAAGTGTTCATATATTTATTTATTTATTTATTTATTTGAACCAAATCTACTTGTTAATTGTCACTTTAACTCAGAGAGTCATATCGTGACATACAGACAATAAATACATAGATAACATAAATTTACAGTATGGCGTTAGATAATTAAACCAAATGTTCATTCGGCATTTCATAGCTTCCTCGTTATTTCAAAACTTAATAATGCTTTGCAGTATTTATCTTCATTCACAATATCACTGGGCAACATTTCTGATGGAGACTGCACAAAGTTCTTTCTTAATCATAAATGTGGACACAGTGTTCTTCATTTTTAGACAGTTCTCCATGGGAGACACATCACAGAAAGAATTACTTTTATTTCCCTATCGAGCCCTTACTGACTGTAAGAGTCTGATAAGTTTTGTAGTAAGGAAAAAAACCATCAAACTCACAGGAAAAATCTACAGACAGCAATATGTGGCTGTACTGTAGTAATCGTATAGGCTACCTAGTTAATACAGATAGGCTCTCCTAGGCTTTAACAAGATTTATAGCTTAGGAAGCCGTCTCCTGTACTTGAATGCTTAGTTTACATGCATCTTTGTTCTGAATCTCGTCCGACGCTTTCTTATTCCACATTGCCCTGATGGTATTAAAATATTTTGCTAATTGACCTGCTTTCCCCCATTTCCTTTTTAGTAATTTAATTAAAGTGTGATACTCATTTTCATTTTCTATTCTGTTTAGATCTGCTTTGTCTACAAACTTTGCTCTTATCATTTTAATTTCCTTGCGTTCCCTGATCAGGTGCGCTGCACCCATAACCTTCCCACAAAACAGGCAAATGTCCTCTTTTCCTACTTCTCTCAATGCTTTGTTCTTACACACCCCCATTAACCACCAAATTATTCCTCTCATTTCTCTTTTCATTAGGCATTGAGGCTTTATGCTCATAAAGTTCC
This sequence comes from Meconema thalassinum, assembly GCA_946902985.2. Lineage (NCBI taxonomy): Eukaryota > Metazoa > Arthropoda > Insecta > Orthoptera > Tettigoniidae > Meconema > Meconema thalassinum. Next base: position 570,457,344 of record OX336388.2, on the reverse strand, counting down.
TTATTTCGCAGAACTCCGTTAAGGTTCTCCTACTGGTGCACTCTTCTCTTAGCACCTGCAACTCTACGTCATTAACCCTTCTACACACTTTTTTGCACACCCTACCTTCCTCTCTTTGTAAGTCCCTATCCCATAGATAACCCATTCCTAATCTTTCCAGTACACTTCTTACCCCGTCCACCCAGTAGCCCTCTTGCTGATGCTTCATTTGGTGCAGGTAGGCTACCTTAAGCATTTCCCCCCTCCACCTGCTTTTAAACGAATCCAAGACTTTATGACCTTTTTTTATGATATGTTGTCTAATGCTTACATCCTCACACAACATTCTCGCTCCACAATTCGCCGTGCAACTAGGTAGCCCCAAAATTATCTTGGCAAACCTACTTACAATACTGTCCAGGGTTTTCGTTCCTTCCTCTAAACCCCATACTTCCACTCCATAGAGTGCTCTTGAAACGATGAGTGCGTTGAACACATTCTTATACTCTTTGTAGTCAAGATTCGGTAACCTACGCTCTAACACTTTAGCATTCGCCAATGCCGCTAGCCCTTTCGATTTTGCCCTTTTAATTTGTTCGGTCCATTTACCATTACTCGCCATTATCGTCCCTAGATACTCAAGTTTTTTCACCGTCTCTAACTGCGACCCATACATGACCCACTTTTCGTTCTTAGCCAGTTTAACTCCCTTTTTGCAGACCATATCTTTGGTCTTACTCGGGTTAATTTTTAAGTTCCAGTCCTCACAGTATCTCACAATATCGTCAATACTATATTGCATATTATAGGGTGTTAGAGCTAGCAGAAGGATGTCATCAGCAAAAGCTAGGCCCGGGATATCATAATTGTCCAAGCAAGGGTTGGACCGTTGCTCAAAGCCCTTTGAATCGAAAATATCGTTGATAAATAGCAAAAAAAGCACCGGGGATAATTTGCATCCCTGTTTTAATCCTATAATAGACGTTATCTCTCATACAATTACATCATCTTTAGTTTTAATTGCACATTTCACTTCGGAATACACATTCTCAATTGCTCGTATCATTTTATGTGACACCCCGATTTTTCCCAGCTTAGCCATGACAGCTCCCCTGCTCACTGAATCAAACGCCTTCTCCAAATCAATAGCTGTGATATACAGCTTACCTCTTTTCCTTCTTATGTACTTGTCCATCACCGTTTTAACCACCATTATATTGTCACTGGTTCTCATCCCTTTTCTGAACCCCGTCTGGAGTCTCGAGAACACCGAACAGCCCTCCGCCCATGCTATTAAACGCTTGGATAAGACCCCGGTGTACATTTTGCTCAAATTATCAAGCAAAGTTATGCCTCTATAGTTGCCTGGGTCTAGTTTGTCCCCACGCTTCTTATATATTGGACAAATTATCCCCTCCTGCCACGCCCTCGGAAATCTACCTCCTTCAAAGATTTTGTTAAATATTTTTACCAAGCTGTCCATCATGAACCTATTGTTACTCAACTCTTGCCAAAATTCATTTGTTATCCCCGAAATAGCACCTGACTTCCCTCCTTTACTCTTTGCTATTACTCCCTTAATTTCCTCTATCGATATGACTTGGTCCAGCATAGGCAGAGCGGCCTCCAGCCCCATCGGAACGCCAAACTCATCCCTCTTCCTCCAATTATCTTCAGCATTTAACAGATTCTCATAATATGCAATCCATACTTCATCACTAATAGAGCTCCCCCCACCACTTCTGCTCCCCCTACAGTAAGAATTTATTCTGCTCCACACTTTGCTACAGTCGTTAGCTTTAGAATCCTTATTTAGTGCTGTAGCTTCCTTACCCTGCCATGCATCTTTCATTTTGCTGAGCAGTTCCCTACATTCTTTCCTTAGACGACCAAATTCTACTCTCATCGTATCATCCCCTCCTCTCTTGTATAACTTCAGTGCCCTAATAACTTCGGTTTTCTTCCTTCTACATGATTCATCGTACCATCCTTTAATTCTCCCTAATTTTCCTCTAGCCTTCACGCGCATTTTCCGCCCGGCCATCATAATTGCATTCTCAATCATACGTATTACCCCTTCAATTTCATCATTACTGATCATTAAACTTATCCCTACCGTTATCAGCTCAAAATTTTTTCCCTGGAAGTAGTTCTGGAACTCTCTGCAGTTTTCCTCCCTCCATCTGAATCTATTTACTTTTCTCTCTATAGCTTTAACTTGTGGGTTCCCTTTTGATTTTGATTTTGTCACCGCTCCCTGCATGTTGACGACAATTGGTAGGTGGTGTGATTCCCCCCATTCTTCAACAATGAACCTCTTAATTAGGGCTAGTGCTCCTCTGGAACATATTGCTAAATCTATTACACTTCCTCCAATCTCTGTTATATACGTCAGGCTACCTTCTTCATCCCCCACACAGACACCATTTAATATATATAGCTCTTCTGCACCATATAGTTCCAAAATCTTTTCTCCGTTCTTATTACATTCCTTGTCTTTGCTGTGCCTATCCCCACATACGGCCTCGGCAACCCCCTTGCTGTAAAGGGGCTTTCTGTCTGCAACCCTCGCATTGAAGTTGCCTAAAAGCACAATCTCTGCCTCTTCATATATATTTTGAATTCTGTTTATTTCAATAGCTAACTCATCGAAAAAGCTTTCTCTTGCATACGGGGAATTCTCCGGAGGGTAGTAGACAAAGCCGAAACATACCGTTCCTTTCCCCCTCCCCCTAATATCTGCTTTTACCCACACTACTTCTTCCAGTTCTGAACTAATAAATTCTGATAATTCCCTCACCTCTTCTTTAATTAAAACAACAATTCCCCCCGGGAACCTACCTGTACGAGCTTTCCTAATCTTAGGTTTTGTATATATATTGAAGCCATCTATTTTAACCTCGCAACCTACAGGGAGCCAACTCTCAACAAATCCTAAAATCTGCATATCTTCTATTAGGGTCAAAACTACAACGTTCCCTCTCTTATTTAGAAAACCCTCTATATTTACGCTAGCAATATTCCAGCTTAGTTATTTTTTACCCCTACCCTCTTCGCTGGCGGTAGCTTTACTTCTAGTAACTCTAGCTTTCTCTAGCTCTAGTATACTGCCACCTGGAGAAGAAATGACCTCCTTCTCCACATTAAACTGCTCTGTCAAGGTTTTCTTGCCCCATAGTTCTTTTAGACTAGTAACTCGTTGTTTGACAGTCTCACCTTTCTGCAAACCACGCACTTGTCCGGTGTTCCTGGCGCTGACGTTAGTCGTTCCTGCTCGCACCACTTCCGTGTTGGACTTGGAGGTCGATGCTCTCTGTTGAATCATCACCGCACTTCCCTCTGAACCGACAGCTGCTTCCACCTGGTTGCTAGGTCTGACTGTCTCCTGTTGTTGTTGCTTCTCCATATCCTGGAGTTGTGTTAAGTGTTCATATAGCCTACCATTCGTCCGATAGCGATGAAACTTGGGTGAGATGTTGTGTACATATACGTGAAGGTTTCTAATACATTTCACAGTAGATACCGCACGAGTAGATTCAACAAATGAGTGACGACACGCAAAGCGTTTCAACAAAGTCCCGTATGCATTCATATACCATTCGTCCGATAGCTATGAAACTTGGGTTAGGTGTTGTGTACACTTCAGGGAAGGTTTCTGGCTTAGTATATCCACTTTACAAAAGGTAGCGCACGAGTAGATTCAACAAATGAGTTACGACGCGCGAAGCGTTTCAACAAAGTCCCTTATGTGTTCATATACCATTCGGCCGATAGCGATGAAACTTGGGTGAGATATTGAGTACATTCTAAGGAAGGATTCTGGCTTAGTAAATCCATTTTACAATTGGTAGCGCACAAGTAGATTCAACAAATGAGCGACGACGCGCGAAGCGTTCCAAAAAAGTCCCGTATGCTTTCATATACCATTCGACCGATAGCGATGAAACTTGGGTGAGATATTGAGTACACTCTAAGGAAGGATTCTGGCTTAGTATATCCACTTTACACAAGGCAGCGCACGAGCAGATTCAACAAATGAGCGACGACGCGTGAAGCGTTTCAACAAAGTCCCTTATGTGTTCATATACCATTCGTCCGATAGGAATGAAACTAGGGTGAGATGTTGTGTACACTTACGTGAAGGTTTCTATCTCAGTAAATACATTTCACAGTAGATAGCGCACGAGTAGATTCAACAAATGAGTGACGACACGCAAAGCGTTTTAGCTATGAAACTTGTGTTAGATGTTGTGTACACTTCAGGGAAGGTTTCTGTCTTAGTAAATCCACTTTACAATAGGCAGCGCACGAGTAGATTCAACAAATGAGCTACGCACGAAGAGTTTCAACAAAATCACGTATGCGTTCATATACCATTCGTCCGATAGCGATGACACTTGGGTGAGATGTTGTGTGCTCTCCAGGGAAGGTGTCTGGCTTAGTAAATCCATTTTACAATAGGCAGCGCACGATTAGATTAAACAAATGAGCTAAGACGCGCGTAGCGTTTCAACAAAGTCCCGTATAAGGTTAGATACTGTATGTTCGAAACTGATGAAACTTGGGTGAGATGTTGTGTACACTCCAGGGAAGGTTTCTGGCTTATAAAATCCATTCTATAATTGGTAGCCCACGAGTAGATTCAACAAATGAGCGACGATGCGTGAAGAGTTTCAACAAAGTCCCGTATAAGGTTAGATACCGTGTGTTCGAAAGTGATGAAACTTGGGTGAGATGTTGTGTACACTCCAGGGAAGATTTCTGGCTTATAAAATCCATTCTATAATTGTTAGCCCACGAGTAGATTCAACAAATGAGCGACGATGCGTGAAGCGTTTGAACAAAGTCCCGTATGCGTTCATATACCATTCGTCCGATAGGGATGAAAATTGGGTGAGATGTTGAGTACACTCCAAAGAAGGATTCTGGCTTAGTAAATCCATTTTACAATAGGCAGCACACGAGTTGATTCAACAAGTGAGTGATGGCACGCGAATCGTTTCAACAAAGTCCCGTACGCGTTCATATAGGCCTACCATTCGTCCGATAGTGATGAAACTTGGCTGAGATGTCGTGTGCAGTCCACGGAAGGGTTCTGGCTTAGTAAATCCATTCTACAATAGGTAGCGCACGAGTAGATTCAACTAATGAGCGATGGCACACGAATTGCTTCAACAAAGTCCCGAATGCGTTCATATACTATTCATCCAATTGCGATGAAACTTTGATGAGTTATTGTGCACACTGCAGGGAAGGTTTTTGACTTAAGAAATCCATTGTACAATAGGTAGCGCACGGGTAGATTCAACAAATGTTTGACGGCGCACGAATCGTATAAACAAAATCCCTTATGCATTCATATACCATTCATCCGATTGCGATGAAACTTGAATGAGTTATTGTGTACACTGCAGGGAACGTTTCTAATTTAGTAAAGTCCATTGTATAATAGGTAGAGCACGAGTAGTTTCAAGAAATGAGTGACGACGCACGTACCGTTTCAAAAAAGTTCCATCTGCGATCATATACCATTCATGCGATTGTGATGAAACTAGGGTGAGTTGTTCTGCACACTGCAGGGAAGGTTTCTGACTTAGTAAATCCATTGTCCAATTGGTAGCGCTCGAGTTGATTCAACAAATGAGTGACGGCGCGCGAATCGTTTAAACAAAATCCCGTATGCATTCATATGCCATTCATCCGATTGCAATGAAACTTTGATGATTTGTTGTGTATACCCAGGAAAGATTTTCGACTTAGTACATCCATTTTCCAATAGGTAGCGCATGAGTAGATGCAACAAATGAGTGACGACGCACGAAGCATTTCAGCAATGTTCCATATGCGTTCATATACTATTCATCCGATTGCGATGAAACTTTGGTGAGATGTTGCGCACGCTCCCACACATGTTTCATAATTAGTAAATATATTTTAACGATAGCTTAGAGGCAGTTAACGGAAATTGAAGGAAATATTGTGTATCCAAAAGCACTTCAAGAAACAAAATTACAATGCCAACACTTTGTTTGATTGGCATTGCAACGCTTGCCGGGTACAGCTTGTGTTCTATAATAATTTGGTTCAAATAAAAACTTCATTATAAACCTATTGGGGAAAGTATGGTTTATCAACTTGCGAGATTTCTCGCACAGGTCCCATATTTGCACAGTAATTTAGAAGTGGATTAATGAACTTAGCTTGTTATTTGGTTGATGTATCTCACGAAACGAGCGAGATTACCTAAACTTATCTACCCTACGGCATGACCCATACGAAACTGACAGAGAGAACAGGAGAACACAACAATTTCCCTCCAATGCCGTCGCAATAAAGCCCGATTATAAAATGGGAATTGCTTGGGGCTTAATTGACTCTTCAGTTAAATTTCAATCACATATTATTGGGTGCAGTGGTCCGAAGTATGAGTGCTCCTCAGGTACCAACTCTATGATGGAAAGTCTCTGTAGCAAACAGGAAGATATGTAATTATTAACTTCTTTGTCTCTTACAGGAAGCGCGATAGAATACTTTGTTAAAATCCTGTACAAAGCTTAGACAAAACAATGTGCTGAAACTGATGGACGTCAATAGGAATTGTGCTTGAGGCTTTCCGATGAGTTGACAAATGCGTTAAAGTTCGACCTCACCTGTCCACTTCGGAAGGACGGATTTTTTTTTTCGGAGAGGCCCGGAAAGTGTCTTCCCCCCCCCCCCCCCACGTGGCAGCCAACGCAAAGCTAAAGCTTCCTCTGACATGCTGATAATTACTAAATAGCCTAATACAGGACTGCCCAACCTACGGCCCGCGAGACTATTTTGTCCGGCCCGCGCCGTGTCGCCAAAACTTTGAAACAAGTTCCTGTCGTCGCCCTAAACTAAATTATCATGAACTTTATTTCATAATTTGATTATTAATTGTGTCAAATGAACATAAATACTCACTCTTTGTCATTCATGCTGTATGAGTGTATTGAATATCATCGTACTTATATTTTAAAGGGATTTATTAAAATATTTAAATTTCTTTTTATTGTTTTATTTTTGTATCCACTACAAATAAATATAGAAAATGGCGACAATAATAAGAAAACTAAGCTCAGACAGCCACAGCACTCACCATATTGCACCTATCTTAAAAAAATCCATACCCCTCACACCCCGCGGAGTGTCATTGGCACGCAAGGTCCCCCAACTATATACAATGTGGCCCTTAGTTAAAAAATGTTGAGCACCCCCGGCCTAATAGAAGAGGGTTGAAATGCCATTTGTAACTTAGTGTCTGTTTGAATATAGTCCTCTCACTTTCCTCGTTAACGAGTGGTGACTCAATCGTTACTGTCGACCAAAATATTATTTGTACTCGAGTTTGAAGGTTGTTTGTGAAGTAACTAATAAACCTACATAAAATCCAATAACATCACCATTTTCGTCGTTCTATTTTACGTTAGTTCATGTTGGTTTGGAATCTTTAATTTATAATTTAATATTTTTTATTGCAGTTGGAACACAAAAAGTGCCCGTTTTTTAAGCGTGTTTCAACCTTGCGTCACATTTAAGAATTATTATCTCACAAACCCGTCATCAGATCGAATCAAATTTTAACACAGTATACATTGGAATGTTGTATAACTGGTTTATTAATTTTAAAATTTTGTGTGTCCAAGAAACAAAGTTTTTATCATTTCTGTAAAGTAACTTTTTCTAGGCTCGGGGTGGTTTGAAAATGTAGTTCTTGGTCGCGTTGTAATCCTTATACATTAAAAAGGTATGCTGTATGATTGTGAAATACGTAAATTAATTCACTTATTCTATATCGGTTTGTATTTGTACGGGGAACTAAGACATGGTTCACCAGCTAGCCGCTCCGGTGAAAGCTGTACAGCGTTGCCAAGATGGGTTCCAACACGCGTCATGGCGTGCCTCGCTCGGAAGGGATGGGCTCCATATCAGCAACGCTGTACAGCATTTCCCGGAGCGGCTAGCTGGTGAACCATGTCTTAATTCCCCGTACAAATACAAACCGATATATAATAAGTGAATTAATTTACGTATTTCACAGTCATACAGCATAACTTTTTGATGTATAAGGATTACAACCCAACCAAGAACTACATTTTCCAACGACCCCGAGCCGAGAAAAAGTTACCTTACAAAAATGATAACAACTTTCGTTCTTGAACGAACAATTTTGAAATTAATAAACCAGTTATACAACATTCCATTGTGTTGAAATTTGGATTTGATCTGATGACGGGTTTGTGAGATAATAATTCTTAAATGTGACGCATGGTTGAAACACGCTTAAAAACGGACTTTTTGTGTTTCAACTGCGATAAAAAATATTAAAATATAAATTAAAGATTCCAAACCTACATGAACTAACGTAAAATAGAACGACGAAAATGATTATGTTATTGGATTTTATGTAGGTCTATTGGTTACTTCACAAACAACCTTCAAACTCGAGTACACATAATATTTTGGTCGACAGTAGGCAGTAGCACGCACCGACAATAACCATTGTTCGCTACTGACCATTAGCTGATGGTCCTTGACCAATAGCATGCTTGCTCTGTCTCTCCACGTGGAGTGCAGACTCCGGTATTGGCTGCCGGCTTGCATGTCAGGTCTCCAGTGTTGCACAGTTGCACACAGTTCTGTCCAGTCCAATGGATAATAAGGAGACGCCATAACGGCCAGAGAATAAAACCAGCTGGCACGCCCACTGATATGTTCAAAGTTTTGCTGGCAAGTATTAGGAATAAGACTGTTATCTGACGAAAACATGCATACTTTTGACGCAAAAAGTATTGTAAGTAGGTGCCTAAAACCCTTAATTCATACTGTACTACTATTTAATTGCTAAAAATCAAGCTGAAACTGTTGACAATGCACACTCATTGTGATCCCACTATGGTTATTGCACGTGGTTCTCTTATTAGTTAATGTTCATTATTCCTCAGTAGGCTACTGAAATATACAAACATAGTATGACGGATATGACGGAATATTTACAGCGAAAATTCACCCTTATATACGAGATGTGATCAGAAACTAAGGTTACAAAGCCTTCTGTGAAACGTGTACAATTTATTTTATACATCGAATAAAGGCAACTGATAGTTCATACATTAGGTTATTTTTCGATATAGTCTCCATATCGGTTTAGGCACTTGTTGCTTCGTGGGATGAGTTTGAATATTCCCTCCTGGTAACAATCCTGTCCTTGTGTGTTCAGCCACGTTGTTGCGAAGTGTTTCACCTCCTCGTCTGAAGCGAATCGTTCACCTTCTAGGTGCTCCTTCAAGTGAAGAAACAGGTGAAAGTCTCTTGGAGCAAGATCCGGACTGTATGGAGGATAGTCATTGATGTCCCAGTGAAACCGCTTCAACAGCGTGGTGGTCTTCTAGGCTGCAAGAGGTGGCGCGTTGTCACGAAGGAAGATGTCTTTGGTGAGACGTCCTAGCCTGGTTACTTGTTTCGCCCACAGAAATCGAATAATTGAGCGGATCTCAATGCGAGACCAGTTTTCCAAACGAGTCGCCAATAGTAGCTTACCTACAACTAGCACTGTAGGTGGCGGGTGGCTGAAACTTTTCACAGCTACTAACCGTATGTATTCGAACTACACCACACTACTAATTTCTTTATAACAGATGAAACTACAGGGATATCGCCCAAGTAATCACCCCTCGTATGTAAATGATCACTCATATTGCTTGATCAGTCTACAGTATAGTCACTGGAAATGCATTATTTTAATGACCATATCTGTAAATTAACTCGAGCACACCGTATTATTTGCTACTGACAGAGGTAGACTACGAGCAGCTAAAGCATGGTCAATGCTTCAGCTCACAGTGTAGGCCTACCAGAGAGCTGACAGGGCATTTCCTTATTACTCCTTGGTCCAGTCTCGCTGCCCGCTCTCAGTGGTTACGATGGAGAGCTGATAACTAGTGCTCGGATTTTTAGGTGCTAAAAATCGGGGAAAAATTATTTTTTATGTATTAAAAATACCTGAAATATGTGACAAGAATGTCACCATACACAACGAGATACATCTTCAGGTTGTCCATCACAAATGACGCACGATTATCGAGAAACACTTCTTCTGAAGGCGCAAAACTGCGGAAATATGTTTCTTGCCCTTGAAGTGTTGTGTAACTTGAGATCGCTGTTCAGCCTTGATTACTTTCCTACATGGATTTAGAAAAGAACGTCCGCATCAGAAGTAAAATTATCTTTAAATTCTGCAACAGACGATAACTTGTAGTTGTTTTTATTTTAGGCACTTCACAGTGCCAGAAATTAACTGCATGTGAGTGACACTGATGTCTATCACGTGGTGCAATATGGCTATGGACAAGGAAATCCCCGGCTTCCACAGTGAGTGGCACGGGGCGACAAGTTAAGAATAACACAGCTGACATACGCTCTGTATGAAGATTAGATAGCTCACAGGTTCTTGCCCGTTGAAGTAACACAGAACAAAATTTCAATAAACTGATTTGAGAAAATGTAAATATTATGTCTTATTATGTACTGATAAGTGAAAACAGGAATTTATGTATTTATAGTCTAAACAAGATGTTCAGTAAAGAACATATAGCCTATTTTCTCCTAAATGCATGGGTATTGTTATAACTCTTTGTCCTTTTCAAGGAGTATGATTGAATGTTGGTTGTAGTAGCTTGTTGAAATACAACGTGCTATAGGGATATTAAACATGAATATGAGGTGCCCTTTGCTAGTGCTACCTCTGTACCAAATTTCGTTCAATTCGGTTTCGCCGTGTTTGAATTGATAGGGGGAATCGATTTGCACACATACTTGGCCACCATCTGCAAACTATTGGGCTGATGTTCTTGCAGTTTGGTCGGAATATGTTTCCCACATAAAGATATGGTGTTGCAAAATTTGGTAGAGACTAGATTATTAGGTTGGTCGTAATTACATTTTAGCTTTTAACATTTGGGTGGCCGCGATTACGTTTCCGTCAAGATAGCGGTGATATAAAACATGACACTGAGGTGCCTCTTGCTAGTGCTACCTCTGTACCAAATTTCGTTCATTCGGTTCCACCGTGTTCGAATTAATAGGGGGAATCAATTTTGACATAAAGATGGCCGCCATCCGCAAACTATTAGGCTAATGACCTATTAGATTGGTCAAAGGATGCTCCCTCCATAAAGGTATGTTGTTGCAAAGTTTGGTAGAGATCGAATGGTTATGTTAGTCGTAATTTGATTTAAGCTTTAAACATTTGTGTGGCCGCTATTACGTTTCTGTCAATATGGCGGCGATATTAATCATGACACTGAGATGCCCTTTGCTAGTGCTATCTCTGTACCAAATTTCGTTCCATTCTGTTTCACCGTGTTTGAATTAATAGGGGGAATCGATTCTGACACAAAGATGGCCGCCATCCGCAAACTATTAGGCGAATGACCTATTAGATTGGTCAAAGGATGCTCCCTCCATAAAGGTATGTAGTTGCAAAATTTGGTTGAGATCGGATGATTAGGTTAATCGTAATTTGATTTAAGCTTTGAACATTCGTGTGGCCGCCATTACGTTTCAGTCAAGACGGCGGCGATATAAAACATGACACTGAGGTGCCCTTTGCTAGTGCTACCTCTGTACCAAATTTCGTTCCATTAGGTTCCTCCGTGTTCGAATTAATAGGGGGAATCAATTTTGACATAAAGATGGCCGCCATCCGCAAACTATTAGGCTAATAACCTATTAGATTGGTCAAAGGATGCTCCCTCCAAAAAGGTATGTTGTTGCAAAGTTTGGTAGAGATCGGATGGTTATGTTAGTCGTAATTTAACTTAAGCTTTGAACATTTGTGTGGCCGCCATTACGTTTCTGTCAATATGGCGGCGATATAAAACATGACACTGAGATGCCCTTTGCTAGTGCTACCTCTGTACCAAATTTCGTTCCATTCGGTTTCACCGTGTTTGAATTAATAGGGGGAATTGATTTTCACACAAAGATGGCCGCCATTCGCAAACTATTAGGCTAATGACCTATTCATTTGGTCAAAGGATGCTTCCTCTATAAGGGTATGTTGTTGCAAAATTTGGTAGAGATCGGATGATTAGGTTAATCGTAATTTGATTAAAGCTTTGAACATTTGTGTGGCCGCCATTACGTTTCCGTCAAGATGGCGGCGATATAAAACATGACACTGAGGTGCCATTTGTTAGTACTACCTCTGTACCAAATTTCGTTCCATTCGGTTGCACCGTGTTCGAATTAATAGGGGGAATCGATTTTCACACAAAGATGGCCGCCATCCGCAAACTATTACTCTGATGACCTATTAGTTTGGTCAAAGGATGCTCCCCCCATAAAGGTATGTTGTTGCAAAATTTGGTAGAGATCGGATGATTAGGTTAGTCGTAATTTGATTTAAGCTTTGAACATTTGTGTGGCCGCCATTACGTTTCCGTCAAGATGGCGGCGCTATAAAACATGACACTGAGGTGCCTTTCGTTAGTACTACTTCCGTACCAAATTTCGTTCCATTCGGTTGCACCGTGTTCGAATTAATAGGGGGAATCGATTTTCACTCAAAGATGGCCGCCATCCGTAAACTATTACGCTGATGACCTATTGGTTTGGTCAAAGGATGCTCCCCCATAAAGGTATGTTGTTGCAAAATTTGGTAGAGATCGGATGATTAGGTTAGTCGTAATTTGATTTAAGCTTTGAACATTTGTGAGGCCGCCATTACGTTTCCGTCAAGATGGCGGCGATATAAAACATGACACTGAGGTGTCCTTTGCTAGTGCTACCTTTGTACCAAATTTCGTTCAATTCGCATTCACCGTGTTCGAATTGATAGGGGGGGACAGACATTCAGAGTACACACACTCACACACACACAGACACACACACACACAGACACACACACAGACTCACACACACACATACACACACACAGACAGACACACTTTTTTCGCCCTGTGTTGATCTCATAAGTCTACTTTCATTTTTTGCAAAAATCGAAAGTAGGCTAAAATTGCTTAAGATATGTACTTACATAAACACATATTTCATTACCTAAAACTCCGAGCCCTACTGATAACGCTGTGCCTCCAGCTATAAAAGCCCTGGCTCCACACAGACATGGAATGTAAACAAGGCCGCTCAGCGTGCCGGTCGTTAATGAGGAACGTGAGGGAACTGTACACCAGGCATTTGGATAAGATAGGTAGATGGTTAAGGTGGAATGAAGAGCCAGAGAAACGCCCCATTGGCAGAAATGAAGGATTGCCTACAGGTACAACCTGGAATGCACACATACGATTTGAAGCATTCACGTTTCCGACAGGAGCAATTTAACCTTCCGACTGCAGTGAAACTGGGTACAGTAAATGCTTATACAAATGTTAATTCACTGGCATCTAATTTATTTCAATTACTTCCATAACCACAAGATGGCAGCTGTGCGAAATTTTAAAATCTCGTTTTTACTTCTTGTGTCCTAATCATGCGATTGCAGTTTGAATACTGCTCGTACACAATAATCTTCATGTAACAGTACATAACTCTAAGACCTACATATATAAAAATCCAACATGGCGACCATCCGAAATATTTAGATGGTTCTCAATATCTACGAATCTATTACAGCAATCAAACTGAAATTTGGTATGTTGATAGTGGCAATTAAAATAAGTAGGACATATAAAAAATAGGCTGTATAGTTCTTCACGGAACTACTTGTTTCATAATAGAAAATGGATAAAAATTGTATAAGTTGTGAATCCAGAGGTTTCTCAGATAAAACATTTCCAAGGTGAAATAACCCCTGGCATTACAGCCCATGAAGGGTCTAGGCCTACCAAGCGACTACTGTCCAGCCATTTAGCCTGCAGAAATTGGGGTGACGCGTGGTCAGCGCATTGTATCCTCACAGCCGTTAATCTTGGTTTTCGTGACCGGGGCGCTGCCTCACTGTCAGACATCTACTCAATTGTCCTCACAAGGCTGAGTGCATCCCGTTCCAGCCCTCACGTCAGTATCTAAAATCCCTGATGGAGCCAGGAATCGAACCCGGGAACTCCGAGTGAGAGGCAGGTGCACTACCCCAACACCATGGGGCCGACAAGATGAAATACCTGCATTAAACGCTGACTATTACTGAAAATCACCAGAGAATAGTTAAACCGGTCTCTAGTCGAGATGACTGCCCTCTGCCGAATACCTCTCGGCATTGTCGACATCATAATAGGCCCCATGTGAACAGATGAGAACATGCTCATTTGAAACAATGCATATAATAACATCCAATCCGTGCTCTCCGGGCATTGTGAGCAGTTTTGCACGTACTCGTTTCATCTCGACAGCCATGGAACAAAGGTTTATTTACCATCAGAGGCGGATCCAGACCTTGCGGGGCCCTGGGTGATATGATAAGGTGGGGCCCACAACGAGAGGAAACGAAAAATATCAAATCAAAAGGAAAATAGTTTGGTAATCCCTCCCTATATTATTCTGCTAAGGTCCCATTCCAGTTTTGTACCGAAAATAAGGTCCCATTAACACCAACCTACACATATGGGGTACCTACAGGTTCAGCATAACCCAATGCGTAAGCGAAACGCACTCACTTACTCTTTAAATTCCCCACAATTAAATAAATACCTTAAAACATGTATATTTACAATGAAATAATGAAAGAATGCAACACGGTTACCATGGTAACAGAATCTCACAGGTCCATCTATTTCTGTAAGACGCAATGCAATTCCAATTATTACATTACTGTGAAAGTTTCCAGACGGTTATAAGGTTATCACTGAACCAAATTAAGCTGTAAAATTCATCAATACATACAGTATAATGAGCTTAAGGGGGTCAAGGGCACTCTAGAAATTTTTCACGCAATTTTCACGCGTGAGTGTGGTACGAAAGGTCTTTTTCACCTGACTATAAAGGGTCTCCGAAAACCACATTTAAAGGCCCTTAAATTAACAGTGTCTGTGATATTCCCAGAAAACTAACTTCGCTCTGATATACCTATGAAGGAATGACACACCCCTAACCACTGCACCAGTAGCTGAATTGATAAAGTCAGATTATTCATACCAAGGATAAATCAGTCATAGCATTCATGATTGAGATTTTGCTAAGTGTACTCTTTACAACTAGAAGCCGCGACGGGTAATGCTAGTAATAATAAAATAAAGATAGTTACAATATTTTGAATACACTACAGTACATTTTTTTAATAACATGAAAGGAACCTTAAAGTCTCATTGAAGAAGATTATGTAAACTATGAAATATTAAAATATTACTTTGCGACTTTGTTCCCGGCTGAAGTCTTCTATAATTTCACTGAAATTGCTAAACGGTCGCGGGAGGTCATAGCTCCACTGAAACAAGGAGTATGAATCAAACATTAGTTTGAAAAGTATAATTAATTAATTAATTAATTAAATTTAAAACAAGAAGTTCCGTGGCGAACTAAAGAGCCTACTTTTCTTAAAATTTAGGATTCAAGCCAATGATTAATCTATCTGGACCTGTCTAGAATAATGACGAAATTAAGTTGGTAATATCGAAATTTCTAATTAGTTCGAAATATACCTGGCATAATGTAGCCTAATAGAGCACTACAGTTGGCAGCCCTGGTAACTGAATATATTCTTATTTCCATCTCTTAAGGTACAGAATACAAAATTTGGTTGAAGTCCAATGGATAGCATGGACGTAACATGCAGTTAGATATTGGATCTATCAGCGCGCCAAAAATCATGTTGCAACAATGTCATGCATGTGTTGGTCAGAAATAATCTGAAATATTATGGTCTATTGTTGCGCCAATTTTGGATGAATTCCATTTGATAGTATAGAAGTTACTGGTATTTTTAAAATTGGACCTATCAACGGATTTAGAATCATGTTGGCAGCACTGACGTATATTATTTACTCCTAATTAATCTAGAATGTTAGGTACTATACGTGCGCAAAGTTTAGAGCTGTTGGCTTGCATACTTTCTGATATATTGATATTAGGGTAAAAAAATATAAACAGCATTTATTAACAGTTGGCAGCCCTCATTGCTCATAAGAATACGCATAGTCATGCCTGTTATGGTACGCATAGCACATACGAAATTTGGTTGAAATTCAATTGATAATAAGAAGTTGCATGTATTTAAAAATTGGTCCTATCAGCAGGCTTAGTATCATTTTGGTAGCACTGATATACATTAGTTGCTCCAAATTAATCTAGAATGTCAGTCACTACACGTGTGCAAATTTTAAAGCTGTTGGCTTGCATACTTTCTGATATATTGGTATTTGAATAAAAAATAGAGAGAGCATTTATCAACAGTTGGCAGCCCAGGTGGTTCTTAAGAATACGCTCAGTCATATCTGTTTATGTACACATACTACATACGAAATTTGGTTGAAATCCAATTGATAGTGTAGGAGTTATATGCATTTAAAATTGGCCTTATCAGCAGGCTTAGAATCATTTTGGCAACACTGTCATGTATAACCTCTTGAAAATTGAACTGAAGTATTATTGTCTATATGTGTGCCAAATTTGGAATAGTTCTCTTGTATACCTTCCAGGATATCCAACATGGAGCTCAAATTTCAATTGCGATTTATCAGCAGTTGGTATCACTGACATCATTTTCAAGTATGATATTGAGATGTTCCGGTATAGATCTTTACTCATACCAAATTTATTTTCGATTGCTGCAGCCGTTTAGGAGTTGATAGGGGCGACACACACAAAGACAGACAGACAGAAGGACAGACAGACATATATACATACAGACAGACAGACACACACACATTTTCCCGGATCGATCTCATAAGTCTACTTTTTCCTCATTTTTACAAAATGTGAAAAGTAGGCTAAAAATTAACGTTCAAAAATTCCTATAAATACATATGGGAGATTTGAGGGAAACTGCGAAGACCAGTTCAATGCTCGCGAAAATTCTGAATTATGAATTCTGAGATGGATTAGAATTTTTAAATTGGATAAAATTATGATCAAAATTTTGAAAATTGGATAAAATAGTTATAAGAATTTTGAATGTTAGATAAGATACTGTATTTATGATGAGAATTCTGATAATTGGAAAATTATTATGATCAGAATTTTGATAATTTGTTAAGTCAGTTTCTGGTAGCAACGATGTCTGTGTTTGCTTGAAAATACATAGCATATATATACAAGCTGTACCCGGCATGCGTTGCAATGCCAATCAAAGAAAGTGTTGGCGTTGTAATTTTGTTTCTTGAAGTGCTTTTGGATACACAATATTTTTTCAATTTCCGTTAACTGCCTCTAAACTATCGTGAAATGAATTTACTAATCTAGAAACATTCGTGGGAGTGTGCACAGCAACTCACCAAAGTTTCATCGCAATCGGATGAATGGCATATGACGCATAGGGGATTTTGTTGAACTGCTTCGCGGGTCGTCACTCATTTGTTACATCTACTCGTGCGCTACCAATATTGTAAAATGGATTTACCAAGTTGAAGACCTTCCCTGGCGTGTACACACCAACTCAACAAAGTTTCATCGCAATCGAATGAATGGCATATGAACGCATACGGGATTTTCTTTAAACGATTCGCGTGCCGTCACTCATTTGTTGAATCTACTCATGTGCAACTTATTAAAAAATGGATTTACTAAGCCAGAAACCTTTCCTGGAGTGTACACAACAATTCACCAAAGTTTCATCGTAATCGGATAAATGGTATATGAACACATTCAGGACTTTGTTGAAACGATTCGCGCGCCATCACTCATTTGTTGAATCTACTCGTGCGCTACGGATTGCAAAATGAATATACTAAGCCATAAGCCTTTCCTGGAGGGTATACAACAATTCACCAAAGTATCATCGCAATTGGATGAATGGTATATGGACGCATACGGTACTTTGATGAAACGATTCGCGTGCCGTCACTCATTTGTTGAATCTACTCGTGCGCTACCTATTGTGAAATGGATTTATTACGCCAGAAACCTTCATTAGGATGTACGGAACATCTCAACCAAGTTTCATCGTAATCGGACGAATTGTATTTGAACGCATACGGGACTTCGTTGAAACGCTTCGTGCGTCGTCGCTCATTTGTTGAATCTACTCGTGCGCTACCTATTGTATAATGGACTTACTAAGCCAGAAACCTTCCCTGGAGTGCACTCGACAACTCACCCAAGTTTCATCGCAATCGGTTGAATCGAATATGAACGTATACGGGACTTGTTGAAACGCTCTATCGTGCAGAGAAAACAGAATAATTCAACATTACCGCCACCTATGGTGCAAAACATAACATTCCGCCACGGGCGGAGTGTTAGTTACGGCGGTAGTTGCTCAGGTTGTAACCAGGTGGCTCTAACGTGCAGAGGCAAACAGTCCAAAGACATCAGCTTTCACTAAGGCGAGCAGTTTCCATGTGTTCTGTTTTTGACTGTATGTTGCGGTTCTAAAATAGTGTGTAAATTGTGGTTCTAAAGTTGTTTTAATTCCACCTACAGGGTCAAACTGTGAATCTAAACAATACATGGACCCACTCGAACATATATAACATATGCCTTCAAAATCGATCCAGCCATCTCCAATATTTGTACATATGAATACTCTCTTCTGCCTGCTGTGCACGATTGTTATTTCTCAAGGCATCCCAGAAGTTATTCAGATCAAAAATGTATGTGTCCATTTATATATACACCGCGGACAGGCCAACAAGGACCACGCAAATATCACTTCTTCATAGGTCTAGTTTCCTTCTTTCTCTTCCAGAAGTCTTTCATCCTGGTCGACTGTGCAGCTCTTCTTTCAGCAGTCCATTCTCCTCTGTTGAGATTTTTCTTCTCCCCGACAAGAATTTTGAGACCAAAAATTTTTTTTCTGTACTCTATTCGATTTAGACAATCTTCTTCAGTAATTTTGAATTTTTGAAGTTCTTCTTTCATTTGTTTTACATAGCCTCCTTGTCCTTTATAGTTCCAGATTTTATCAAAAATTTGTTTGTTTAACCTTGAGCAATCCATGCGGACCATATGTCCGTAGAACTGAAGTCGCCGTTTTCTGATCATCACTTCAAGGTTGTCGATTTTACTATAAATTTCTGCATTCGATCTCAGTCTATAACCTTCCTGTGTTTTCCTAGGACCATAAATCCTTCTTAAAATTCTTCTTTCTATCTTGAGCAAATTCTCCATTCCGGTTATATTTGTAGTTTCCATGCCGTACAAGATGACTGGTCTAACAACAGTATTAAAATGTCGTAATTTTGCATTGATAGACAGGTTCTTTTTATTGTATATATTTTTTGTACAAAAATTTAATCTTTCCAATTTCCCTTTTTTGTTCTCGATTGCCAATTTATCCGTCCCATTGCTACTAATTATTTCTCCAAGATATTTAAATCGGTCAGTGACCCTGGTGCTCCCATAATTTGTTTTTATCATTTTCTTAGTGTATTTCTGATCACTTGTCATCATCTCTGTTTTTACCAACGAAATCTGTAAGCCCGCTTTTTCCGCCGTTTCTTTTAACTGATCAATTTGGTTAATAGCTTCTTGTTCTGATTCAGCAAACAACGCTGTGTCCATTTAGTAGAGATGTTAAATAAATTTAATTATCATGTCAT
This sequence comes from Meconema thalassinum, assembly GCA_946902985.2. Lineage (NCBI taxonomy): Eukaryota > Metazoa > Arthropoda > Insecta > Orthoptera > Tettigoniidae > Meconema > Meconema thalassinum. The sequence continues at coordinate 570,437,695 of OX336388.2, read as the reverse complement.
CATTATAATCAAATCTCTATATATAAAGCACAAAGTTTGTCTGTCTGTCTGTCTGTCTGTCTGTTATGTATACAAATCTACACCGTTTCACCGATCTGAACCAAAATTTGTATACGTACCCTTTGGAACCCTGCGGGTAACCCCGTCAACATTAAATTTCGGACAGACCACCCCATGCCCTGCATTTAGGCCCTTTTGCACAAATCTACACCGTTTCACCGATCTGAACCAAAAGTTGTATATTTAACCTTTGGAACCCTGCGAGTAACACTGTCCACTTGAAATTTCGGACAGACCACCCCATTCCCTGCATTTAGGCCCTTTGGTCCAAATCCACACCGTTTCACGGATCTCAACCAAAATTTGCATATTTACCCTTTGGAACCCTGCGAGTACCACTGACCACTTAAAATTTCGGACAGACCACCCCATTCCCTGCATTTAGGCCCTTTGGTCCAAATCTACACCGTTTCACCGATCAGAACCAAAATTCGTATTCTTACCCTTTGGTGCCCTGCGAGTAACACTGTCTGCTTGAAATTGCGGACAGACCACTCCATTCCCTGCATTTAGGCCCTTTGGCCCAAATCTATACCGTTTCACCGATCTCAACCTAAATTTGTATATTTACCCTATGGAACACTGCGACTAACACTGTCTGCTTGAAATTTCGGACAGACCACGCCATTCCCTGCATTTAGGCCCTTTTTGCACAAATCTACACCGTTTCACCGATCTGAACCAAAATGTGTATACTTACACTTTGGAACACTGCGAGTAACACTGTCTGCTTGAAATTGCGGACAGACCACTCCATTCCCTGCATTTAGGCCCTTTGGCCCAAATCCACACCGTTCCACCGATCTCAACCTAAATTTGTATATTTACCCTATGGAACACTGCGACTAACACTGTCTGCTTGAAATTTCGGACAGACCACGCCATTCCCTGCATTTAGGCCCTTTTTGCACAAATCTACACCGTTTCACCGATCTGAACCAAAATGTGTATACTTACCCTTTGGAACCCTGCGATTAACACTGTCTGCTTGAAATTGCGGACAGACCACTCCATTCCCTGCATTTAGGCCCTTTGGCCCAAATCTACACCGTTCCACCGATCTCAACCAAAATTGGTATATTTACCCTTTGGAACACTGCGACTAACACTGTCTGCTTGAAATTGCGGAGAGGCTACTCCATCCCATGCATTTAGGCCCTATGGCACAAATCTACACCGTTTCACCGATCTGAACCAAACTTTGTATACTTACCCTTTGGAACCCTGCGAGTAACACTGTCCACTTAAAATTTCGGACAGACCACCCCATTCCCTGCATTTAGGCACTTTGGCACAAATCTACACCGTTTCACCGATCAGAACCAATATTCGTAAACTTACCCTTTGGTACCCAGCGAGTAACACTGTCTGCTTGAAATTGCGGACAGACCACTCCATTCCCTGCATTTAGGCCCTTTGTTCCAAATCTACACCGTTTCACCGATCTCAACCAAAATTTGTATATTTACCCTTTGGAACACTGCGACTAACACTGTCTGCTTGAAATTTCGGCGAGGCCACTCCATCCCTTGCATTTAGGCTGTTTGGCACAAATCTACACCGTTTCACCGATCTGACCCCAATTTTATATACTTACCCGTAGATCCCGACAAGTAACACTGTTCACTTTAAATTTCGGACAGACCACACTATTCCCTGCTTTTTGGCCCTTTGGCAGAAAACTACACCGTTTCACCGATCTCAACCAGATTTTACATAATTACCCTTTGGAACTCGACGAGTAACACTGTCCACTCGAAATTTCGGACAGACCACTCCATTCCACGCATTTAGGCCCTTTGGCACAAATCTACATCGTTCACCGATCGAAAACAAAATGTGTATACTTACCCTTTGGAACCCGATGAGTAACACTGTCCACTTTAAAATTTGGACAGGCCACTCCATTCCCTGCATTTTGGCCCTTGGCACAAAACTACACAGTTTCACCGATCTCAACCAGATTTTACATAATTACCGTTTGGAACTCGACGAGTAACACTGTCCACTCGAAATTTCGGACAGACCACTCCATTTCCCGCATTAAGGCCCTTTGGTACAAATCTACATCGTTGACCGATCGAAAACAAAGTGTGTCTACTTACCCTTTGGAACCCGATGCGTAACACTGTCCACTTGAAATTTCTGACATACCACTCCATTCCCTGCATGTAGCTCAGGAATTCCTCAGGGTTGCCAGCTTCCTAACTCACCAGTCATGAGCCCTTGAGGGTGTACCAGAATTGGTGGGTCTACACACACCCTGCCTCTTTGATGGCCTTGAGCAGAAGACAGGAGATATTATGAAAAGGAAAAGAAGGCAGACCCCTCGAAGAATGAGGGTATCAGGAAAGATAAGACAAAGCCAATTAAGGCGGGAAATTGAAAGACTCCCTAGCCCTCGGATACCCTAATACAGTCTGGGTCGGAAGAGAACAAGAGTTGACCAAGGGAGGCCGACAGGAAAGAGAACTGAAATGAGCCCGGCACCAGGAAGTAGAAGCGATGCCAGACTCAGCTGGGGTTCCGTGGTCGCCAACCCACGTCCCACAAGTTGTGAGACCCTGGGGGGGGGGTCAGTTGTGAGAATAGCCTGCTGATTCATCGTGAGGTGACTTGAGAGTACTTTCCAGAGCCCGCCGTGTTATCTCCTGCTGTCTATGCTGATGCCAGCACAGGGCCGTTGCGAAACAGTGAGTGATTCCCGGTCAATCTGTACAGGACGGGGAACCCCGAACGTGTGTCATCATATTTCGTCATCATCTGCGATCATCTCAGGTTCGTGCAGCTTGGACCTATATTCTTTGTCTTTGCCGAGCAGTACGCTCTTTCACTAGACGCATCCAGTACAGGCCTAAGCCAGAAAATAAGGTTGAGACTTTGGAAGACATCGAAGCTAGACACCTGAATTACCTATATCAGTTTTAAAATAACACCATGTTCGTTTAGTAGTCATTTTTTCATTACCTTATTATTATCATCATAAGTGCAAATGACCTAGATGTTACGCGCATCATACCAATAATCACCGCCGCATAAAGTCTTTCTCGACTGTGATTTTTAAAATATTTATTTTTGGTTGGTTGGTTCTTAAGTTTAGGGGCTGCGACAACGCGGTCATGTAGCCCCGTGTACTTTGGGTGTGTGTAGAATCTGTCTGATAACCGGTGTTAATTGTGATGACTGTATTAGTGTGTGTTATCTGTTTTTTAATTTAAGTACAAACTGCAACTTAGAATTCTTCAAATAGTTCGTACTTTTGCCGCCAAGCGCCACCGTCAACGACTACTTGGCCAAGTTCGGAACTTAGCTACTAGACGCCACTGCAGTCGGCCCTTGGCAACGGACGTAGACATCTATGAGCGTTGTTTACCTATCCAATTTAGCTTCACACAGGTGTAATTAGTGGAAGGTTCAATAACATGCCATAAATCTGACATGGGACCGCCGGCTTTACTTCCCCTCCGAAGAAAGGCATACTGACGGATTTTTAACGCTCTTAAAATATCCGACGGCTTCGGCCGGGTTTGAACCCGCTATCTTGGGCATAGAAGATCAGCATGCTACCAAATACGCCACCGAAGCCGCCATATAGTTATATTTATTACAGTACATTGTGTACATTATACGTTGAAGTGTCAATTCAATACCGGTAGTAGTTTCCCTTATCATCCTTATCATAAGAGCAAATGACCTACAGTAGATGTTACGCCCATTACACCATTAATCACCACACACAATAAGTCTTCCTCGCCTGTGAATTTTGAAATATGTATTTCTATTACGGTTGTTTGTAAGTTTGACGTGTCAATTCAACAGTAGTTTTTATTATCATCCTTATCAAAAGGGCAAATGACCTAGATATTACTCCCTCATTGTCTTTGGGGGCAAATGACTTAGATTTTAAGTCCATTATATTTCTAAGGAGACCTTAAAACATTATCATCATTCCACCGGGCGAAGCCGGGTACTACTGCTAGTATATTAATAAGAATTTACCATTATTGCCTCCCTTTAAAGCTGCGGATTTAGAAACGCGAAGGTGGTAGAATTTTTGGCCTAAAGGGACTATTATAATATTGTTATTAGCGTCATTATTAGCACTATGATTCATGGTATTCCTACAATGCTAATGATAACAAGAAGATCCGTGACGAACTAAAGAGCCTACTTTTCTTAAGGTATGTGTACACCCAGAATTTGTCAAAAAGTCGTATTTTTTCAATTTTGATTTTTACATTGCCTGGATTCGTTATTTTATTAGCTTTAATTTGGTGTAAATTATATAACACTACCTTCTTTACTTTTTGAGATATTAGCATTTATGTAAAATGCTGCACACCGAGCCACGACCCCTTTACTGGACATGAGGCAATTTCTTTGCCTTCTACTCATGCTGATCATCTGTGACTGTCGTTTTCTTTCTAATTACTCATGTACAATATAGAGTTCACTCCATAGTAGCCCTGTGCTGCTATCTATGAGAATTGTTTTTAATTATTTGAATCAGCAGTTGTGAATGTTTTGAGCACCCTTGCATTTTGTAGGCCTACGATTTATATCAATATACTTTTAGAAAGTTTTTGAGCAATTGTAATTTGTTTATCTTGAATATTGTCGTGCATTGTTTTTATAACCATGGGTAACAGAAGAACTAAAAGGAGGCTTGTAAAGAAGTTCCATGGAAACCGGTGTTAATTGTGATGACTGTATTGGTCCATAATGGACTTCTCTGTATCATTTAGCAGCAGGCAGGAATGGGGAACTCCATGGTAAATGTCCCGAAGGTGAAGGCAGTTGGTGTTCCTTCCAAAATGCAGTGGCAACTGGCACAATGGATAAATATAAGCCTAAAAATGGACTACCTGCCAATGTACTTGAAGCTGTCAAGCCAGTGTACTCCAAGTTGACTGTTAATGCCAAGCTAAAGCGTTGTCTCCACGGCAAAACACAAAACCAAAATGAAAGTTTTAATGGCATGATATGGAGAAGATGCCCAAAAGATAGTTATGTAGGACTGAAAACATTGAATTTTTGTGTTATGGATGCTATTTGCCATTATAATTGTGGCCCAGATGTAGAATTGGAAATTCTAAAGCGGGTGGGTGTTACTATTGGTAAACATACTCGAGCCGGTGTGGAGTTGGCTAAAGCTCTAAAACAGAAAAAGTATCACCTACAAAACACCCTAGAGCAGAAAACCAGGAGGAGGTACCTGAGAGAAAGAAGGAAGGTGAAGGAAGACCAGAATACTGCATTAGAAGGGACATCATATGAGGCAGGAGGTTTCTGAAACAGTTGTAAAACTTTGAGATGGATTTCTCTGAATAATAATTTTTAATGACATCAGTATTTCCAAAAATCATAACATTAGACCTAATTATCCTATTTCATTGATTATTTTTTAAATGAAAGATAAAAGCCTACTCCAGTGCACTAACCTCTGATATGTAACTAATGTTGTAAAATATAATTATTTATGTGATTGGTTTATAAACACTTACAAAAAAATATCCGCTAAAGTAATAGGACACCAGCAGGAACAATTTCATTCTAGGCTCATGTATTTTAGGTTTATGCACTACCATAAAGTGTTGTGAACAAAATGCAAAAATCAGATTTGAGGAATGTCAATTAATTTGGGAGCTATGATGTTTAAAACAATATAATACATTTTTAAACAAAATAATTTTTTATTAACAAATAATGCAACATTTTTAGTTCATATACATACTGATCTTTCTACTTTTTCTTGCTCTTTCTAGTAACCTAAATTCTAAACAGGTAACTTTGTAATTTAAAAAAAGAAAATTCTGGGTGTACACATCTCTTAAAATGTAAGATTCATGCCAATGATTAATCTATATGGATCTATCTCGAATAATGACAAAATTAAGTTGGTAATATCGAAATTTCTAATTAGTTCGAAATACTGTATACCTGGCTTAATGTAGCCTAATAGAGAACTACAATTGGCAGCCCTGGTGACTGAATATATTCTTAGTTCCATCACTTAAGGTACAGAATACACAATTTGGTTGAAGTCCAATGGATAGCATGGACGTTACATGCAGTTAAACATTGGATCTAACAGCGCTCGTAAAATCAAGTTGGCAACAATGACATAAAAGTATTGGTCAGAAATAATCTGAAATAATATGATCTATTGATGTGTCAATTTTGAATGAAATCCATTGGTTAGTATAGAAATTACATGCATTTTAAAATTGGACCTATCAGCAGGCTTAGAATCATGTTGGCAGAACTAGCGTTGGCCTATATTAGTTACTCCAATTATTCTAGAACGCCAGGAACTATACGTGTGCAAAGTTTAGAGCACTAACATAACCGATCAGGTTTTGTGAATTTAAACATCTTAAATTGCAGTACAGGAAGCAAGCCTGTTCTAATGACAAGACACGTTATCTGATTGAGCGCTCCCCTACTTGCATGAGTCACACTGCCCTTCAAATCTCTCTCTCAGTCCGGCAAGCTCGGTGCAGTTTCACTCTGGAAACGTCAACAGATCTCGCCCATCCCCTTGGATGACGAGAAACACAAATATATACCACAAGTCCAGCCACGCGAGGACATGAACTGGGTTGACGTGGAGCAAGTCAGAATAATCGCCATGATATATTCTCGCTAGCACATCATAAAAATCACATTACGCACCCATAGCTTGGACTGACTCCCATACACACACACTGGGTCGGCTCAAAACAGATCAACAATATTGCGTCCATAGACACATTAACAAAAACAAGATGTTCAGTAAAGAACATATAGCCTACTTTCTCCTAAATGTATGAGTATAGTTATAACTCGTTGTTATTATCAAAGAGTATAATAGAACTATTCTTTGTTGAAGACCTTAGAAACGATTTACCTCTACCAAACGCCACAACCTAGATAAAAACTGCTACCATCTTTGAAGAAAGAAAGAAAGAAAGATAAGAAGTATATCAAGAATGTTATGGCTCTGGAGACATAATCGACCGGACTGGCTGCGTGGCTCAGCGGTAACGTTTTCGCTTGCTGGGCCCTAGGTTGCAGGTTCGTATCCTGGCGCAGTCAGCTGGCATTTGAGGGTGCACAAATGCGAGGGAGCCGTGTCAGTACATTTACTGGCACGTTAAAGATCCCCTTCGGGCCAAATTTCCGGCACCCCGGTGTCTCTAAAAGCAGCAGTAGTTAAAAGGGATGTAAAACCAATAACATTATTATTATTATTATTATTATTATTATTATTATTATTATTACATATACGACCTACCGTGGGCAACATCCAACTTTGAGTTGAGGCATGTCTTTACACGTCTGGTTGTGCATGGCTTTCACAACCCTAATTGAATTAACAAATCTTTCCATGACCCTACAGAGACGTGTGTATACAAACTATGTGGATATTTTCGATTGCTATTTGCCTGAAATAAAAGTAGTAATTATTAACCTGAACCAACACCAACGGCTTGAATTCAGTTACTATGTGAAATCGTTTTGTTCTTTACTTCAAATAACATTTTCAAGTAACGCAAAATAGGCTGTTACAAACCCTTTAAAATAAAAAGTAAAAATGTATCGTAGTATCATCATGTCATTCTTCAAATTCGATGCGCATAGAATGCCAATGGTATAGTAATCAATGGAGCCCCACGTAGACTAGTCGTGACATCTGGTGGTGAAATATCGAACAATATAATCCTAACAGAGCGAGTGCATTCTAGCGGCCAGAAGAAGAAACTTTTCAATAAAATCTGGAAGTTAATAAGTAGGTCGGCGTGCAGTTACCTTTTTGGCAGCTAGATGTCTCGAGTAAATCTGCTGGCGAATTATGTTTTAATTAAATATATATTTTACACCATAATATGCACAATATAACGCTTAATTTTAAAACGTCTGAGTCATTACAAAACAATAAACATATAACATTTCAAGCAAAAAACCTAGCTCTGACCGGGTTTGAACCATAGGCATTTGACCGATAGGCTAACGCTCTACCACTGAGCTAATTGTGTCAACGAATATCGTTCTATATAAAATTACCTACATAGAACTTGTTAGCAAATAATGATTTATACTAAACGATTTCATCACTGGAGTATATTATTTATATATAAAGCATTTCATACAAAGTTTATTTATTTTGTATCAGTACGCTATATTGCATGCAATACTCAAATTAGTGAAATATAAGTCAGGCACAAGATATCCGCTGCCATCTTGTCTTATTACTGAATCGGCTCAGCTTTTTAAAATCACGTCTGCACTATAGTATTACAAAATAAACTTTTAATTTCGAATGTGCCTCTTCCTTTAGAACAGTTAAAACGATTCTCGGCTCGATAATCGGAACTGGTGGGTCCCATGATATGGATTATAAAGTTTGCATAATTCGCACGGCCGCCATCCTGATATGATATGGCGGACGACCTTGTAGTTTGGTCACAAGACGCATCCTATACGAAGGTATGTTGTTACGAAATTTGGTAGAGATCGGATGATTTGGTTAGTCGTTATTTGATTTTACGTTTTGAACGTTTGAGTGGCCGCCATTCAGTTTTAGTAAAGATGGCGGCGATATAAAACATGACACTGAGGTGCCCTTTGCTTGTTCTACCTCTGTACCAAATTTCGTTCAATTCGGTTTCACCGTGTTCGAATTGATAGGGGGGACAGACATTCAGAGTACACACACTCACACACACACAGACACACACACACACACACACACACACACACAGACTCTCACACACACATACACACACACACACACAGACTCACACACACACACATGCACACACACAGACAAACACACTTTTTTCGCCCTGTGTTGATCTCATAAGTCTACTTTCATTTTTTGCAAAAATCGAAAGTAGGCTAATACACAACAAAAACTCGGGTGCAAAGTGCCATCCCGTTCAAATCTGCTGGAAAGCAACTATCAAAATAATCCTGATCCGTCATAAAGTTCTACTCACAAATAATCTTTTACCCTCCAAATTCTATTTTTAATCTCAAAATTAATTCAGTTCCATTTTTGTTGTAAGGCAAACCTCCGAATAATAATGCTTGACCGCGATTTACGCGAGCGAAAGCGAGCATCGGCTGCGCGTCCCCGCGTAAAGTTAAACCAAATACAAACACACAATATATAAATTACGCAACGCTCGGCTAGTCCCATATTTAATGTGTCAGTAAAACAATAACTAATAATCTACATTACCAAGCAAGCAAACAAATATTTACAAAAAGTATCCCATAACACCGTAGCTGATTTAATAAGTAAAACAAGATGTTCAGTAAAGAACATATAGCCTACTTTCTCCTAAATGCATGGGTATTGTTATAACTCTTTGTCCTTTTCAAGGAGTATGATTGAATGTTGGTTGTAGTAGCTTGTTGAAATACAACGTGCTATAGGGATATTAAACATGAATATGAGGTGCCCTTTGCTAGTGCTACCTCTGTACCAAATTTCGTTCAATTCGGTTTCGCCGTGTTTGAATTGATAGGGGGAATCGATTTGCACACATACTTGGCCACCATCTGCAAACTATTGGGCTGATGTTCTTGCAGTTTGATCAGAATATGTTTCCCACATAAAGATATGGTGTTGCAAAATTTGGTAGAGACTAGATTATTAGGTTGGTCGTAATTACATTTTAGCTTTTAACATTTGGGTGGCCGCGATTACGTTTCCGTCAAGATAGCGGTGATATAAAATATGACACTGAGGTGCCTCTTGCTAGTGCTACCTCTGTACCAAATTTCGTTCATTCGGTTCCACCGTGTTCGAATTAATAGAGGGAATCAATTTTGACATAAAGATGGCCGCCATCCGCAAACTATTAGGCCAATGACCTATTAGATTGGTCAAAGGATGCTCCCTCCATAAAGGTATGTTGTTGCAAAGTTTGGTAGAGATCGAATGGTTATGTTAGTCGTAATTTGATTTAAGCTTTAAACATTTGTGTGGCCGCTATTACGTTTCTGTCAATATGGCGGCGATATTAATCATGAAACTGAGATGCCCTTTGCTAGTGCTATCTCTGTACCAAATTTCGCTCCATTCTGTTTCACCGTGTTTGAATTAATAGGGGGAATCGATTCTGACACAAAGATGGCCGCCATCCGCAAACTATTAGGCGAATGCCCTATTAGATTGGTCAAAGGATGCTCCCTCCATAAAGGTATGTAGTTGCAAAATTTGGTTGAGATCGGATGATTAGGTTAATCGTAATTTGATTTAAGCTTTGAACATTCGTGTGGCCGCCATTACGTTTCAGTCAAGACGGCGGCGATATAAAACATGACACTGAGGTGCCCTTTGCTAGTGCTACCTCTGTACCAAATTTCGTTCCATTAGGTTCCTCCGTGTTCGAATTAATAGGGGGAATCAATTTTGACATAAAGATGGCCGCCATCCGCAAACTATTAGGCTAATAACCTATTAGATTGGTCAAAGGATGCTCCCTCCAAAAAGGTATGTTGTTGCAAAGTTTGGTAGAGATCGGATGGTTATGTTAGTCGTAATTTAACTTAAGCTTTGAACATTTGTGTGGCCGCCATTACGTTTCTGTCAATATGGCGGCGATATAAAACATGACACTGAGATGCCCTTTGCTAGTGCTACCTCTGTACCAAATTTCGTTCCATTCGGTTTCACCGTGTTTGAATTAATAGGGGGAATTGATTTTCACACAAAGATGGCCGCCATTCGCAAACTATTAGGCTAATGACCTATTCATTTGGTCAAAGGATGCTTCCTCTATAAGGGTATGTTGTTGCAAAATTTGGTAGAGATCGGATGATTAGGTTAATCGTAATTTGATTTAAGCTTTGAACATTTGTGTGGCCGCCATTACGTTTCCGTCAAGATGGCGGCGATATAAAACATGACACTGAGGTGCCTTTCGTTAGTACTACTTCCGTACCAAATTTCGTTCCATTCGGTTGCACCGTGTTCGAATTAATAGGGGGAATCGATTTTCACTCAAAGATGGCCGCCATCCGTAAACTATTACGCTGATGACCTATTGGTTTGGTCAAAGGATGCTCCCCCCATAAAGGTATGTTGTTGCAAAATTTGGTAGAGATCGGATGATTAGGTTAGTCGTAATTTGATTTAAGCTTTGAACATTTGTGAGGCCGCCATTACGTTTCCGTCAAGATGGCGGCGATATAAAACATGACACTGAGGTGTCCTTTGCTAGTGCTACCTTTGTACCAAATTTCGTTCAATTCGCATTCACCGTGTTCGAATTGATAGGGGGGGACAGACATTCAGAGTACACACACTCACACACACACAGACACACACACACACACAGACACACACACAGACTCACACACACACACACACACAGACAGACACACTTTTTTCGCCCTGTGTTGATCTCATAAGTCTACTTTCATTTTTTGCAAAAATCGAAAGTAGGCTAATAAATTTATTTGGTACTCAATCCTTTAAACAGCGCCAGGAATACGTCTGCAGCTATCTCCTTTAAAATGTTTATCTGGTCATTGACATCTTCAGGCAAATGTCCTGCTGGTTCCCAGATCCATTCTCGTTCTTAGACGTCATCACGTGCTAAATTGAATAAAGTTTTGTCAGATACACACACGATATAATTCCTACTATATTCACCTATCAAGTACTATATTCCTTGACAGTCTATTTGGTGAATTACTTCGATGAACTGGTCCTACTGATAGTGCTGGGACTATAAATAAATCACTGAAGTTACACTTATAATTTGACGACGCTGTTCCATGTTCACTAACATGAAATATGCAGAGTATGAACCTTACGTCCACAGACGTACAAAAATGAGTGGTCTGTGTTACGTCCTCAGACGCACAGAAATAGGAAATGAGTAATGATTCTCGAAGCATCTTGGATCCTTACAAATGACACTGACTAGGATAGGTGTGGATGGGGATATATTAAAAAATATTCCATTATAACTATCAGACTAGCATGCGGTCGGTATCATTGAGTTCGTAGCAATGTGGAGGTTACGCTTATGCTGTAGCCGGCTTGAATCGATCGTGGAATTAATCTGTAGATAACTCCCGCGTTAATTTACCAGTGCGCGTTCCCAAGCCGAGTTCCCGCTAAGACAAGGCGTCTTGATATTATCGGCCCAGACTGTTGTATGTCTTTGCGCGCTTTTACATATATTCCAGCAGTAGGGAGAGGTTAACATGATGATAGACCAATTGCTTCGTAGCATTCGATTTCCTTCTTGGCGCCAATCTTCCTAGCAACAAGCCATAGTGTGCGTCCCCAAGCCGTCTTCCGCGCTAAAAGTTGCACCTGTCCTATGTCCCAAGAATATATATGCTTCTTCCTAAAATACCACAGGAGCTTAAACCATTGTGTCCTCTTGGCCACTGATTTCTCAATATATCCCAACACCGACTGGCTCTCATATCTGTTATCTGTAGAAATGTATCAAAAGATGATGAATAATTATTAGAATCCTTTATATAGCCTGTGGATAAAGGGTTCAATACGTGTGCCAATTTTGAAATAGCTCCCATTCATACCTTCCAAGATATCCAACATGGAGCTCAAATTTCAATTGCAATTTTTCAGCAGTTGGTAGCACTGCCATCATTTTCAAATATGGCCGTGAGATATTCAGGTATATATCTTTACTCCTACGAAATTTTGTTTCAATTGCTGCAGCCGTTTAGGAGTTGATAGAGGACACACACACACACACACACACACACACACACACACAGACAGACAGACAGAAGGACAGACAGACACACATTTGCCCGATCTCATAAGCCTACTTTTTCCTCATTTTTGCAAAATGTGAAAAGTAGGCTAAAAATCCAAGGAGCGGGGCTCACCAGACCGCGGAGCCCTGGGCGGTCGCCCTCCTCGCCCTGCCCTAGTCTCGCCCCTGTTTATCATTGTCTACTCACATACTGTACGTGGTTGTCACTGATCTCTATACATGGATGGCTGGTAGCTAGGGCAGCAGTAAGCCGAATAGACGATGACAAGAGGTATAGCAAGATGGCAGCGAGCGCATGGTGCAATATTGTTCGTAGACCACGTGGTCCGTAGAGCGCTCTTGTCTTATTCAGTAATGCCATGCCCAGTGGCCAGGCCTCTTGATTGTAGTTCCACGAGTGTTCTGTGTTGTGTTAATGCAAAAGAAGTAGTAGTGTATTTTGCGAATTTAGGTTCGATGTCTAGTAGTATACTTGTAAATTACAAGATTCAATTTCAATGTGTACTATGTGTTCATGTGAATTCTGAATGAGGTATCAACATTGCGCAGTGTTCAGCATATGGATGTACACACATCAAAAAAAGTTTTGCATCACCTCGGTTCCCAGATCTCCGACATATAAACGTTGACTGTGTATATTGTATCCAAGATAAAGTCCCTTTGACTGTTCATAGATGTCACTAAAACTGCTCAAAGATGTAAACAACCATGCATGAGCAGGGCCTATTAGACGGAGGGGGTACGACAGCCGATCAGTTCCAGTCATTCCACCAGGACGAAGGTACGCTGCTCATGTTGTCTGTAGTTCTACCATGCCTAGAAGGTCAATACCGCAGTTCGATCGTGTCCGCATTGTTACTTTGTGTCAAGAAGGGCTCTCAACAAGGGAAGTTTCCAGGCGTCTCAGAGTGAACCAAAGCGATGTTGTTCGGACATGGAGGAGGTACAGAGATACAGGAACTGTCGATGACAGGCCTCGCTCAGGCCGCCCAAGGGCTACTACTGTAGTGGATGACCGCTACTTACGGATTGCCACTCGGAGGAACCCTGACAGCAATGCCACCATGTTGAATAATGCGTTTCGTTCAGCCACAGGACGTCGTGTTTCAACTCAAACTGTGCGCAATAGGCTGCATGATGCGCAACTTCACTCCCGACGTCCATGGCGAGGTCCAGCTTTGCAACCCCGACACCATGCAGCGCGGTACAGATGGGCCCAACAACATGCTGAATGGACCCCACGGAATTGGCATCACGTTCTCTTCACCGATGAGTGTCGCATATGCCTTCAACCAGACAATCGTCGGAGACGTGTTTGGAGGCACCCTGGTCAGGCTGAACGTCTTAGACACACTGTCCAGCGAGTGCAGCAAGGTGGTGGTTCCCTGATGTTTTGGGGTGGCATTATGTGGGGCCGACGTACGCCACTGGTGGTCATGGAAGGCTCCGAAACGGCTTTACGATACCTGAATGACATCCTCCGACCCATAGTGCAACCATATCGGCAGAATATTGGAGAGGCATTTGTCTTCATGGACGACAATTCTCGACCTCATCGTGCACATCTTGTGAATGCGTTCCTTCAAGATAACGACATCGCTCGACTACAGTGGCCAGCATGTTCGCCAGACATGAACCCTATCGAACATGCCTGGGATATGTTGAAAAGGGCTGTTTATGGACGTCTTGACCCACCAACCACTCTGAGAGATTTACGCCGAATTGTCGTTGAGGAGTGGGACAATTTGGACCAACAGTGTCTTGATGAACTTGTGGATAGTATGCCACGACGAATACAGGCATGCATCAATGCAAGAGGACGTGCTACTGGGTATTAGAGGTAGTGGTGTGTACTGCAATCTGGACCACAAATGCTGAAAGTCTAGCTGTATGATGGTACAACATGCAATGTGTGGGTCTCATGAGCAATAAAACGAGCTGAAATGTTGTTTGTGTTGATCTCTATTCCCTTTGTATTTAACGGTTCCGGAACTCTTGGAACCGAGGTGATGCAAAACTTTTTTTGATGTGTGTACAAACAGAACCGAAAAGCAGAAAGAGAAATCGTTTCATCGGTGAGTTTTATACTATAATAAAAATTAATATTTCGAGGGTAGTGTTTTGAGTTTTATTATATTTATTTATATTTCGCATATTCTGGGAGGAAAATGGCAATTCATTTTTGTAGGTTTCCTTTCTCGAGACCAGAACTTCTAAGATCATGGATTAGGAGTATCAGGCGGGAGAATTGGGAGCCTTCGAAAACAGCTGTTCTCTGCTTGGATCACTTTGAAGAAGACTGTTTTGATAGAACTGGACAAAATGTACGCATTAGAAGTGATGCACAGCCAACTGTTTTCAATTTTCCTGAACATGTAATGCAAGTAAGGATTTACTTCAGAGATTTTTATTTATTTGTCATTATCTGACGGTTTTGAGGAAAGAATTGGCGTGTGATCTTATAACAATCTTAGAAAATGAAGTCTGGAGGAATTCTAGGCCTGATTTACATCAGCAATAATTATTATGGGTTTCAGACACTAGAGTGGGAGAAGGGAAAGTGTGGTGTGTGTTTTAAGCTATCCCACTATGCTATTTGTGGTATTTGGGGCTCTTTTAAGGGGTGTTAGACTGCATATTTCTGATGATGACCATCAATATTGCTTTATTAGTTTATTTTAATTAGAGAGGTCTCTAATAGTTAATTGGGGTAACAATTTATGAACTGTTAAGAAATCATAAAACCATAACCATAATTTACACTATTCACTATCATAGACTTTTATCACATTTCCACACCCTTTCCATTATCACACCCTAGTTTCACGTCATTTTAAGGCAGTAGTAAATTAATTTCAATTAATTTAAGTTATACAAAATCTGTGGATAATATTTTCATTGACTTAACCAATTAATTCTCCTATTTTGGGTACCGGTAGTAAAAATCTACTTAAGTTAATCAAAATAAAATAATTTTGTTCATAATAATTTAAATAAATTATACTCACTATAGGTACTATTATATTACTTCTTGCTTTTAGGTAAATAGGAAAAGGAAACTGCCCATGGCTCGTCCAGTTCCAATTACCAGGCCAATTAATTTCGAAGGAGGTGATGCAAATGACACCGGTATTTCACACGTTATCGATCATGATCATCCTTATTATCTGAGTCCTAGAAAGATGAATGTGAAGTTGAAAATTGCTATGGAAAAGAAGAGTCATGTGGCAAAACAATTAAAGGGTTTCAAGGAAAAGAACTCTCGTTTAAGAAAGAAAGTAAAGTCTTTAAAGGATGTAGTAGAAAATTTGAAGAAATCATCCTTGGTGTCAAGTGATGCCCTAGACATTTTAGAACAGACATTTACAGGTGTACCATTGGAAATGCTCCAGCACATGGTGAAAAATGTATCCAGTAACTCTGTTACACGTGAACGCTATCCTCCATTGTTGAAGAAATTTGCTCTTACCCTTCAGTTTTATTCTACAAAAGCATACAAGTATGTTAGAAACACATTTGGCCTTGCTCTTCCTCATCCTTCTGTCATTCGCAGTTGGTCTAGCAGTGTTAATGCAGAACCTGGTTTTTCTGAGGAAGCAGGTCAGGCTCTCAAAGTAAAAGTTAGGCAGTGTGCTGAAGTTGGAAGGAAAGTGATATGTTCCTTAAAGCTTGATGAAATGAGCATAAAGGAACATCTTGAGTGGGATGGTCATCAGTACAGAGGTTATATTGATCTAGGAACAGACATTCTTTCTGAAGCATGTGACCTACCTCTTGCAAGTCATGCATTGGTTTTTATGGTAGTCAGTCTGGATTCATCATGGAAGATTCCTGTTGCATACTATTTTATTAGGAGTTTAACAGGAGAGGAAAGGGCAAATTTGGTGACTGCTGTCATTACAAAGTTGTTTGATCTGGGTGTTACAGTTACTTCCATAACATTTGATGGACCGAGATGTCATTCTTCGATGGTTAAATATCTGGGAGGTAACTTGCAGCTTCCAAATGCAGTGCACTGGTTACCTCATCCTTGTGATGCCTGTGAGAAAGTGTATATAATTTTAGATATCTGCCACATGCTAAAGTTGATAAGGAACACATGGGCAAAACTGGGAGTATATAAAACTGAGCATGGGGAATTGATTGAGTGGAGATACATCACTGCCCTGCACGAACTGCAAGCACAAGAAGGTCTTCGGGCAGGGAATAAAATAAGGTTAGCTCATATAAGGTTCTACCAGCAAAAAATGAAAGTAAATCTTGCAACTCAAACTTTAAGTGACAGTGTAGCAGATGCACTCATATTCTGTTGTGATGTACTGAAGTTACCACAATTCAAGAACGTTCATGCCACAGTGGAGTTCAATAAATTAATTAACAAACTGTTTGATTTGCTGAATTCCAGATCCTCTGGGAAAGGGTTCTAAAGCTCCCCTGACTGTCAGTAACAGAGCTGATTGGGAGCCATTTTTAATGAAAGCTCTACCATATATCATGAATTTAACAGACCCCTCTGGTAAACCTTTGCATACTACACCACTGAAGGTTCCATTTGTTGGATTTTGTGTGTCTGTAATGAGTGTGATGAAGATTTTTGATGTGTTTGTTGCTCCTCCAACAAGTCAAGTAAAATATTTGCTGACCTACAAACTTTCGCAGGATCATCTTGAGCTCTTTTTTTTTTGTGGAATTAGGGCAAGGGGTGGGTGGAATAACAATCCCAATGTGATCCAGTTCATTTCAGCTTATAAGAAGCTGTTGCTTCCCCATCAGGTTTGTGAAGAAGGAGGTAATGTGAACACCCAAGATGACACAACAGTACTTACAACAACAAGGGACTACATTAATACCTCCTCATCTTTGGAAATTGATGTCACAGATGTTGCATTATCTATAGTTAATGACATTGATCTGGGCTGCACTGTTGACAATTATGACAGGGTCCCCTAAGGTTACCATCAGTCAATATTTAGAAAATACTGTGGCATATATCAGTGGATATGTAGTGAAGATGCTGAAGAATAGAGTGCATTGTGATGAATGCACGTCATTCTTAGTTACAGATGCTGCTGTGAACACGAGTCTCAAACTTTTGACAATTAAATCTAGGGGACATTTGATTGTGCCATCTCATGACACTATCAGAGTATGCATGACAACAGAAAAGCACTTCAGGATGTTTCTCTCAAATAATGGTTCACAGCCTCTTGCAAAGGCAAATACTAGATCAATGTTAACTTTAGTTTCATGTGTTCTTTCTGAAGTAGAGAGTGATTCATTTGCACAGCTCAGAAATCACATGCTGAGTACTTCTGCAGAAAGTAACCATGTCTTCAGGTTGATTAAGGTTATTAGTGAATCATATGCAAAAATAAGATTTTTAGCCTACTTTTCACATTTTGCAAAAATGAGGAAAAAGTAGACTTATGAGATCGATCCGGGAAAATGTGTGTCTGTCTGTCTGTCTGTCCTTCTGTCTGTCTGTCTGTCCTTCTGTCTGTCTGTCTGTCCTTCTGTCTGTCTGGCTGTGTGTGTGTCCCCCCCTATCAACTCCTAAACGGCTGCAGCAATCCAAACCAAATTTAGTATGAGTAAAGATGTATACCGGAATATCTCACGTCCATATTTGAAAATGATGTCAGTGCTACCAACTGCTGAAAAAACGCACTAGAAATTTGAGCTCCATGTTGGATAACTTGGAAGGTATGGATAGGAGCTCTTCAAAAATTGGCACACATGTAGATAATACTATTTCATTTTAATTTCCAGGAGGTCAAATATGACATTGTTGCCAAAATAATTTTAAGCCTTCTGATAGGTCCAATTTTTAAATGCATATAACTTCTACACTATCAATTGGATTTCAACCAAATTTTGTATGTAATATGTGCACATAAATAGATATGACTGAGCTTATTCTTAAGAGCCACCAGGGTTGCCAACTGTTAATAATTGCTCATTCTATTTTTTAAAATCCAAATACCAATATATCAGAAAGTATGCAAGCCGACAGCTTTTAAACTATGCACACGTATAGTTCCTGACATTTTAGATTAATTTGGAGTAAATTATATACTTCAGTTCTACCAACATGATTCTGAGCCTGCTGATAGAACCAATTTTTAAATACATGTAACTTCTATACTATCAGTTGGATTTCAACCAAATTTCGTATGTGCTATATGTAACGTAACATATATGACTATAAGTATTCTTAAGAGCAATCAGGGCTGCCAACTGTTAATAAATGCTGTCTATATATTTTTTACCCTAATATCAATATATCAGAAAGTATGCAAGCCAACAGCTCTATATTTTGCACACGTATAGCACCTGCCACTCTGGATTAATTTGGAGTAATTAATATAAGTCAGTGCTGCCAACATGATTCTATGCTTGCTGATAGGTCCTATTTTAAAATACATGTAACTTCTATACTAACAAATGGATTTCATCCAAAATTGGCACAACAAGATATCATAACATTTCCGATTATTTCTAACCTGCACACGCATTGCTGCCAAAATGCTTTTACGCGTCTAACTGCTGGAACGTCCATTGGGCTTCAACGAAATTTTGTATTCTGTACCTTAACAGATGGAACTAAGAATATATTCAGTCATCAGGGCTGCCAACTGTAGTGCTCTATTAGGCTACATTATACCAAGAATATTTCGAACTAATTAGACATTTCGATATTACCAACTTAATTTCGTCATTATTCTAGATAGGCTCATATACTGTAGAATAATCATTGGCATGAAAAGTAGGCTCTTTAGTTCGTCACGGAACTTCTTGTTTCATGAGGGAAAGGATTTTTCAGAGAAAATCCATAGAGATTTGATAAGGAAAGACCTTAGCAGGTTAGTGATACACAGGCACCAATAATGAACTGAACTATTCATGTGGATAAATATTGGAAATAGGACTGTGTTTTTTAGACATTTTTTCCCTGTTACTGGTATCACTCAATGTGACTGAATTTTACATTCCAATCATTATGATTATTTTTACCATCCGAGGACAAAGTGAGTGGACTTCTTTCAGTTGTTGTTTCAAGAAGGTGATGTACATCACCCGGGCTTTCTTCCTTGAACTAGTTATAGAAATATGCACAATTGAGAATTTATTTTATGTAAAACATTACTCTGCACGTTATGCCTTGAAAAGTTTTGAATATTTACAGGTTTCATTTCTATGTTGTTTCATAATTATCAGGGTGTGAAATTGCGGGGAGTGAAGTTGCGCATCATGCAGCCTATTGCGCACAGTTTGAGTTGAAACACGACGTCCTGTGGCTGAACGAAACGCATTATTCAACATGGTGGCATTGCTGTCAGGGTTCCTCCGAGCGGCAATCCGTAAGTAGCGGTCATCCACTACAGTAGTAGCCCTTGGGCGGCCTGAGCGAGGCCTGTCATCGACAGTTCCTGTATCTCTGTACCTCCTCCATGTCCGAACAACATCGCTTTGGTTCACTCTGAGACGCCTGGAAACTTCCCTTGTTGAGAGCCCTTCTTGACACAAAGTAACAATGCGGACGCGATCGAACTGCGGTATTGACCTTCTAGGCATGGTAGAACTACAGACAACATGAGCAGCGTACCTTCGTCCTGGTGGAATGACTGGAACTGATCGGCTGTCGTACCCCCTCCGTCTAATAGGCCCTGCTCATGCATGGTTGTTTACATCTTTGAGCTGTTTTAGTGACATCTATGAACAGTCAAAGGGACTGTATCTTGGATACAATATACACAGTCAACGTCTATATGCCGGAGATCTGGGAACCGAGGTGATGCAAAACTTTTTTTGATGTGTGTATTACTGAAATTGATGTTTTTTGTGCATATTTTGATAAAAACATCAGCAATAATACAAATAATATAGAAATGATAGGGTATAACTTTCTAATATTTATCATTCTTGTTTTAACAACAGAATGCCAAACAAAAATATTTATAATTTACATTTTTTCTGGAGGAGAAGGAAATTTACTTACAGGAGAAAGGAAAATTATATACTCCCCACCGGGAACTACCTGAAATAAACAGTAGTAGTTTGATGTTATACATATAGGCCACTGGCAGTAAATATTTTGTGTTTCTCGTAGTTGTAAAATGGGCTGAATTTGGTTATTTAAAGCGTAAAATCTTAGTTTCAAGTACCGGTTTGGTGACTCATCATCCCAGGCAAGTCGGTAATACCTTTACTTCTCAGGCAGACAGGTCACTTAGCCCTAATTTTGAAGTTATTGTGAAGTTAAGTATACATATGCGGTGGTGCTGAAGCAGACGTGATCGGCTAGGCCATAGCGTTTTTAAATTTGATCCCATTTCAGGGTTTTTCGGTTCTGGGTGCGAATAGTTCGCTTAATAGTTGTAAAAATATGGGGAGAGTATATTTTGAGTAGGTTTTTAGTTGTGTTAACTTTTATGTGGAGCTGAGGAGTGAAATTGGTTTGGCTTAAAGGGCAGTTTGGCCTAGATCTACTTCCCTTTATTATTAAGTTTATTGTGCTGCTAGCGTGATTAAAAGCTGTAGTATTTGATATAGAGTGCTGGGATTAGTAATTAAGCCCTGTAATCCTTCCCCCCCCCCCCTCCACCATTTCTTTCCGATTTCGCACTCTGATAATTATATAGGCTACCGGTACATTTATGTTTGTGTAATTTTTACTGTGGCAATTAAGCTGCTGGTTATGTGATATATTGACAAGGTCAGAATATTTGCTGGTTTCATAAATACGTACAATTTGCTTAAATGACATTTTCATTTTATAAATTAAACTGTGCGTTATTTCATGGAAACAGAAATTCATTAACAAGAACCGATTACGATATGTCGAGTGTATAGTGAGCTACGTTTATAGGTACATCATTTGAAGAATGCATAATTTCGTGGCATGTATATTTATACAATTTACAAGAAAGTTTCCAGAAATTGTTTTTCGCTCGTTACTCTGTTACTGATCGCTAATTGCGTGTACTCAGCACCTAAGGTGATATTTGTCAGCCGTTATTATACATTCATTTTTATTGCTATTCCGGAGATTTACTGACCTCGGGATGACGTGTCAGTGATCCCAATGCCCTTATGCTATGGGTGAACATATCTCTATATTTTTATTTGTTCCAAAGCACCATTAATTACGATTTAAAATTGACTAGATTATCATTGCTTACCCATAAGGATGGCTCGAGAATGGGCACACCAACATGGCGGACCACGCGCTCAACCTGGCGTACTTTCTGGTGCAGCGGAGAGCTGCCATCAGCGATCCATGTATAGAGATCAGTGGTGGTTGTACATTAAAATGTACCAGCTTCTGGTTTCTAGGTGTGGAGGTATTCGTTCGCCTCCTAGCGTAGTGTCTAGCATTCCTGGATTACATCGTGGAGCTCAGGGTTCGATTCTAATCTCTGCTAAATTGTTTAATTCTGGTTTAAAGGCTGGAATGGTGTTAACTCAGCTCAATGAGACAGAACTGAGAAGTGGCGGGATCTATTCCCTCATCTTAGTAGTGATTTTCCGTGGTTCTCCAACTTCTACTCCAGGCAAATTCCGGGATGGTATCTAAATAAAGGCCATTGCGGCCTACTTCCTCAATCGCAATGTCAGTTACAAATGCACTCACTGACACAACCATAACAATAACACAGGTTATCAAAGAAATTCCACACACATCCAAGCACACGGGGCGAAATGACCATAAGGTCCAAGCTCCTCAAATGAAGCAATAACAACAATACGTTCTCGCCTATTTAAATAAAATGATTAATCCTTTTAAAAGAGATGTAGATATACTTGTCAGCCTGATTCATACACGTTTGAATATTAGCCGTCGGGGATATAATGTTTTGTAGTTATCATAACAGATTTATTGCTGCCAATGGCCATTATACTGAAAATACATCATTAACTCATATAAATAATACTTCACGTTAACCATATATGATTGTAATTGTTACTATTCACTACAGGTTGCCTTATCGATATAGTCCTCTTTGCACACGCTAGACAGTGATATTTCGGCTTGGACTTAAGGAGTGATTTTAACTAACACGCTATTATTTAGGCTTGGAGTTAAGGAGTTATTTTAACTAACACGCTATTATTACGGCTTGGAGTGATTTTGACTAACACGCTATTATTTCGGCTTGGAGTTAAGGAGGGATTTTGACTAACACGCTAGTATTTCGGCTTGGAGTTAAGGAGTGATTTTAACTAACACGCTATTATTTCGGCTTAGAGTTAAGGAGTGATTTTAACTAATACCCTAGTATTTCGGCTTGGAGTTAAGGAGTGATTTTGACTAACACGCTAGTATTTCGGCTTGGAGTTAAGGAGTGATTTTAACTAACACGCTATTATTTCGGTTTGAAGTTAAGGAGTGATTTTAACTAACCCGCAATTATTTCGGCTTGGAGTTAAGGAGTGATTTTTACTAACACGCTAGTATTTCGGCTTGGAGTTAAGGAGTGATTTTAACTAACACCCTAGTATTTCGGCTTGGAGTTAAGGAGTGATTTTGACTAACACGCTAGTATTTCGGCTTGGAGTTAAGGAGTGATTTTAACTAACACGCTATTATTTCGGCTTGGAGTTAAGGAGTGATTTTAACTAACACCCTAGTATTTTGGCTTGGAGTTAAGGTGTGATTTTGACTAACACGCTAGTATTTCGGCTTGAAGTTAAGGAGTGACTTTAACTAACACGCTAGTATTTCGGCTTGGAGTTAAGGAGTGATTTTAACTAACACGCTATTATTTCGGCTTTATTTCGGCTTGGAGTTAAGGAGTGATTTTGATTAACACGCTATTATTTCGGCTTGGAGTTAAGGAGTGATTTTGACTAACACGCTAGTATTTCGGGTTGGAGGCGGCTTCGGTGGCGTAGTCGGTAGCATGCTGAGCTTCTATGCCCAAGATAGCGGGTTCACACCCGGCCGAAGCCGTCGGATTTTTTAAGAGCGTTAAAACTCCCTCAGTATGCCTTCCTTCGAAGGGGAAGTAAAGCCGGCGGTCCCATGTCATAGATTTATGGCATGTTAAAGAACCTTCCACTAATTACACCTGTGTGAAGCTAAATTGGATAGGTTAAGAATGTAAACAACGCTCTTAGGTTTCTACGTTCGTTGCCAAGAGCCGACTGTGGTGGTGTCTAGTAGCTAAGTTCTGAACTTGGCCTAGTAGTCGTTGACGGTGTCGCTTGGCGGCAAAAGTAGGAACTATTTGAAAAATTCTAAGTTTCAGTCTGTACTCAAATTAAA
Source organism: Meconema thalassinum (assembly GCA_946902985.2). Lineage (NCBI taxonomy): Eukaryota > Metazoa > Arthropoda > Insecta > Orthoptera > Tettigoniidae > Meconema > Meconema thalassinum. Next base: position 570,413,608 of record OX336388.2, on the reverse strand, counting down.
AAAACAGAAAACACACACTAATACAGTCATCACAATTAACACCGGTTAACAGACAGATTCTACACACACCCAATGTACACGGGGCTACATGACCGCGTTGTCGCAGCCCCTAAACTTAAGAACCAACCAACCATTTCGGCTTGGAGTTAAGGAGTGATTTTAACTAGCACACTATTATTTCGGCTTGGAGTTAAGGAGTGATTTTAACTAACACGCTATTATTTCGGCTTGGAGTTAAGGAGTGATTTTAACTAACACGCTATTATTTCGGCTTGGAGTTAAGGACCGATTTTAACTAACACGCTAGTATTTTGGCTTGGAGTTAAGGAGTGATTTTAACTAACACGCTATTATTTCGGCTTGGAGTTAAGGACCGATTTTAACTAACACGCTAGTATTTCGGCTTGGAGTTAAGGAGTGATTTTGACTACGCTACTATTTCTGCTAGTGATTTTAACTAATACTCCAGTATTTCAGATTGGAGTTAAGAAGTGATTTTAACTAACACACTAGTATTTCAGACTTGATTATCATTACTTCAAAGCGCCTTTGATCTAATATGAATTTGGTTGATCGTCTTGACGTGAGTTTGATGACCGGTGCTTGAGATATCTACTTTAATATTATACTGTAATCACGTGCGGGGTTCACTCACTCCTTAGTCTGCCAGAGAAGAGCATTAATTAGAGGTTCAATAACACTGCACTGGCGTCTTTGATCATAATCGAGACACAGAGTCTGAATGAAGTAATCATCTAGTTTGTTTATAAGCAGTATTGTCTCAAGGGTAACTATTAAGGGGAGTCATCCAGCCCTATACCACTTATGTTAAAACATGAACAATAACATTAACAGAATACTTTTCAGTTGGTCAACACAAGTGTGCCAAATTAGATTGGATGGGATTAACACATATTTTATCACTCTACTACCGGAAGGAATTTTTAAGGTACATTAAATATTTATACACTTATTTGTTGTTGTTGTTGTTGTTTCATTTGAGGAGCTTGGTTAATTGGAAAGGGGGTGGCCGAGACCTTAAGTTAGGAACCATCCCTGCTATTTCCTGGAGTATATAATAATTTATGTTATTGGTTTTACGTCCATTTTAGCAACTGAGGCTTTTAGAGACGCCAGGGTGCCGCAATTTTGCCCCGAAAGATTTTTAAGGTACCAGTAAATCAACTGACACAGCTCCCTCGCATTTGCGCATCTTCAAATGCCAACTGTCTGCTCCAGGATTCGATCCTGCAACCTTGGGAACAGCAGGCATTACGTACCCCTGCGCCACGCAGCCAGTCATACTGGAGTAGTGGTGGGAAACAACGGATAACCACTTCCAGGATGGCTGAGGTTGGAATAGAACTCACTTCTTCTCAGTTTTGCCTCACCAGGCTGAGTGTAATCTACCCCCATTGAAGCCCTCATACCAGAATTAAATGTCTTGTCAAAGCTGTAAATCGAATGCGGCCCTCTGGGGCGACAGCTAATAATGCTAGTCACTACACCGCGAGATGGTCTATACACTTTTCGAACAAATTGAGAGGGGGTTAATAGGATGATGATATGTTTTGTTCGATTATAAACTCCTGGTGTAGTAGCTAGCATTCTTGGCTGTCGCCCCGGAGGTCTGGGTTCGATTACCGGCTCTGTCCAGAAGTTTAATTCTGGTCTCAGTGCAGGAACAGGTTACACTCAGCCTCTTGAGGAAAACGGGAGAAGAAGTTGGTTTGATTCCCTCCTCAGCCATCCTGGAAGTGGTTTTCCGTGGTTTACCTCTTCTGCTCCAAGCAAATGCCGGGATGGTTCCTAACTTAAGGCCAATGTCGCCTCCTTTCCAATCCTTACAATTACAAATACACACACCACTAGAGACACCACAATAATACAGGTTATCAGACAATTTCTTCACACACCCAAGTACACGGATATATATCTAACACTTATTCGCGTTTTTACAGGCCCCGGGCGGAAGTGAGATTACTTTTTATGTTGCGAATAGTTTTAAAGGCCGGATGCCATTTTCTTGACGCCAAACTCATGTTAGGAGTTTAGAAATTAAATAAATGTAACTGGGCAAGGATTTTGAAGTTGCTTTTAATTCGTATTAGGGACTTGGGGCATCTTTGGTCACCAGCCCCATGTGCATGGGTGTGTGTTGAAATTGTCCGATAGCCGATGTTTCTGTGGTAACTGCAGTTCTTTGTGTAGCTGTAATGATTGGGGTTGTGGAAAAGGTAGGTGCCCCGGGACTTAGAATAACGTACTCTCCTGGCAGTTGCCTGCTGAGAGTGTGGACAATCCACACTCAGAATAGCCGCTGTCAGCGCTGGATTCATACATACAATCTCTAGATTTGCTGCAGCTGCCTGCGCGGTCGGGGTGATTTTATAACATGCTTTCAAGATAGCGGCTGCACGCTATATTCAGTATGATAGTCTTATGACTACCTGCTGTGTTAAAGGTTACAGGATTGAATTCTGGCGCTGGTAGTTGGTATTTGATGGTCCTTAAATGCAAGGGAGCCGTCTTAATTGATTTACTGACACGTTAAATATCCTTTTCGGGGTGAAAGTCTGGTACCCCGGAGTCTCTAATAGCTGCAGTAATTAGAAGGGACGTAAAACCAATTACATTATTTACTTTTATCTTACCAAGGGTTGCATTATTTGCGTAATTACTTTCCGATATATTGGTTTTAAGGGTTCAATCCTACGTCTAGACACCATCTTGAATGTATGGAATCCATGTCCATTTGCAATGGGCATACAAAGTTGAAAACTCTTGTTATCGAAGGCATAACTGTCAATTCTTGAGAGTTATTTATATTTTATGTTCTATGATTTCAAAATGGCTGTTGCGCATAATTATCAATCTGAATAATCCATCACTTGGTCAGCATAGATTCATAATAGAAAACACCCTGTATACTGACGTGTGTGTATTGCTTCACTGGAGCATGGGTTATGGATAATAATGTTTGCATCTTCTTGAAATTGCTTTAACGGATTCCGTAGGAAGGCTTCTTTTTCCACGATTTGGCAGTTTAATTTGGTCAAAACTTGATCATGCATTGAACACCCCGGTATTCATCATTTATTTTGTAAACATGGCGGTGGTTAAATGATGGTATTTAATTTAATTTTATTAATGCAGCCAATGGCCATTTCTTTTCTTTTCACGATGGGTCAGGGAAGAGATTTTGGAAGGAAATCAGCCGTGGACCTATTGAAAGGAACCGTCCCGGCATTTGCCTGGTGTTGAAAATGGGAAACCATGAAAATCATTTTCAGGACGGCCGAGATGGGATTCAAACCCACGCTCTCCTAGCGAGAGGTAGCGGCAGCGCGTTAACGCTCTCGTCCACCGCGGTCGGTAAAGAATTAAAGTATTGAAATTCCATTTGCTAGTGCTATCTCTGTATCAAATTTAATTCAATTTGAAAATTGATAGAGGTGATGATACATGGATAATTGGCCCGTGTAGATCCAGTAAGTCAACTCAAATTTTTGAAAAATATCAAAAGTAGGCTAATACCTTTAGTAACTTATTGAAGAATAGCCACAATAAATCCAATATATCCAAGGTGTCGAGATGTGAAAAAAAGAGCCTTTACAAATTCCAAGATCTACGCAATACCAGGGTGCACCTATGATGTGTCCTGAACCAGCGTGAGGTCAAGTGTCCAATTATCTGTTTTTCTAGTTGGTATGTATCCAATAATTAAGCAACATAACGCCCTTGTGAGGGGTTGGGAACGAATCATGCCATTCGTCACCAGTTCTCTGAAGTGTGGGTATGGAATAAAACTACTGACTGTGATCACAGTGTAGGTACTCACCCAGGGACGTATCGTAGGCACAAATGTACTCGGACGTGGTGAACTGACAGGTGAGTGACGTCTTGCCGACACCGGATGCACCCAACATGGCGACCTTGAACTTGGGCACCGGAACAGGCGTCTCCGTGCCCGAGGCGCTGCACTGCGAGACTGTGCTGCTGAAACAAACAAGTAAAGGTGACAACCTATAGATAACCAATAAATAATAAAATCGTTTGTACACCTGTTAATAATAATATGTTTACTTCTTGATAGTAGATACATGTTTTCGGCTCATCAATGGGGCCTTCTTCAGCTAAATTAGGGGCTCATAAACCGTCAGTGGGAATTTTCGCATACAGTTACGAATCATATCATAGCTTCACTAATGTGTAACATAGAGTTATTAAAACTGACATAGTCTATGTATAGTAAATACATAGAGCTTTCATCTAATTTAGAGAGAGGAGCAGTATATAAAGTATTTCGTGATATATCAAAAGGGTAATATTCGTGATATTTTAAACTCCGTGAATCACAAAAAACACGATTTAACCAGTCTGAATGGAATGCATTTTTTTCATGCAATGTAAATTCATAAATAGCGAGGATGAACCACCATGAATGTTATATTGTAAATACGTAGTATATTTATATATATATATTTAATACTCGTATTACATTTGTCTTTCAAAAATGAACAGTTTTTTTTGGGTTTATTTTTCCAAATATATCTCAATTACTTTTAAAGATAATTTCATAAATGGGGTTCATCCTCTAGGGATCATATGTTGGAATGTATCTGCCGAGTTTCATCCAGTTTCATCACACAGTTCACGAGATATTGTGTTTTTCCTACCAAAAGCTGGTAAACAGCTTTGCATATTAGGCTAAACACTCCATTGACAGATAGTCGCATGGTCTCACGTAATACGCTATATCTCTGCCAAAACGCTGAATTTACTTATAAAACTTAACAGATATATTGAGAAAGGTATTGTCTTTCATTTAAACGTAAAAAAAACTTAAATTTTGACAACCGACGGTGTATGAGCCCCCTTAAAATAACTTAATACTACAGGTGTATGTGAAACAGAATTGCAATATAAATTAACAAAAATTTTGAAATTGATCTCCTTACAATTTTAAATTAATATATCGATAACCTTTAATTAATGTAAGTTATTTGAGATCTTCAAGCAATGTCAAACACTCAGAGGTGTTATAATATTGACTCTGATCACTGGATGATGGTGATTGTTGTCAAATGGGCAGATTATGGAGATTATCGACCCGAAATAATAAGAATGGTAATGTTAATGATCACTAGGGGTGATGTTTTTAGCCTATTTTCATCATATGAAACAATAGGCTTATGTTGTAACTTTTTGTCCGTATGTGAGAGTATGTCTGTGTGTCCCTCCTAATGAGATCTAAACGGCTGGAGCGATTTCATTGAAACTCGGTAAGGACATAGTACTATTTTGTCCAACCCCGACCGTGGCTTTCAAATTTAATTACGTGTCTCCAATCCAACATGACAGCCCTGCGAAACATTTCCCCGGCATTCTCTGTCTTCGAAACTATCATTGATAACACCCTGAAATTTTGTATGGCGATAGAGGATAAGTTGAAATATATGACGCTCAAAACATGTTAAATACAAAACCAATATGATGGCCAAGTGAATTTAAATTATTTAAATGGACTTTTATAGCGATGGGGTATTATAATCATTATATATTGACACTAAATTTTGTAGCTTACTTTTCGTAAATCGTAGAAGCCGTGCATTTTACTTTTCTATAGCCTAATATAACTCCCGTGATTCGTTACCAAAAGATGCCATCTCTTGGAAAGAGTCTTAATCACTGATATTGAAAGCTATATTAAACTCTAGCACTTAATTTCTAATGTAATGGGCTTAGTGAAGACATAGATCATGAACCAAAAGCTATTTAGTATATTACATGGAAAATCCTCTTAATAGGCAGGAGAGGTTTAATGGAAAGGACTAATGGGATACAGTATACGAAAATAGGCTATTAAGTTCTTCAGAAAACTACTTGTGTCACAAATGCGACCAAGCGCAAAATGCTCATACAATCTTGTACTATTGTATTTTAGCTTTTCACGACCTGTAAATAATGCTTTACGGTGTTTTGAGGAGAAAGAGAAAAAATGCGAAATTTATACCCAAATTCACGATCTTTGTTTTTAGAAATGTAATGCAGTTAGGTGTTTGTTGAACTTATCCGATAACCTGCATTGATGTGATGACTGTAGCAGTGTGAAAATTACTCACAGAAACATTTAATTCGTAGTATTGGTTCAGCATACGAGAGTTCATTGCGATCGAATCATCACAAAAAAGACTGATAGTCAGTCTGAAAGACTAGACTTTATATCATTTTAAATGCTACAAATGCTGTGTGAACTCAAAGTCCATCAGCAAGTGCAAACCAAGGTCAAAGGAGGTAGCTGGCTGGATGACGTCACGCTCACCGGAGCGCGCGGGGAAAGGAGGAAGCTCAAGCAGTACTATGACGTCACACACCTCAGTGCATTCTCGGTACATTTCGTCCCGTCACCGTAACGTAATGCCAGACCCCAGCGTAACGACGAAGTCGACAAGATCATTTAAAATAATAAAATTTAATAAAACAATAAATTTCCCTTAAGAAAATATATTTTTGTGGTATTGGATTGTAGTCGCTAAATTGTGAGCTTGAAGCGAGATTACCATGGGGACCGCGCCTACTCGTCATCACTGATTTCGTCCAAATTTCTGGAATATGCAGGGTTTGAACATAAATGAAAGTGGCAAAAGTGGGAGCTACAGATGGTCAAGCGTTTAGAAATTATAGTGAATCGGTTGAGACATGAGCCACGTATGTTAGTGTAGTTTTCAGGCAGCGCTTGGCGCAGCGGAAAGAGTACAGGACGGTAATTCGAGGGTCGTTAGGTCGAGTCCCTTTGCGGTAACTTATTTTTGTCTTGTTTTCATTTTTAATTTGTACGTTACTTACACTGCTAATAAACCGAAATGATGCTTAATATATTGTATTTATTAATACTGTATTTGTATAAAAGTCATGAAATGGAAAGGCAAAGGAAATTTTGGGATGGAAATGAATTTCCAAGAAGGGATTGCATTTCAGGTGTAAACAAGAGCGTCGCATATAACATTATATACCGCACCCCCGGTGCAAGACTGCAACAAGTCAAAAAGGACACTTCTTCAGGAGAAGTATTTAAAGATTTTGAGGTAATAGGAAAAATATAAATATTTACACAATCAAAGTGAAATTTACGTATTACTAACTTCTAACATTGCCTAGTACTATGTAATAACATACAGAGTTCTTTCATGAATTATAATTATGTGTTTTAATAAGAAATAATAATAATTTTGTGCTATGGCAGTTTTCTATTCAGTGCCGTAGGATTGCTATTTATAGGATCTGAGTTGTGGCAGTTTTACAGGACACGGTCTTGATCATAAGCATTTATAAGCACCGCATACTTCAAAATTCAGTTTTTTTTACACCGGGGGTGCGATACATTTATGATTTTATAGTTGATGATTAACACGTGCTGGGGTGATATTCATCGTAAAACCAGGGAAAGCAGTAATTTTCTCGGCATCTTGCACACCCTATAAACGCCGCAATTTTTGAATCCCATGGTTGTTTTAAGGTTGCTATAGAAAGAAAAATAGACAGTCAGTCTGAAAGACTGGACTTTATATCATTTTAAATGCTACAAATGCTGAAAAATGCTAGAAAGACTCTTGACAAGTTAGACTAAGACAAGAAGACTAAGTGCTGTAATATTAAGGACACAAATGGAAAGCCTCTAACAGATAGGGAAGAAAAGGTTGAGAGATGGAAAGATTACATCGAGAGTTTGTATAAGGGAAAGGAGATTGAGAATCATATAATGGAAAGGGAGGAGGAAATTGATGAGGATGCGAAAGGAGATTTAATATTGAGATCAGAATTTGATAGAGCTTTGGAAGACTTAAGCAGGAACAAAGCACCAGGCATAGATGATATACCGATTGAGTTGCTACGCTGCATAGGAGATGAAGGTCTGATCAGGTTATTTCACTTGGTGTGTAGGATTTATGAGACAGGTGAGGTACCCCCTGATTTCAAGAAGAATGTAATCATCCCTATACCAAAGAAAGTGGGAGCTGACAGATGTGAAGATTACCGTACAATCAGCTTGATTACTCATGCTTCGAAGATCCTGTCTAGAATAATTTACAAGAGGATTGAAAGCCAGATAGAAACGGAGTTGGGTGAAGACCAGTTTGGTTTCAGGAGAAATGTAGGAACAAGGGAAGCTGTACTAAGTCTTAGGCTGATTTTGGAAGGTAGTATAAGGAAAGATAAGAGAACGTTCATGGCTTTTGTAGACTTAGAAAAGGCTTTTGATAATGTTGATTGGACTAAATTGTTTGACATTTTGAAATCGATTGGAATAAAGTACAGGGATAGGAGGGTGATATACAATCTGTACAGAAACCAGACAGCAGTCATTCGAGTTGAAGGACATGAGAGAGAAGCTGGTATTCAGAAAGGTGTAAGGCAAGGCTGCAACTTATCACCCATACTTTTCAATCTTTACATTGAACAAGCAATGAAGGAAATTAGAGAAAAATTTAAAGTGGGAGTGAAGATTCAAGGAGAAATCATTTCAACTCTGAGATTTGCTGATGACATCGTCATCTTGGCCGACAAGCCTGAGGATTTGAATGAGTTTTTGAATGGTATGGACTCCGTCTTACGGAAAGAATTTATGATGAAAATTAATAAATGTAAAACAAAAATACTGGAATGCAGCCGAAATAAATCAGAAACCTCTATGGAGATCAAATTGGCAGGTGAAAAGCTGAAGGAAGTAGGAGACTTCTGTTACTTAGGAAGCAGAATAACCAGTGATGGACGAAGCAAAGAGGATATAAAAAGTAGGTTGGCTCAGGCAAAGAAAGCATTTCTACAAAAAAGGAATCTGCTGACATCGAATATAGATTTAGGTATTAGGAAGTCATTTTTGAAAGCCTTTGTCTGGAGCGTGGCGCTCTATGGAAGTGAAACTTGGACTATTGGTGCAGCAGAAAAGAGGAGAATTGAAGCATTTGAAATGTGGTGTTACAGGATAATGATGAAGATCAGATGGGTAGATAGGGTTACAAACAAAGAGGTATTAAGACGAGTGGGAGAGGAGAGATGTTTCTGGCGACTGTTAATGAAGAGAAGAGATAGGTTGGTAGGACACATACTAAGACACCCAGGAATAGCAAGCTTAGTTATGGAAGGAAGGGTCGAGGACAAAAACTGTAGGGGTAGACCAAGGTTAGAATATGTTAAACAGATTGCCTCGGATGTAGGGTGTCGGAGCTATGTAGAGATGAAACGATTAGCTCAGGACAGGGAGGAATGGAGAGCTGCATCAAACCAGTCAAAAGACTGAAGACTCAAACAACAAGTTAGATGATCAAGAAACAATCAGAACGCTAGAAAGTTACAAGTCATGAGGGAGCTGGAGCGCGCGGTGAAAGGAGGGAGCTGGCTGGAAGAGGTCACGCTCGCCGTATCGTTGCCGTCTCGTAACGCCAGAGCTCACCAGTGAACTCAGTACACATGCACCAAGCGATACTATGACGTCACACACCTCAGTGCTTTCACGGTACATGACGTCACCGTAACGGAACGACGAAGTGGACTAGATCATTTAAAATGATAAAATGAAACATACGTGGCTCATGCCTCACCCGACCCGCGCCAAAAATGCAATACTTTTTCTGAACGCTTGGCCATCTGGATCTCCTATTTCTGTCACTTTCATTTGTGGTCAAACCCTGCATACACCGTACATTTGGACGAAATCAGTGATGACGAGTAGGCGAGGTCCCCTTGTCAGTGAGATCTACTCTGGACGTGGTGGTGGTTTTTGACAAGTGGTGGGAAATCCTTTACAGCACAGTGTCAACTGACTGTTCCTCCTGCAGTAAGCTAGGCTATTACCTGAGGCCACACTAAGTTCTCAGATATTATGCGGCTCTCTGCACAGCCATTCGGTTGAGCGCTATATAAACAGCAGCTATTGGCTGCTCGAGGCCAAGCGTTAAAGCAGCCCGCTAGACCAACCTGCGGGACTGCGACAAACAACAGCACCTTTACTGAAAACTCAAAAAGCATGTAAAACATGAACTTTTATAAAAGTGTTTATTTTTCATATCGCTTTGTATTTACGATTTAACTAATGCAAAATGAAACAAAGCAGAGAGCAGTATATGATTACAAAGCAGGGATATATTGGTGCTGAAAGATCAGTATTATTTTCTGTTTTAAGGGCAACAGACACTACTACAACGCAGACTGTTTGAAATTTTAATGACAGACACAATTAGATATTTGCCGACGATTGAGACATCGTTAGGCACTAAATGAAGTTACAACAAGTTAAATCGCATCTTGTTGAACCACCTAAACAGCCCTCCAGATCACCAGTTCATCAATTTTTTAAATGCAATAGTTTCGTGTTGATTTCGCGAATGCATCCTGAGTTACTGAATTCAATGTTGAAATGATAACATTCTATTATTTATTTATTTATTTATTTATTTACATTGTTTAGACCCAAAGGATCACATTAAGCAAATTATGTTCTGGTGCTGTTCTTCTTGTTCTTCCAGAACTCCTTCATCATATCACTGTGTCGGACTCGACGTTCCTCCGTCCATCCTTTCCCTGGTCTCCTTGGTCGATCTTCATGTGTGACTTCCCAACTGTGGATCTTATGTCGGAATGTCATTCGATCGTCTATGTCTATTGGTATGATGTTGGCACTTTCGAGATCAATTTGGACTTGGGTAACCCAGACTGTTGTCACTTTAAGTTTTCGTAAGTAAGTCAATATTCTCTTTGTTAGCCGGTCGTCATTCAGTCTCATAATGTGGCCGTAGAATCTCAGTCGTCGCTTGCGGAAATCTGACTCGATGTTAGAGTATCTCTCTGTGATTGTGTGTGATTGCAGACGATATCCATCATCTGTGAGTTTAGGGCCCAATATTTTACGGATGATTTTTCTCTCAGCCTTCTTGATGTTCTCAAGATCCCCTTTGTAGTTGAGGCTTAGTGTCTCGCTGGCGTAAAGTGTCTCAGGTTTGATGACAGTCGTGTAGTGTTGAATTTTGGTGTTGCTGCTCATGCATTTCTTGTTGTAAATATTTGCGATTTTTCCGTAATTTAAGTTCACGAGATCTTTGCGCCACTCTTTCCATACCTGTGGGTTCAATAATTTCACCCAATTACTTGAATTGATTAACCCTGTTTATCATACCGTACTCTGTGAGTACATTTTGTGATTGAATGTGTTTTGTCGATATAAACTCGGTCTTTGTGAAGGAAATTTGTAGTCCGACCTTTTCAGCACACTCTTTTAAGACCTCAATCTGAAGAATTGCCGTTCGTTCATCTGCGGAGAGGATTGCAAGATCATCCGCGAAAGCGAAGCATGTCACGTCGATATTATCCGTTTGCCGTCCTAGCATGACGGGCTTCCAGGTATTCCGACTCCTCAGTTCATTTCTCCATTCTTTCATGGCCTTCTCTAGGACGATATTAAAGAGTAGGGGGGAGAGCCCATCACCCTGCCGTACACCTGTCCCTATGAGGAAAGGTTCAGATACTTGACCAAGGAACTTGACTTTGGAAGTTGTTTCAGATAGGGTCTGTTGGATGAGGCATCGTGTTTTCGGGTCGAGCGTGTATTCTTCGAGTATATTAAAGAGGGATAGGCGGTCGACGGAGTCATAAGCTTTCTGAAAATCGACGAATACGCAGATGGTTGGGAGATTTCGTAAAGCTCGAAGTTTCAGTGTGGACTTGAGGTTGAAAATTTGCTCAGTACTTGATCTGTTTGGTATGAACCCTGCCTGGTATTCACCAATGAGAGGCTCGAGCTGTTCTTGTGTGGTTGTAGGAGGCAAGCAGAGAAGACTTTGTAAGGTACAGAAAGGAGGGATATCCCTCTATAGTTATTCACATCCAATCTGTCTCCTTTCTTTTTTGTAGAGTGGGTGAATGAGTGCGCATTTCCAATTATCTGGGAGATTTCGCCAGACTTCTTGGATGATCTGTGTAATTTCCTGCAGTGATCGTGGTCCAAGATTTTTCAGCAGTTCCGCGACAATTCCGTCTTCTCCTGCTGTCTTTCCATTCTTGAGTTTTTTGATATGGCGAGTGATGTCTTCTTGTGTTGGTGGATCAGCGTCTGGCTTGACGTGTTCTGGGGTCGTATGCAAGAAACGTTCAGGTAGTTCGGGACAGTTAAGGAGCCCAGAAAAGTAGCGTGCAAGTTCATCGCAATTTTCACGATTAGTAAGTGCCAGTTTTCCATCCTGTTTCCTAAAGGTTACATTTGGCGGTGCATAACCCTTAATATTATTCGCGAAGGTCCTGCAGAAATTCTGACTATCGGAGTTTCTGAAATCAGTCTCCATGGACTTAAGTTGCTCAGGGATATAATCACGCTTGACTTTCCTGATAGACTTGTTTGTCTGTTTGCGGATGTCGAGGAAGTGTCCCAGGGTTCCTGGTGATCTACTGCTGTTGTATTTTTGGAATGCTATTCGGCGATTGGCAATGGCTCGATCACACTCAGAATTCCACCATGAAATTATTATTATTATTATTATTATTATTATTATTATTAATATAGCGGCTTCGGTGGCGTAGTTGGTAGCATGCTGATCTGCTGTGCCCAAGATAGTGGGTTCAAACCCGACCGAAGTCGTCGGATTTCAGTATGCCTTACTTCGGAGGGGAAGTAAAGCCGGCGATCCCATGTCATAGATTTTTGGCATGTAAAAGATCCTTCCACAGACTAAACTTGTGTGAAGCTAAATTGTTAGGTTAGATTTCGTCGGAACGCTTTATCAAAGTTCCAACGTTCACCACTACGTATCATTGATATCTGGTAGCGAAAGTTGGAACTACTTGAAATTGATCGGAACTTGTAGCTCACCCTAAGGGTGTCCGCTGGAAGCAGGTACAGACTCAGGCGAGCTGAACATGCCCTCGGACACTCCCGGCACTAAAAGCCATACGATAAATAAATAATAAATAAAATAATAAATAAATAAAATAATTACTATTATTGACATGTTTTCAAGATGGCGTGATGCTAGTGACCACCTCAGCCTGTAGTTCAATGTTTTAATAGCACGCCACCTAGTCACCATGTTGAAAATGTGGATCTGCGACGTAGCCGTGGGTGTTAAATCACTCATTACGACCGCAACGTGACGGGGAGCTGCAGCAAGGCCGGAGATCAGGTGTTTTAATCCCGGCGCCGAGAGTGGCCGTCCTGAGTGTGATCTTTCCCCAGGTTTGTCTTCAAGCATGGAGTACTTTATTTCAAATCTCGGGGCACATAACTTAGTTACTTAGTTATTTAAGGCGAGGAGCAGCAAGGTCATCTGCCCCTACACCTGCCTTATCCCCGACCCTAATATTTACAACTACACACATTATGACAGTCGCCACAAAGACACACATCTTCAGACAAATTCAACACACACCCAAGTAATGTCCTAAGATGTCTCAAGCCCTAATACGAATTAACCACAACAACAACAACAACTACAACGACGAATGCCTTGAGTTGTTGTACCTTTGCCTGGGGCATAGAAAGCCACACGCATCTCTCTTATAGCTAGGTTTTGTCATAGATTCTCTAAGAGATGATGGGTTATCGACTTTAATACGTTACATGTCTTCAAGATGGCGCCATGCTAGTGACCAGCTCAGCCTCATAGCCTGTATTTAACAGACGTTAATCAATTAATGCTACATTTTAAGTGGCGTAACTTAATTATAATAATAATAGTATTAGTAATAACCTGTACGTTCAACTGTTTATACTAATGCAGAAGCTAGTAGTTCTCTCAACAACTCGAATCGTCCGGAAGTTAATGGGTAGCGATTTCGACTTTCCAGCTTAGAACTGGCTGTTTCAGTAACTATTCTTTGATTTCCTGAAGTCCGCATAGTTATGTTGTGATGTACCAGCAATGTGTTATATCTATATTAATAAAAATAATCTTATGATACGTCCCTTTAAACTAATGCAACTTTTAGAGACGCTAAGTTGCCAGAATTTTGGTATGAAATAGAGCTACTGACTCTGCTCCCTTGCATTTAAGGCTCTGAGAGCACCATTAAATAATGCTAAAACTCCCATCCCATATTTCTTGCTGTGTCTGCCATAATATTACAACTAGAAATGCAAAACGTTTACCATGTTGAATCAAAGCTCTGCTAATTAATTTTTGAGCCTATTTTCATTTATGAAAAAAAAAAAAAAAAAAAAAGGCTTATGAGATTACCTTTTGCCTGTGTGTGCATGTGTGTGTTTGTGAGGATTTTTGTGGGTCCCCCTAATAACTTCTAAACGGCTGGAGTGATTTCAATGAAACTCGGTAAGTTCATAGCATTATTCCGGGCGACCCCGACCGTGCCCTTCAAATTTTGTTACGTCTCACCAATCCAACGTGGCGGCTGTACGAAATATTTCACCAGCATTCAATATATTTGAAACTATTAACTATATCACCCTGGAATTTTGTACGGTGATAAACGGAACTACTAGAAGTTCACCTATGTGACGTTTGAAAACCTGGTGACTACAAAACCAACATGGCGGCCAAGCGAAGTTGCGACTTTTAAATAGACGTTTCCCGCGATTGAACCAACCAAACGCAATGCAACTTGATACAGTAGGCTATATGTTTATACACATTGTAATGCACCGACATCTAACTTCGTTCAATTGTTTACATAACCTCAAGATGGCGGCTGTGCGAAATATTTCACCGGCATTTTATATCTCTGAACCTATTACCAGTATCACCATGAAATTTTGTACGAAGATAAAGGGCACTACTGGAAGTTCATCTATGAGACTTTCAAAAACCGGTTAACTATAAAACGAACATGGTGGCCAAGCGAAGTTGAAAGTTTTAAATAGACTTTTCTCGCGATTTAAAGATCCAAACGCAATGAAACTTCGTACAGCAAATGTTTATACACATTGTAATGCACTGGCGTCTGATTTAGTTCAAAAGTTTTTATTTCTTGTGTTCTAATCATGCGATCGAAATCAACATTTGCATAATGAACGTACACAAGAATCATCATCTAATAGTACATAACTCTATGGCCTACATACATTAAAATCCAACATGACGACCATCCGAAATATTTTGACAGTTCTCAATATCTATTAATCTGCTACCGGTACAGTAATCAAACTGAAATTTTGTAAGTGTATAGAGGCTATAAGCAAAAGTTCACATATGGGACGTTCAATAACCTGGCGAGCACAAATCCAACATGGCAGCGACGCGAAATTTAAGTATTCAAATGGACCTTTCTTGCGTTTTAACCATCCGAACGCAATGAAACTTGATACGCTATATGCTGATACAAATTTAAATCGATTGCCATCTAATTCATTTAAATTATTTTCATAACCACAAGATGGCGGCTGAGCGAAATTTTAAAAACCCGCTTTTATTTCTTGTGTCCTAATCATGCGATTGATGTTTGAATAAAACACCTACACAATAATCTTCATGTAATAGTACATAAATCTAAGGCCTATAATATAAAAATCCAACATAGTGACTATCCAAAATATTTTGACGGTTCTCAATATCTACGAATCTATTACAGCAATCAAACTGATAATTTGTATGTTGATAGAGGCAATTGATATTAGTAGGATATATGAAAATAGGCTATTTAGTTCTCCACGGAACTACTTGTTTTTTCTGGAATTAGGCTTCTTGTTTTCTCTAAACACTTTTTCAAAATTGTGTAATTTTCCAAGGTATTATTGTAACATGTAGCCTAATTATGTTGGTACACCTTCCTGATTAAGTTTTCATCCAATTTTTTCCACACTTTAAGTACACTCATAGCTATATAAATCTCTGAAGTTTTTATATTTGATAAATATTTAATCATTCACTGATACATTGAAATTTTGATCACAAAACATATAACTTTTAGGAAAATAAAATGTTCTATAAATATTACAATCTAAAAGCTACACTAAAACTGCTAGACTTACATATAGGTATAAAAGTATTGTATTTTAAACGCAGAAAACTTTGGATGCAGTGGAATAAATACTTTAGCAGGAAATTGTACCAACATAAGGACATGTTTCAGTAAGACATTGAAAATTTACACAATTCAAAAAAAACGTGCTGAGAGAAAGGAGAAGCCTAAGTCCAATAAATTGCAGTTCATTGTAATTATCAGGACTTGAACTCAAATATGGTAAAAGTTTTGCGTTTCTATCTGTAATATTATGACAGACACAGCGAGAAATATGGGTTGGGAGTTTAGCATTAGTTAATGGCGCACTCAGAACCATCTGCCCTTAAGCAACTGCGCCTAGATTCAATTCCGCAAACTTGGGACTAGCAGGTGAAAATATTATCTCTGTGCTACGCAGCCAGTGGACTTAACAATTACTAAAGACTTGCCAATTGGAAGCATCGTATCCACACACAATAGACTTGGGATCTAAACAGAACAAGAGTTTTTGTCTTCAGGGGCGTTTTCCCCGTATACTTCGACCTAACTCATTGTTTCCAAAACCACCTTTTTAGACTCCTGGTGTAGCAGCTAGCGTTCTTGACTGTCACCATGGAATTCCGGTTCGATCCCGAACTATGCCAAGAAGTTTTATTCTGGTCTGAGGGCTTGAACGGGGTACACTCAGCCTCGTGAGGCAAAACTGAGAAGTGGTGAGATTTTTTTTATCTCAGCCATCCTGGAAGTTGTTTTCCGTGGTTTCCCCACTCCCACTCCAGGCAAATGTCGGGATAGTTCCTAACTTAAGGCCACGGCTGCCTTCTTTCCAATTCTCACCTGAATTACAAATAGACGCACTACTACTACTACTACAACAACAACAACAACTACTACAGACACCACAATAATACAGGTTATCAGACAAATTCTATACACACACACACACACACACAAGTATACGGAACTATGTAACCACGAAGTACAACCCCCTCAAATAATACAGCAACTACTTATTGTTTAGGACCAGCAAAGAACCTCTAATTCACATTAGATAATAAAAACATATTAAGAAGTATTAAACAAGTAGTTCCGTGAAGAACTAAAGCCTATTTTCAGATATCCTACTTATGTTAAATGCCACTATCAACATACAAAATTTCAGTTTTATTGCTGTACTAGATTCGTATATATTGAGAACCGACTAAATATTGCGGATGGTCGCCATGTTGGATTTATATATATGTAGGTATTAAAGTTATGTACTGTTACATGAAGATTATTGTGTACGTGTAGCATTCAAACTTCAATCGCATGATTAGGATACAAGAAGTAAAAACGAGATTTTAAAATTTCGCACAGCTGCCATCTTGTGGTTATGGAAACAATTGAAATCAATTAGATGCCAGTGGATTAACTTTTTTATAAGTATTTACTGTACCAAGTTTCACTGCACTCGGATGGTTAAATTGCGAGAAACGTCAATGTGAATATTTATAATTCGCGTCGCCGCCATGTTGAATATGTGATCACCAGGTTATTGAAAGTCCTATAGGTGAACTTATGTTCACAGCCCATATGAACATAAAACAATTCAGTTTGATTGCTGTAATAGATTCGTAGATAATGAGAACCGTCTAAATATTTCAGATGGTCACAATGTTGGATTGTTAAATGTATAGGCCAGACAGTCATGCAGCATTAAAGGAAAATTATTGCGTAGGTTCATTATTCAAACTTTCACTTCGATCGCATAATTACGACACAAGAAATAAAAACTTAATTTTAATATTCGCACAGCCGCCATCTTGAGGTTATGTAAACAATTGAACTAAATTAGATACCAGTGCCTTGCAATGTATATAGACATTTGCTGTACCAAGTTTCATTGCGTTTGGGTCATTAAATCACGCAAAAAGTATAATTAAAACTTTCAACTTCGCTTGGCCGCCATTTTCGTTTTGTAGTTACCCTGTTTTTGAAAGTCTCACAGGTTAACTTCCAGTAGTGCCCTTTATCTCCGTACACAATTTCAGAGTGATACCGGTAATAGTTTCAGAGATATAGAATGACGGTGAAATATTTTGCACAGCCGCCATCTTGAGGTTATGTAAACAATTGAACGAAGTTAGATGTCGGTGCATTACAATATGTATAAACATATACTGTACCAAGTTTCATTGAGTTTGGTTGGTTAAATCGCGAGAAACGTCTATTTAAAAGCGCAAATTCACTTGGCCGCCATGTTGGTTTTGTAGTTACCAGGTTTTCAAAAGTCACATAAGTGAACTTCTAGTAGTTCCCTTTATCACCGTAATAAATTCCAGGGTGATATCGGTGATAGTTTCGGAGATATTGAATGCTGGTAAAATATTCCGCACAGCCGCCATGTTGGATTGGTGAGATGTAACAATATTTGAAGAGCACGGTCGAGGTAGCTCGGAATAGTGCTATAAACTTACCCAGTTTCATTGAATTCGCTCCAGCCGTTAAGATTTTATTAGGGGGACATACACACACACACACACACACACACACACACACACACATGAATCACACACGCACACACACACAGACACACGGACAAAAGGTGATCTCATGAGCCTATTTTGTCATAAATCAAAATAGGCTAAGAAATGGACATATCCCTTTCTTCCCCTGCATCTATCATATCTATCGATGTCCGACCGACTGCTCCCCTACCATTACAGTACAATAGTTTTGAAGTGTTTGTGTTGTAGTTCACTGAAATGCTTCTTCTATCCCTAGGCTTTTGCATTTTATTTCTGACAAGTTCACAGTGACAGGAATACATATACACTTGTTGCTTGTCACCTGTCGATTGTGTTTATATCAGAGCAGCGAGCAGGCTGTCGGAAACATATGAGCCTGTCTTCTTTTTGCCGTCAAAACCAAATATAGTGCCGTCAGCATTCCCTCGTATTGGATAGCGTGCATTTCTTCAAGAAGCCAGGCGTATTGATGCTATGGTGCGTAGTCGAAATGTTTTACATTTAATTTCTGCTGCGTAGTGGCAGCATTTTAGTTGTCTCTTCGAAGGTCCTGGTTAGATTCCCGGGTCTGTCAAGAAATTTAATTCTGTAATGATGGCTGGAACGGGGTACACTCAGCCTCGTGAGGCAAAACTGAGAAGAGGTGGGTTTGATTCTTACCTCAGCCATCCTGGAGTGGTTTTCCGTGGTTTCCCACTTCTACCCCTGACAAATGCCGGGATAGTTCCTAATGTAAGGCTACGGCCGCCTCCCTACCAATCCTATTCCCAATTTACAAATACACACACTACTATAGACACCACAAAATACAGGTTATCAGATAAATTCTATTCACACACACACCTAGTCTCACAGGGTTAAATGGCCACGATGTAGCATGCCCCTAAATGACAACAACAAACTAATTCCTGGGAGAAACCCCATAGTGCAGCCCTGCGCGTCAAATCGCTCACTACGACTACCATGGGTAGCTGAAGAAAATCCGGAGATCGAAGATTCGAATCCTGGTGGTAGTAGTAACAATATTCTGAGTCTCGTTTCCCCGAATTTTTCCACAATATCTCTCAATAAATATCGACATACGACAAGTTCCCGATCCTTAAAATAACAGTAATACACACTAGTAGAGTCATCATTGAAACATAGGTTATCAGGGGCTAATGACCAAGATGTCCCAAGCCCTTAAATTGAATTAACAACAATAATTCCTGGGAGCAATGACGGTTAAACGTTGAAATGAGAACTCCATTCTGTCTAGTGCCGATGTCACGAAAGAGTGAACCTCTCTACATTCCGATACTCCTTGGGGCGCCATGGCCAGTCTAAGAGATTGGTTTTACTTTCCTTTTTATTTGTTTTGGTGGAGAGCGTACCAAAGCTAATGTTTCTGAAGTGAAATCAATAAACAAAAAATAATCATCATGCTTGTCGGTGAAAACACGTGTAAACAATTTAAGTACTTACTTTGTTTTCCTTACATGAATCCTTTATAAAATTAATGTTGTTGTTGCTTATTTTAGGGGCTGGCACATCGCGGTCATTTTGGGTGCATGTGCGTGTCTGTGTGGAGTTTGTGTGTCAACCTATGTTATTGTGATGTCTCAACCAGAGTGTGTATTTGTAATTTAGGTGAGGATTGGGAAGGAGGTGACCGTGGCCTTAAGTTAGGAACTATCCCAGCTTTTGCCAATAGTAGAAGTGGAAAACCCACTTCCAGGATGTCTGACGTGGGAATAGAACCCGCCTCTTCTCAGTGTTGCCTTACGAGGCTGAGTGTACCCCGTTCCAGCCCTCAGACCAGAATTACATTTCTCAGCAAATACGGTAATCGAACTTGGACCTCCGGAGTGACAGCTAAGAATTCTGGCTGCTACATCAGGAAGTGGACAGTTATCAGTGAAAGCAAGTCGTTGTGTAAACAATTGAAGGGTTCATTCCATGAACCAGACAAGTCCAAAAATTAAATTGGTCAGAAACTAAAGAAAAAACAAGAACATATAGCCTCCTTTCTCCTAAATGCATGGGTATTGTTATAACTCCTTGTCCTTTTCAAGGAGTATAATTGAATATTGGTTGTAGTAGCTTGTTGAAATACAACGTGTTATACGGATATTAAAGGAAGAAGATTGTAGTTTTACGGGACCTCCTTTTTACGTGGAATCCGAACCACAGGACATGGCATTTCACTTCGAAAATCTCACATGCATTGACCGGGAATCGAACCCGGACTGCCTTGGTGAGAGGCATTCAGCTAGACCGCTGAGCCACCACGCCCTCTACGGATATTAAACATGAATATGAGGTGCCTTCTGCTAGTGCTACCTCTGTAAAAAACTGCATTCAATTTGGTTTCACCGTGTTTGGATTGATATGAAGAATCCACTTGCACACATACATGGCCGCTATCTGCAAACTATTGGGCTAATGACCTTGTAGTTCAGTCAAAAGATGCTTCCGACAAAAAGATATGTTGTTGCAAAATTTGGTAGAGATCAAATGATTAGGTTGGTCGTAATTTAATTTAAGCTTTTAACATTTGGGTGGCCGCCATTCAGTTTCCATCAAGATGGAGGCAATATAAAACATCACCCTGAGGTGCCCTTTGCTAGTGCTACCGACGTACCAAATTTCGTTCAATTCGGTTTTACCGTGTTTGGATTGATAGGGGAATCGATTTGCATACATATATGGCCGCCATATGCTAACTATAGGACTGACGACATTGTAGCTTGCTCAAAGAACGGTTTTCACATAAAGGTATGTTGTTGCAAAATTTTGTAAGGTTGGCCTTAATTTGATTTAAGCTATTAACATTTGGGTGGCCACCATTACGTTTTCGTCAAGATGGCGGCAATATAAAACATGACAATGAGGTGCCCTTTGCTAGTGTTACATCACTACCAAATTTCGTTCAATTCGGTTTCACAGTGTATGAATAGATAGGGGGAATCGATTTGCACACATACATGGCCGACATCCGCAAATTATTGGGCTGATGACCTTTTAGTTTGGTCAAACGATTTTACATACATAAAGGTATAATGTTGCAATAAACGGTTGAGATCAGATGATTAAGTTGGTTGTAATTTGATTTAAGCTTTTAACATTTAGGTGGCCGCCAGTACGTTTTCGTCCAGATGGCCGCAATATAAAAGCTCACACTGAAGTGCCCTTCCCTAGTGCTACCTCTGTACCAAATTTCGTTCCGTTCGGTTTCACCGTGTTTGAATTGAATTGCACACAAACATGGCGGCCATCCGCAAACTATTGGGCTGATGACCTTGTAGTTTGGTCAAAGGATGCTCCCCACATAAAGGTATGTTGTTGCAAAATTTGGTAGAGATCGGATGATTAGGTTAGTCGTATTTTGATTTAAGCTTTGAACGTTTGGATGGCCGCCATTACGATTCCATCAAGATGGGAGATATATAAAAAAAATCCACTCGGCAACCCGGAAGGCGGAGGTAGATTTCACCGGGCAAACTAGGGGATAGGCGATAATAGGCAAAATATGCAGGTTTTCGTAGGAGGATCAGACCTCATTGATTGCAAGAAAGTATTTTACATTTAGAGGTTAATTAACTTTTTTTTTCGTTTTTGTATGCATATTTTTATCATTTTATTGTCTTACTAGCAGAAGTACCCGTTCTTCGAACGGTGTTATATATTAACACCAGACATTATCAATTGAGCTACTGTTGCAATGGTTAGCGGTTCGTTATTCCTTTATAAGTTTATCAGAACGAAGGCGACAAAAATCACGACACTCATGTCATACGTTGTTGGCATGTTAAAGAACCCATTTGAATTCAGTAGGTCGTGTTCAATGGCAAAATTAATCTCGGGATTTTCCGCCAACACAAAGTTCCTCCATTCTCTACTTGAAAGCGCTGTAGTGTCAAGGAGATTAGATATCTAACCTCCTTGACTTTCATAGCGTTTAAAGGAACGACGAAATTCGACATGCAAGCTACCCTCTGGGTGTCAATTAACAAAGCTTGCACCAGGCACTCGAGGCCATACGATATTATTATTATTATTATTATTATTATTATTATTATTATTATCAGAACGAAGTTAGTTTTCTGGGAATATCACACACACTGATAATGTAAGGGCCTTAAAATGTGGTTTTCGGAGACCCCTTATAGACTCGCGAATTTTGTGTCTCACAATGAGAAGCAACATAAGCTTTGACCGTCCTTCTAGGATAATTTTTATATTTCGCCTATTTTAGCATGTATTTTGAGAAGTTTTTCCCTATATCCACCCTTCTACTGCATGAAAAGTACGGTGAGGAGTTTTATAAAGGATTGGTGTATTGACTCATGTTTACCATACCTAATTTTACGATGCACCAAGCATCCGAAGACGATTTATAGGCGTACATAAAGATACACAGAAAGACAGACAGACAATTCTATTGTCTACAACATATCACCCAGATATCCAAATATGGGTATATCTACCATACATATCAAACAAAATAAGCCTTACGATGAACCCGTATGTCGACAAAAAAAAAAAAAAAAAAAGTTAAAATGTGCTCTCAAACTAAATTCACCTAACGTGTACTTCCTGACGTGAAATAGATTTGAAAGCCTTGTAGACGAAACGCAATACACCTCACATAAAAAATGGCCCTCTACGTTGTGTTAGGTCCCCATACACAGGAAGAACTCTTTCATAAATTATAAAGGGCAAGAAAATTCAGGTTCTTTAGCCTCAAATGGCCCAAATTCCTAAAAGCCGCAAAAAATGCTGATTCAATACAGGAATTTTTGAAAATAATGTTTCTGTTTGTAGATATAATAGACTTTCTGTACTATATGTCGCACGTGAAATTGCATGAAAAATTCTAGGTTACCCCTTGACCTCCTTAATTACATTGACGAATTATACAGTGTACATTGGCTCCGTGATAACCTTATAGCCATTTGCAAACTTTCACAGAAATGTAATAAATGGAGTAGCCTAATAATAATATTGTATGGCCTCGGATGCCGGGTGCAAGCTTCGTAATTTGACACCCAGAGGGTAGCTTGCATGTCGAAATTTCGTTGTTCCTTGAATCACTATGAAAGTCAGGAGGGTAGATATCTAAGTTCCTTGAACACTATAGCGCTTTCTAGTAGAGAAATGAGGAACTTTGTGTTGGCGGAAACTCCTGAGGTTAATTTTGCCATTATGAACACGGCCTACTGAATTCAAATGGGTTCTTTGACATGCCAACATCGTATGACATGCGAGTCGTATTTTTGCCGCCTTTCAAAAATCACGTACATGCCGGACGTTTGTTTTAGACGATTGCCCTTGAACTTTAAGCCTGAGGGTGAGCCTGTACACAGTCACTCTCTCACCCTATCACTTCACATTTGTCACCACGGATCTGATGTAATGGAATTCCAGACTTGAGCAGACAGTACAGTCCACGTCGAAGTATTGTGTGACACGGAAGTACACGTTACGTAGTTACGAACAGAACGTCATTATATTTGCCAGTGACTATACTTCAGCAATAGTGTGAAACAGCTTTATCAATCATCGGAACGCTTGGGGCAGCTGATAACAACACAGGTACTGTAGTAACTCGCCTCCAGGCTTCCATTAAGATTTTTCACTCGTCTAAAACAAACGTCCGGCCTGTACCACGGCCAGGAGTGAACCTGCAATCTTGGGGTTAGTAGACCGACACGCTATCCACTCACCCACCGTGGCAAGGTATAAATGAAGTGATATTGCTTCTTACAGAAATAGATGGAAAGTTGGATGCCACCACTTGAGAAAATGTTGTCATGGTTACCGATTTCCATTCCTTCATTAGTTTGTTATATTAAATTAAATTAGTTTTCTGGGAATATTTCAGATACTGTTGGTTTTAGAGCCTTATAATGTAGCTTTCGAGGCCCCCAAGTTTTGTTTCTGGCACCGAGGGTCTTTGTCTCCTCGTTGTACGCCATAATATAATACTAATACTACTAATAATATAAAATAGGGATAGGAATATAATAGACCTGCCGTACCACACCAGCAGGTGTAAATCGCGTGAAAAAATTTTAGTGTACCCCTTGACCCCCTTAAGCGCATTATACGTATTGATGAATTTTACAGCTCAATTTGGTTCCGTGATAACCTTCTAGCCGTTTGCAAACTTTCACACCAATGCAATTAATGGAATTGCATTGCGTCTTACAGCAATAGATGGACCTCTGAGAATCTGTTGCCATGGTTACCGGCTTGTATTCGTTCATTAGTTTATTAAATGAAATTAGTTTTCTGGGAATATCTCAAAAATGGTTGGTTTTAGGGCCTTAAAATGTGGATTTCGGGGACCCTTTGGGGCCCCCGAGTTTTGCCTCTCACATTGAGGGGCTGAAAATGATCTTTGTCTCGTCCTTCTCCTCCCATTTCAGCATGTATTTTAAGGGGGTGGGCCCTCTTTTATGAGAGGTACGGAGAAGGGTTACATCAATGATTAGTGTCGTGCATCGGATGGATATCTGTGCCAAATTTTACGTTGATACACCCAGTCGTTCTCGAGTTATAAGGGAACAAAGTTGTCCACAGACAAACAAACAAACCTACAGACAGACCAAAAAATTATTTTCGCGCGCATCCATAATAAAACAGTCTAAAACGCGAAAATAACTCAAATTTCCGTAGAAATTGCGAAAAAAAACCATACAAACTTTACTTTTTATGTACGTAGAGATATACTCCACCTCTCGGTGTTGACCGTGTTTTATTGCACAAATTTAGGTTTTATTCGCTAACCGTTGGAGATACACGAGAAGTGATAGGGACCTTTTGGATAGAAAATTAAATGTTAAATCTCGTGTATGCATCAAAAGTTTGCTATTTCTTAGCGTTCTCTTATTATTTGAAATGGAACTAGGAAAATTTTGAAACCAAAGGGTGTAGTGACGTCACATATGTGGGTTTTACTCGCTAACCGTTGGAGATACACGAAAAGTGATAAGGACCTTTCGGATAGAAAATTAAATTTTGAAGGTCGTATGTGCCATCAACAGTTTTCTATTTCTTAGCGTTCTCTTTTTATTTGATATGGAATTTTGAAATGTTGAAACCAAAGGGTGTAGTGACGTCACTAAAATGGTCACCATATTTTAATAGTGCAAGATATCGAAATTAAAAGTATCCTATATGTAAACATGGTAAATCAGCTACATCCATGCAAAATTTCATTTAAATCGGACCAGTGGTTCTTGCGTTATTGAGTAACAGATTGACAGACAGACAGAAAGACAGACACACACCATCTCATTTTTAGCCTACTTTCGATTTTTGCAAAAAATGAAAGTAGACTTATGAGATCAACACAGGGCGAAAAAAGTGTGTCTGTCTGTGTGTGTGTGAGTCTGTGTGTGTGTATGTGTGTGTGTGTGAGTCTGTGTGTGTGTGTGTCTGTGTGTGTGTGAGTGTGTGTACTCTGAATGTCTGTTCCCCCCTACCAATTCGAACACGGTGAATGCGAATTGAACGAAATTTGGTACAAAGGTAGCACTAGCAAAGGACACCTCAGTGTCATGTTTTATATCGCCGCCATCTTTACTAAAACTGAATGGCGGCCACTCAAACGTTCAAAACGTAAAATCAAATAACGACTAACCAAATCATCCGATCTCTACCAAATTTGGTAACGACATACCTTCGTATAGGATGCGTCTTGTGACCAAACTACAAGGTCGTCCGCCATACCATTTCAGGATGGCGGCCGTGCGAATTATGCAAACTTTATAATCCATATCATGGGACCCACCAGTTCCGATTATAGAGCCGAGAATCGTTTTAACTGTTCTAAAGGAAGAGGCACGTTCGAAATTAAAAGTTTATTTTGTAATACTATAGTGCAGACGTGATTTTAAAAAAGCTGAGCCGTTTCAGTAATAAGACAAGATGGCAGCGGATATCTTGTGCCTGACTTATATTTCACTAATTTGAGTATTGCATGCAATATAGCGTACTGATACAAAATAAATAAACTTTGTATGAAATGCTTTATATATAAATAATATACTCCAGTGATGAAATCGTTTAGTATAAATCATTATTTGCTAACAAGTTCTATGTAAGTCATTTTATATAGAACGATATTCGTTGACACAATTAGCTCAGTGGTACAGCGTTAGCCTATCGCTCAAATGCCTATGGTTCAAACCCGATCAGAGCTAGGTTTTTTGCTTGAAATGTTATATGTTTATTGTTTTGTAATGACTCAGATGTTTTAAAATTAAGCGTTATATTGTGCATATTGAGGCCTCCGTGGCTTAGGCGGCAGCACGCCGGCCTCTCACCGCTGGGTCCGTGGTTCAAATCCCGGTCACTCCATGTGAGATCTGTGCTGGACAAAACGGAGGCAGACAGGTTTTTCTCCGGGTACTCCGGTTTTCCCTGTCAAAATTACATTCCACCAACACTCTCCACTATCATTTCATTTCATCTGTCATTCATTTAATCATTGCCCCAAAGGAGTGCGTCAGGCCTAGGCAGCCGGCACAGTTCATATCCTCGCCGCTAGATGGGGGGCTTCATTCATTCCATTCCTGACCCGGTCGGAGACTGGAAGCAGGCTGTGGATTTTCATTCATTGTGCATATTATGGTTATTCATCTGTCATTCATTTAATCATTGCCCCAAAGGAGTGCGTCAGGCCTAGGCAGCCGGCACAGTTCATATCCTCGCCGCTAGATGTAGGGCTTCATTCATTCCATTCCTGACCCGGTCGGAGACTGGACGCAGGCTGTGGATTTTCATTCATTGTGCATATTATGGTGTAAAATATATATTTAATTAAAACATAATTCGCCAGCAGATTTACTCGAGACATCTAGCTGCCAGAAAGGTAACTGCAGATTTTATTGAAAAGTTTCTTCTTCTGGCCGCTAGAATGCACTCGCTCTGTTAGGATTATATTGTTCGATATTTCACCACTAGATGTCACGACTAGTCTACGTGGGGCTCCATTGATTACTATACCATTGGCATTCTATGCGCATCGAATTTGAAGAATGACAAGATGATACTACGATACATTTTTACTTTTTATTTTAAAGGGTTTGTAACAGCCTATTGTGCGTTATTTGAAAATGTTAATTGAAGTAAAGAACAAAACGATTTCACATAGTATCTGAACTCTACCGTTGGTGCTAGTTCAGGATATTAATTAATACTTTTATTTCAGCCAAATAGCAATCGAAAATATCCACATAGTTGGTATACACACGTCTCTGTAGGGTCATGAAAAGATTTGTTAATTCAATTAGGGTTGTGAAAGTCATACGCAGCCAGACGTGTAAAGACATGCCTCAACTCAAAGTTGGATGTTGCCCGCGTCAGGCCGATTATGTAATAATAATAATAATAATAATAATAATAATAATAATAATAATAATAATATAATAATAATGTTATTGGTTTTACGTCCCTTTTAACTACTGTTGCTTTTAGAGACGCCGGGGTGCCAGAATTTTGTCCCGAAGGGGATCTTTAACGTGCCAGTAAATCTACTAACACGGCTCCCTCGCATTTGTGTACCCTCAAATGCCAGCTGACTGCGCCAGGATACGAACCTGAAACATACGGTCCAGCAAGCGAGAACTTTACCGCTGAGCCACGCCGCCAGTCCGGTCGATTATGTCTCCAGATCCATAACATTCTTTAGATACTTCTTATCTTTCTTTCTTTCTTTCTTTCTTTCTTTCTTTCTTTCTTCAATGATGGTAGCAGTTTTTATCTAGGTTGTGGCGTTTGGTAGAGGTAAATCGTTTCTAAGGTCTTCAACAAAGAATAGTTCTATTATACCCTTTGATAATAACAACGAGTTATAACTATACTCATACATTTAGGAGAAAGTAGGCTATATGTTCTTTACTGAACATATTATATATTAGTATGATGGGGATGGTAACCTTCTTGTCATTTGGGGTTCATTTTTATACTTGTGATCACACTGTCCTTGTGCAAGGTTTGGAACTGATGTGTAACTATCTGACAGTCTGTTACTTCTTCACGCAAAATTTTATCTCCCGA
Organism: Meconema thalassinum; assembly: GCA_946902985.2. Classification (NCBI taxonomy): domain Eukaryota; kingdom Metazoa; phylum Arthropoda; class Insecta; order Orthoptera; family Tettigoniidae; genus Meconema; species Meconema thalassinum. Next base: position 570,385,106 of record OX336388.2, on the reverse strand, counting down.
AGAGATTTTTGTTGGTTCCTCAGTTTAGGGGCTGCGAAAACGTGGTCATGTAACCCCATGTAATTTAGGTGTGTGTAGAATCTGATAAACGGTGTTAATTGTGAGGACTGCATTAGTCTGTAATTCAGGTAAGGTCTGCAGACGGTCAATTTCAAGTAGTAGTTCCTAATTTTGTACCAAATAATAACGTCATCGACACCTAGCTGTGAACTTGGCTACTAGATGCCACCGCAACCAGCAACTTGCAACGAACGTTGGAACTTCTCCTCCAAAGGAAAGCATACTGAGGGATTTTTAGCGCTCTTAGAAAATCCGACGACTTTGGCCGGCTTTGAACCAGCGACCTTGGGCATATAAGTTCAGCAAGCTACCAGTTAGCCGCTTCCCACAGTCAGATGGAAAAATGTATGTGATCTCGTGCAATGGCGTTGTCTTGGCAACCCCTAATTGCTCATCCCTCATCAATTTAGAAGCGTTGTCATGGTATCCTCTGATGGCACTTGGCATGTTCTTTAATTCCGAAATCATTTTTCTCATCCCTTGGCGTAATGGTAGGTCAGATCAAAAATTCTTTCAGACAAAGTTTAGGTAATTATTAGGGGAATATTTTCCATTCTGTACGGTTTTGATATTGTGCCTATTAAGAGAGATATGATTAATGTTTCCCGAAAAAAAAACCCACTTTTTTCCACCCCTTTGGTCAATGTTTGGTGCCATCAAAAACTTTTCAAACATAAATTTTTGGCATTTATCCGACACATATTATGAACTTTGAATGGATTCGGTATTTCACGTATTAAGAGAGTTATAGCGATATTTCAATTTTTCGAAAAAAAGCCTCCCATATTCACCCCCTTTGACCGATTTAGCCCATTAACGAACTCGTGAGATTTTAAGGGGATACATATTATGTAAAAAATTCAGAGTGATTGGTGCAGAATTACGGCAGTTATCGTGTCCACAAGAAACTGATATCTATACATATATATATACATACATACATACATACATACATACATAAATTATATATAAACTTTTGAACTGACGGTGGTTTTAGGGTCTGGGGGATGTGAAACGCGAAGATATGTCGAAATTTTCCAGAAGTCGAAACATGGCACCCATTGCAATAGTTAGCTTTCTAATGAAATCTACCTAACTTGACACTGAAGTGCCCTTTGCTAGTGCCACCTCTGTACCAAATTTCGTTCCATTCGGTTTCACCGCGTTTGAATTAATAGGGGGAATCGAATTGCACACAAACATGGCCAGCATCCGCAAAATTTTGGGCTGATGACCTTGTAATTTGGTCAAAGGATGTTCCCCACATAAAGGTAAAATGTTGCAAAATTTGGTAGAGATCCAATGATTAGTTAGACGTAATTTGATTTAAGCTTTGAACATTTGGGTGGCCGCCAATACGTTTCCGTCAATATAGCGGCGATATAAAACATGACACTGAGGTGCCCTTTGCTAGTGCTCACTCTGTACCAAATTCCGTTCCGTTCGGTTTCACCGTGTTTGAATTAATAGTGGGAATCGATTTGCACACAAACATGGCGACCATCCGCAAACTATTGAGCTGATGATCTTGTAGTTTGGTCAAAGGATGCTCCCAACATAAATGTATGGTGTTGCAAAATTTTGTAGAGATCAGATGATTAGGTTAGTCGTAATTTGATATAAGCTTTGAACATTTGGGTGGCCGCCATTACGATTCCATCAAGATGACGGCAATATAAAACTTGACACTGAAGTGCCCTTTTCCAGTGCTACCTCGGTACCAAATTTCGTTCCATTCGGTTTCACCGTGTTTGAATTAATATGGGGAATCGAATTGCACACAAACATTGCTGCCATCCGCAAAATTTTGGGCTGATGACCTTGTAATTTGGTCAAAGGATGTTGCCCATATAAAGGTATGATGTTGCAGAATTTGGAAGAGATCGAATGGATAGGTTAGTCGTAATTTGATTTAAGCTTTGAACATTTCGGTGGCGCCATTACGTTTCCATCAAGATGGCAGCAATATAAAACATGACACTGAGGTGGCGTTTGGTAGTGCTACCTCTGAACCAAATTACGTTCCATTCGATTTCACCGTGTTTGAATTAATAGGGGGAATCGATTTGCACACAAACATGGCCGCCATCCGCAAACGTTTGGGTTGATGACCTTGTAAATTGGTCAAAGAATGCTCCCCATATAAAGGTATGATGTTGCAAAATTTGGTAGAGATCGAATGATTGGGTTACCGTAGTCGTAATATGATATAAGCTTTGAACATTTGGGTGGCCGTCAATACGTTACCGTCAAGATGGCGGCGATATGAAACATGACACTGAGGTGACCTTTGCCAGTGCTACCACTGTACCAAATTTCGTTTAATTCGGTTTTACCGTGTTTGAATTGATAGGGGGAATCCATTTGCACACATACATGGCCACCATATGCAAATTGTTCAACTGATGACCTCATAGCTTGGTCAAAGAACGCTTCTCACATAAAGGTATGTTGTTGCAAAGTTTGGTAGAGATCAGATGATTAGGTTGGTCGTAATGTGATTTAAACTTTCAACATTTGGGTGGCCGCCATTCCGTTTCCTTCAAGGTGGCGGTGATATAAAGCATGAAACTTAGGTGCCCTTGGCTAGTGCTACCTCTGTACCAAATTTGGTAGAATACGGTTTTTCCGTGTTCGAAATGATAGGGGAAATCGATTTGAACACATACATGACGGCCACCCGCAAATAATTGGGCTGATGACCTTATAGTTGGGTCAAATGATTCTTTATACATAAAGGTATAATGTTGAAAAATTTAGTAGAGATTAGATGAATAGGTTGGTCGTAATTTGATTCAAGCTTTTAACATTTGGGTGGCAGCCATTACGTTTTCGTCAAGATGGCGGTAATATAAAACATGAGACAGGAGTGCCCTTTGGTAGTGCTACCTCTGTACCAAGTTTCGTTCAATTCGGTTCCACCGTATTTGAATTGATTGGGGGGAATCGATTTGCACACATACAAGGCCGCCATTTGCAAGCTATTGTGTGGATGATCTTGTAGTTTGGTCAAAATATGTTTCCCACATGAAGGTATGTTTGTGCAAAATTTGGTAGAGATCAGATTATTAGGTTGGTCGTAATTTGATTTAAGCTTTTAACATTTGGGTGGCCGCCTTTACGTTTCCGTCCAGATGGCGGCAATATAAAACATGACACTGAGGTGCCCTTTGCTAGTGCTACCTCTGTACCAAATTTCGTTAAATTTGGTTTCAACGTGTTTGAATTGATAGGGGCAATCGATTTGCACACATAGATGGCCACCATCTGCAAACTATTGGGCTGATGACCTTGTAGTTTAGTCAAAAGACGCACGCCCTATAAATATATGTTTTTGCACAATTTGGTAGAGATTGGATTATTAGGTTTGTCGTAATTTGATTTAAGCTTTGAACATTTGGGTGGCCGCCATTACGTTTCCGTCAAGATGACGGTGATATAAGACATGACACTGAGGTGGCCTTTGCTAGTTCTACCTCTGTACCAAATTTCGTTCAATTCGGATTCAACGTGTTCAAATTGATAGGGGGACAGACATTCAGGATGCACAGACAGACAGACACACACTTTTTGGCCCTGTAGTGATCTCATGAGTCTAATTTCATTTTTTGAAAAAATCGAACGAAGGCTTAAAATATTGGAATGCACCCGAAATAAATCAGAAACCTCTATGGACATCAAATTTGCAGGTGAAAAGCAAAAGGAAGTAGGAGACTTCTGTTACTTAGGAAGCAAAATAACCAGTGATGGACGAAGCAAAGAGGTTATAAAAAGTAAGGTGGCTCAGGAAAGGAAAGCATTTCTACAAAAAAAAAATCTGTTGACATCGAATATAGATTTAAGTATTAGGAAGTAGTGTGATGACCTATGGTTGTGAAACATGGACACTGGGGAAAAGGGAAGAATCAAAACTTGAGGCAGCTGAAATGTGGTTTTGGAGACGAATGACCCGAACAAGCTGGGTGGAAAGAAAGAGAAATGAGCTTGTTCTGAACCAAATTCAGGAGAATCGATGCCTGTTGAACACCATCCAGAAAAGGAAATCAAAATTCATGGGACACGTACTCAGACATGACACTCTCCTCCAGGTCATTTTCGAAGGAAAAATTTTGGGGAAGAAACCAAGGGGACGACCAAGACAATCGTATCTCAAGAACATTGTCAAGGAAATGGAATGTGAATCGTATGTCAATATGAAGAGAACTGCTGAAGACCGTAAGAAATGGCTGCAACGACAAGGCTTTACCCTTTAGAAGCTGATGATGATATTAGGAAGTCATTTTTGAAGGCATTTGTCTGGAGCGTGGCACTCTATGGAAGTGAAACTTGGACAATTGGTAGAGCAGAAAAGAGGAGAATTGAAGCGTTTGAAATGTGCTGTTACAGGAGAATGATGAAGGTCAGATGGGTAGATAAGGTTACAAACGAAGAGGTATTGAGAGGAGTGGGAGAGGAGAGATGTTTCTGGCGACTGCTAATGAAGAGAAGAGATTGGTTGGTAGGACACATACTAAGACACCCAGGAATAGCAAGCTTAGTTATGGAAGGAAGGGTCGAGGACAAGAACTGTAGGGGTAGACCAAGGTTAGAATATGTTAAACAGATTGCCTCGGATATAGGGTGTGGTAGCTATGAAGAGATGAAACGATTGGCTCAGGACAGAGAGGCATAGACAGCTGCATCAAACCAGTCAAAAGACTGAAGACTCAAACCACAATAACATGCATCTAAATAGTTGGTATTAGTATACATATTGTATTCAGTGCTCCACTCCAGAAAATCCTGTATTCATCTCACAGTAAACACACTTCACACCCTGTTGACCACCTCAAAAGTTTATAAGGGAAAATACTGTATTTAGACTAATTTGTAGGAATATTTCACAAAATCAAGTTACTGAAGGGTCCATAGCTGGACTTATGTTAATAGCCTCTACCTATATACAAACGTTCAGTTTGATTGCTGTAATAGATTCGCAGGTATTGAAAACCTTCTAAATATTTCAAATAATCGCCATGTTGGAATGTTCTATTTGTGGGTCATAGAATTATGTACCATTATTTTTGCGTGGATTTATTATTCAAATGATCACTTCGATCGCATGATTAGGACATAAAAATTCACTTAATAAAATTTCGCACAACCACCATCTTGCTCTTTTGATAACAATTGAATTGAATTAGATGCCAGTAGAATAAAACTTGTATAAATATGTAGGGTGTTAGGTTTCACTGCCCTCGGTTGTTTAAACCTTCAGGAAATTGCATTTAAATTTTCAAATTCGCTTGGCCGCCATGTTGATATTTTACTTAACATGTTTTCAACCGTCACATATCTGAACGCACCTTATTATTCTCTACAAAGGTTTAGTGCTTTTCAGTCGGTCAACACGAATGTAGCCAAATAGAGCTGGGTAGACGAGTAGGTACACGTTATAATGAACATAGGAATGCGATAAGATACGGAACACATTCAGCCGTATGCGAACATATGTGTGACACGGGGCACAGTTTTACTAAAATCGAGACTGACCTAAAACTAATTCATCACGAATCGAAAGGCAGAGCTCTCGACATAAAGGAAGCAATCGAGATTCACCTAGCCAAACTAAACAATCCCAACAATCTAAATGAACACACTTTTATGGAGAGTTCACCCCTTTTCGCTCTACTAAAAACACACCCTGTCGAAAACAAGATACAACTTAGCGATACAGCCAAGTTAGATAAAAAAGGGGGGAAAATAGTGGTGGTTATAGGTAAATGTTATTTGGATCAGGGTACTATGTACTTTTTTCTGCAATAAACCTAGACCGATATGCGCGGCAGTATTAAAGGTGCCGGGACGTCTTCATAGACCGTGTACCGCTTAGTTTAAATGGCTTTTTTAGTCCACGCGTGGCGAAGATAGTTCCACGGTCTTTAATAGTTGCAGGTTCCTGTATTCAATAGCATACATTCTTATCTAGATTTGGCAATGTCACACAAATAAACATGGCACTGACCTCAGAAAGAACATAGCAACTAAAGGGGGAGGAAGGGGAAAACCAGTTCCGCCCAGTTAACACCCGGGGTAGTCGACTATAACTGGTGCCTAAGGAAACACGCAACTGCTTCAAGTTCCAGTTAAGGAGACAGCCCGATAAGTATAAGCCTGTATTATTACAGTATAACCATAGTTGATTTTGTATAATAATATAATCACCCCTAACAGACAAATTCCGGATTTTTATCACTATTTTAGAAGTTCACCTAACACTGGATATACCACATTTAGCATACACCGACTGTTGCATTACCAACACTGCAACTAAATAATTGTACATTTTGTATATATTTTTCACCTGTAGTCTCCAACATAGATGCTATAGCCTAAGTGTAATGGATCTGATGATGATCGCTTGACGATCGAAACTGGTCATCCTAGTGTATTTATTAATCTTATGTAATTTATTTCAGAATTAGGGCATAACCCAGCTCTATTTGGGTACATTCGTGTTGACCGACTGAAAAGCACCAAACTTTTGTTTACTTAGGCAACACTGAAAAATGGCTTCAAACCTCACAATTACTATTCTCTATCACAATACGAAGTTTCAGGATGATATCGGTAATAGTTTTGACGATATAGAACGCTGGTGAAATATCTCGCGCAGTCACCATCTTGGATTGGAGAAACGCATTCAAATTTGAAGGGCACGATCGGCGTCAGGCAAAATAGCACGGTGATCTGATAAGCCTATTTCTCATATGATGAAAATAGATTAATAAATACGAATAGAGGCACGCCATCGTTTGGAGTGTTTATTAGTGATATATCGTGCGTTGTGCTGGTGACATGCTCTTTGAAAACAGAGCTAGATAATAAGAGTGTGCTTACTAATTATAGGCTACTAGACAGCAATCGCATGGAAAGGATATAAACTTCATTGTAAATGCGTATGGGTCACTCATTTGTCATATATGGAAACAAGCCTAATTACAGAACATCGCGTTACTGTTTTTATTGATCGTCATGTTGGGTATTCACGTGATAAAATACAGCTCAGTATTCTTCACATCAATGAAGTGTTCCCAACAAGTTCCCTGTTTATTACGGTTCAGCAAATTTAAGAAGAACATTATGTTTAGGTAAGAAAATTGTAGGAAGTGTGGTAACGAGAAGTGGAGAGGCTGAAGAGGACGATAAGAGATGAATACGAAAGACAAATGGGTTTTTGTACACCTCTATCCAATCTAGAGAAACCGTAACATACCCACGAAGACGAAAATCATACTTTTTAATACGAATGTGAAAGCTGTCGTATTGTATGTATGCGAAACTTGGATAGTTACCGATCCTATTAGCCACCAACTTCAACTATTCATCAATCGTTGTCTGCACCGAATTCTGGGTATACGGTGGCCAGAGCTGTGGCAAAGAACTAACCAACAACCTACAGAAGTTCATACTCTGCGGAAAGGGAATGATGCAGTAGAAATGGGTGATCTAGACTGGAATCCTCAAGGGGCTCAGAGACGAGGACGACATGAAACGTACCATTGAAGAGTAGGCCAGGAAAGCTGGGAAGACTTAGAGGGAAGGGAAGAACTTGGCAGCAAACAGAGACAGAAGGAAATTATCCTTGGATGCCCTGTGCTCCACACGGAGCGAAAGGATAAAAGTCAAGAGTCAAGCAAATAGTAGACTACCAATAGTTCCTTCAAGAGAGCTATCAATCAAACTTCACTTCGACATGAAACTATTTTGGTCACCGACGGACAGTGTCCTTTTTGCTCTGTATCCCCTATATTATCTCTCTAAAGTGTTTGGACTTTTTCCATACTCATGTGACAATAGAGGAGAAAGGATCAGACTGAAGCGTTCCTGGAGTGGGATTTGTACCATAGCATTAGTGCTGTTCTTGGGACCTGGATTTATATGTAAATGGGCGTTATACTTCCCAAAGTTATTTGCGGAGACTGGCATTTATCGTCTAATGGTCGATATCACACTACATGTTGCAACTGTCACCACTTTGTTGACGAATTTGATTTTTAACTTCCACAAATATGAAAAAGTTTTAAGTAATATAATTTATGCAGATAAAATATTGTACAGCGGAGATTATAAGGATGATTATCTGACAACGCGACGAATAATTCTTTCAATGACAATAACGCAACTCGTGTATTTATTCGCTTTGTACTTGGCTGGCGCTAGTAGTCTATTAAGTCCATTAAGTATATTAAGTCTAATAAGCTCCATTTTTATGCATATTGTCTTTACTATAGACTATGTTCATTTTATCAGCATTATCATGATTCTCAAGAAACGGTTTCATGTGCTCAATGAGCACATTGCATCTCATCACAAAAGTGAGATAATGACTGGTGATTACCCAAAGCACATATCTGAGGATAGATTGAAATCCTTTGAGTTTTCATCAAACACGAATTTCAATGCAGCGACATCAATAAAGGCAATGAGAATACTTCACAAGAAATTATGTGACACAGCTGGATTCATCAACTCTATATTCACCTGTGGGATGTTTTTACGAATCATGTACTACTTTTCTTCATTGCTTTACGACGCACGAAACTTTGTGGTGATGTACCAAACTAACTTATCAGGGATACCTCCTGGTTTCATACTGGTAGTGTTTTGGGACGTACTTCATTTGGTACAGTTGGTGTCCATCATGGCCTGTTGTCAGACTACTAGTTCAGAAGCAGCAAGCACAGCAAGTATCGTAACTGATCTCATGTTGCTTCAGAGGCGGGGAACACCATCGATGGAAGAGTTGTCGTCATTCGCACAGCAGTTAGTACATTCCAATGTGCACTTTACAGCCTTTGGGTTCTTTGATCTTAATCTGAATGTACTCTGTGCTTTTGCAGCCACTGCTACAACGTTTTTAGTAATAGTGGTGGCTTAATTAAAGGTTATTCTGCCCATTCCTTTTATTATCAGAAGAGTAGTGTCAGTGTTATAGGACAAGTTATGAAAAGAAACAACGGTACAACGTATTAGGACTACTCGTACACCTAGAAGTTTAATATTGTGATTGACCTCGTTCGGTCTTGGAAGTCAACGCACATTTTTGTGGAGATATTCAACCCTTTCAAGATGTAAGTGATAATTGGTGACAAACCAAGAAAACAATGGACTGAAAATCAACAGCACGAAAGAAAATTCCTTTCAGTGAGGCTGCATTTCATACTTATTATACGTGGGCGATTTTCAAGAGCCTACATGTAGTTCTATGGTGTCGAGTAATACAGTATTCGTTGATGCGAGCTAAACTTAGCATTTAAATTCATTACTAAACTGCTATTGTTTGTCAAAAAAAGCTCTTTATTCCTTGTGTTTACGTGTTTCAGTTTGGCTCTAGCCTTTAGCTATCTTTATATTATAGTTAGATACGAAGCATATAGAAGAAAGATGCACAACTGCCATTAAAACCAATTTTTCTATTAAGAACTGACAAAAACTATCGCTTGATTCAGCATTGAGACTGTTTCATATCAAAATTGCCCCGATAGCTTGTTACACAAGTAACCACTCCCGCGAATTTCAGGAGACTGGAGGCAAATTCAAGACCTACGCAGAGCCCTTCGACTAACCCGAAAAACAAAGTCTAGACTTGTCTACTTCTTAGTCGCCGCAGACTTTTCATCAGAGATATAGCTACATAGCTACAAACACCAGCAAATCAAGCCCACAGAAGAGAAAGGAATGAAAAGGCAAATGGAGTGGATGAACAATTTAATTTAACGCCAGCCATGAGTACGGTTGAATGGACGAACCCAAATTTTCCGCTGCGACATATATAATCACTACTAGAATGGCTGCACATGGCTTTCACTACAGAATCTGCAACCAAAGAAGATTTCACCAGGCATCGATTCAATGTATCTGTACGCTATCATGCGAACAGTATCACCTACTTGAGTGCACAGCAAGGAGAGGATGATGGGAAAGGATGATTGGTTCCAACAAACGCTGTCTCAGAAAGGTACTTGGTCGATCACAGTACAATGAAGAAGGACTCAACACTGTTCTGATCAGTATTGAAGCCACCCTGAATTGTGCAAGACGGGAGCAATCTTGAAGTTCTTACACCTTCTACTTTATTAATGGAGAGAAACTCATGACCATTACAAATGGACCTGAGCCTGATGGAAGAAGAGATCTAACCAAAGAATTTCGAATGAAGATGAAAATATCTGAAGACTTCTGGCGAAGGTGGAAGAGGGAATACCTCCTGCAACTGTGGAGTTACCACGAGGTCAAGTGTCCAGCCGGTAAATATCGGAAACAGCGAGTTGGAGGCATTGCCCTCTTACAAGAGGACGTCCTGCCTAGGCATATGTGGAAGAGAGCCCGAGTCGACAAAATACTGAAAAGGAGAGACGACCGAGTGAGGACAGCCATCCTACGTATGCCCGATGGTTCTATAGTCAGAAGGCCGGTTCAACTGGTGATTCCTCTGGAAATCGGCCAGAGTGAAGAGGATGTGGAGGACGAACGGTAGCAGAAGATGGCGTGTACCGTCAGGACTTATAACTAACTGTCAATGACTCTGATTGATATGTTTTTGTTCTAAAAAAATAATAAGAGTTTGAGAAAGACGGCGACGTTGTTGTTTCAATACGTAATTTGTACGATAACACAAGTAAGGAAAAAATCACTAATATTTTACGCAGAGGACAAACATTTTGTGTATAGCCTTGTATAAGTGCACTGTGTTTAATAATTCTTATTATTATAATTAGTTAAATTAATTTAATTTCGTCGGTATTTAGATAATTATTGTTGAGAATCGAATTTCGCCAAATAACCGACAAACTCACCTTGTTTATCAAATCTTTATTATCAGCGACGTTTCGATCGGCAGATCATTATGAAATGCCGTACATAAAGAGCAATTCAAATTGTGTTAACGCGCAGACACCGAAAGGTTGCACGAAACTTACAATCCAGTACGTGTGTGTTAGGCTGCAGATTGACTAACGTGCCACACAGACTTTATATGTTTTTAGGTTATGTTTGATACAAGTGCAATGGACCACGGTTGTAAACAACATCTATGTGATGTGTGTTGTAGCTTGATAATATATATATTAAAAATATTTATGAAAACATATCCGAGTCCGTTCGGAACAGATTTGTTATCAAGTATTACAAATCACTTAACTTCCGCCTTTCTCAAATTATTTGATTTTTTTCAACTTTTTCCAACTTTTTATCTCATTGAAGTAATCATATATTAGGTTATAATTGAGGTACGCAGATTGTTTTGGTCTAAAAACACTCAGTGAATCAAGCGCTTTCATTTGAGAGCTTAATTATTCAAATCGGTTGATTCTGAGGAAAGTTATGATTGTACATTCGATATTTCATCTCATTTTTCATAATTTTTTCTCATTATAGCAATCATATCTTTGCTTCTAATTGAGTTATACAGTTCGTTTTGGTCTAAGAGCACTCAGTGGATCAGGCTCTATCTTTGGAGGTATTAAATATTTAAATTGGTTGATTCTGAGGAATGTTATGAGTGCCGATGCGAATATAAGAATTATTTATGAAAAATTAACCGAGTCCGTACGGCCATTCTATCCGGTCGATTTCCTTCATTCCTTTTTTAAGAGAAAGGTATTCATGCACGGATTTGTTATCAAGTATTACACATCACTTAACTTCCACCTTCCTCAATTTATTTGATTTCTTGAACTTTTTCCAACCTTTTTTTTTCATTGAAGCAATCGTGTATATATTAACAAGATGTTCAGTAAATAACATATAGCCTACTTTCTCCTAAATGCATGGGTATTGTTATAACTCTTTGTCCTTTTCAAGGAGTATGATTGAATGTTGGTTGTAGTAGAATGTTGAAATACAACGTGTTATACGGATATTAAACATGAATATTAGGTGTCCTTTGCTAGTGCTACCTCTGTGCAAATTATATTCAATTCAGTTCCGCCATGTTTGAATTGATATGGTGAATTGATTTGCACACATACATGGCCGCCATATGCAAACAATTTGACTGATAACCTTGTAGTACAGTCAAAAAACGCTTCCCATAAAAATGTGTGTTGTTGCAAAATATGGTTGAGATCAAATAATTAAGTTGGTCGTAATTTGATTTAAGCTTTCAAAATGTGGGTAGCCACCATTCCGTTTCCGTCAAGATGGCGGCGATATAAAACATGACTCTGAGGTGCCCTTTGCTAGTGCTACCTCTGTGCCAAATTTCGTTCAATTCGTTTTCACCGTGTTTGAATAGATAGGGGGAATCGATTTGCACACATACATGGCCACCATCTGCAAATTATAGGGCTGATGACCTTTTAGTTTGGTCAAAAGATTTTTTCATACATAAAGATATAATGTTGCAAAAATTGGTCGAGATCAGATGATTAGGTTGGTCGTAATTTGATTTAAGCTTTTAACATTTGGGTGGCCGCCATTACGCTTACGTCCAGATGGCGGCGATATAAAACATGACACTGAGGTGCCCTTTACTAGTGCTACTTCTGTACCAAATTTCGTTCATTTCGGGCTCACCGTGTTTGAATTGATAGGGGGAATCGATTTGCACACATACATGACCGCCATCTGCAAACTATTGAGTTGATGACCTTGTAGTTTAGTCAAAAGACGCTCGCCATATAAATATATGTTGTTGCAAAATTTGGTAGAGATTGGATGATTAGGTTAGTCATAATTTGATTTAAGCTTTGAACATTTGGGTGGCCGCCATTACGTTTCCGTCAGGATGGCGGCGATATAAAACACGACACTGAGGTGGGACAGACATTCAGAGTACACACACACACACTCACACACACACGGACACACAGACACACAGACAGACAAACAATTTTTGGCTCTGTGTAGATCTCAATATATTTTTATGAGGATAGTTGTGACGACCTAAAAAAAAGCCTTTTGATTAGTCTGGTTTTTTGACGAAATCTTAGTTGAATACAGATATTTAAAATACTTTAATCCTCAATTACGATTATTTATTATGTAAATCCTAACAAAGTACACATCATTATTGAATGCCAAACATTCCAGATAATTAACGATCTTGAGAAAGCACTGGAAAAGCATTGGAATTGTCTTATTTTGTAGAATCCCCAATTTTTAGCACTCGTATATAACCCAACCTGTCTGTTTTTAGGTAGATTTCATTAGAAAACTAACTATTGCAATGGGTACCATGTTTCGACTTCCGGAAAATTTCGACATATCTTCGCGTTTTACATATCCTAGATCACAAAACCACCGTCAGTTCAAAAGTTTATATATCATTTATGTATTATGTTTATATCTATATACATATTATCATTTTCTTGTGCATAGGATAACTACCTCAATTTGGCACCAATCACTTTGAATTTTTTACGTAATGTCTATCCCTATAAAATCTCGGTCGAGTTCGTTAATGGGCACAATCGGTCGAAGGGGTGAATATGGGCGGCTTTTATTAGCCTACTTTCGATTTTTGCAAAAAAAATTGAAAGTAGACTTATGAGATCATCAAAGGGCGAAAGAAAGTGTGTCTGTCTGTCTGTGTGTGTGTGTGTGTGTGTGTGAGTCTGTGAGTGTGAGTGTGTGTATTCTGAATGTCTGTCCCCCCCCCCCCCCTATCAATTCGAACACGGTGAAACCGAATTGAACAACATTTGGTACAGAGGTAGCACTAGCAAAGGGCACCTCAGTGTCATGTTTTATATCGCCGCCATCTTGACGAAAGCGTAATGGCGGCCACCCAAATGTTAAAAGCTTAAATCGCATTACGACTAACCTAATCAACCGATCTCTACCAAATTTTGCAACAACAAACCTATATGTGCGGAGCATCATTTGACCAATCTACAAGGTCATCAACCCAATAGTTTGCGGATGACGGCCATGCTTGTGTGCACATCGATTCCCTCTATTAATTCAAACACTGTGAAACCGAATGGAACGAAATTTGGTACAGAGGTAGCACTAACAAAGGGCCCCTCAGTGTCATGTTATATATCGCCGCCAACTTGATGAAAACGTAATGGCGGCTACCCTAATGTGCAAAGCGTAAATCAAATTACGACCAACCTAATCATATGATCTCTACCGACTTTTGTAACAATATACCTTTATGTATGTAGAATCGTTTGACCAAACTATAAGGTCATCAGCCCAATAGTTTACGGATGACGGCCATGTTTGTGTGCAAATCGATTCCCCCTATTAATTCAAACACGGTGAAACCGAATGGAACGAAATTTGGTTCAGAGATAGCATTAGCAAAGGGCACCTCAGTGTCATGTTTTATATCGCCGCCATCTTGACGAAAACGTAATGGCGACCACCAAAATGGTCAAAATTCAAATCACATTACGACTAACTTAATCATCCGATCTCTAGCAAATTTTTCAACAAAATACCTATATGTGGGGAGCATCCTTTGACCAAACAACAAGGTTATCAGCCTGATAGTTTGCAGATGACGGTCATGTTTGTGTGCAAATCGATTCCTCCTATTAATTCAAACACGGTGAAACCGAATGGAACGAAATTTGGTTCAGAGATAGCATTAGCAAAGGGCACCTCAGTGTCATGTTTTATATCGCCGCCATCTTGACGAAAACGTAATGGCGGCCACCAAAATGTTCAAAGTTCAAATCCCATTACGACTAACCTAATCATCCGATCTCTACCAAGTTTTTCAACTACATACCTATATGTGGGGAGCATCATTTGACCAAACTACAAGGTCATCAGCCCGATAGTTTGCGTATGACGGCCATCTTTGTGTGCAAATCGATTCCCCCTATTAATTCAAACACGGTGAAACCGAATGGAACGAAATTTGGTACAGAGATAGTACTAGCAAGCGGCACCTCAGTGTCATGTTTTGTATCACCGCCATCTTGACGAAAACATAATGGCGGCCACCCAAATGTGCAAAGCTTAAATCAAATTACGACCAACCAAATCATCTGTTCTCTACCGATTTTTGTAACAATATACCTTCATGTATGTAGAATCGTTTGACCAAACTATAAGGTCATCTGCCTAATAATTTGCGGATGGCGGCCATGTATGTGTGCAAATCGATTCCCCCCATCTATTCAAACACGGTGAAACCGAATTGAACGAAATTTAGTACAGAGGTCGCACTTGCAAAAAGCAACTCAATGTAATGTTTTATTTCGTCGCCATCTTGATGGAAACGTTATGGCGGCCACCCAAATGTTAAAAGCTTAAATCAAATTACGACCTACCTAATCATCTGATCTCTACCATATTTTGCAACAGCATACCTGTATGCGAGAAGCGTTCTTTGACCAAGCTACAAGGTCGTCAGTCCAATAGTTGGCATATGGCGGCCATGTATGTGTGCAAATCGATTCACCATATCAATTCAAACACGGTGAAACCGAATTGAATGAAATTTTGTAAAGAGGTAGCTCTAGCAAAGGGCACCTCATATTCATTTTTAATATCCGTATAACACGTTGTATTTCAACAAGCTACTACAACTCCTTGAAAAGGACAAAGAGTTATAACAATACCCATGCATTTAGGAGAAAGTACGCTATATGTTCTTTACTGAACATCTTTTTTTTCTTTTCGAAAAAGTGAAATATCGCTATAACTGTCTGATTATTTGAAATATCGAATCCATTCAAAGTTCATACTATGTGTCGGATAAGGCCCAAATATTTAGGTTTGAACAGTTTTTTTGATAGCACCAAACATTGACCAAAGGGGTGGAAAAAGTGGGGTTTTCGGGAAACATTAATCATATCTCTCTTAATAGGCACAATATCAAAACCGTACAAAATGGACAATATTCCCCTAATAATTATCTAAAACTTTTGGGTGAAATAATTTTTGATATGACCCACCATTACGCCAAGGGATGAGCAAAATTATTTCGGAATTAGAAGAAAATGCCAAGAGCCATCAGAGGTTGCCATGACAACACTACTAAATTGATGAGGGATGAGCTATCAGAGGTTGCCATGACAACGCCATTGCACGAGATCATATTCAGTTTTCCATTTGACTCTGTGGGAAGCGGCTTCGGTATAATAATAATAATAATATCGTATGGCCTCGGATGCTGGGTGTAAGATTTGTTATTTGACGCCCAAAGGGTAGCTTGCATGTCGAATTTCGTTGTTCCATGAAGCACTATGAAAGTCAAGGAGGTTAGATATCTAAGCTCCTTGAACTCTATAGCGCTTTCTAGTAGAGAAATGAGGAACTTTGTGTTGGCGGAAACTCCCGAGATTAATTTTGACATTATGAACATGGCAAACTGAATTCAAATGGGTTCTTTGTCATGCCAACGTCGTATGACATGCGTGTCGTATTTTTGCCGCCTTTCAAAAATCACTTACTACGGCTAGGAGTGAACCTGCAATCTTGGGGTTAGTAGACCGACACGTTAACCACTCACCTACCGTGGCAAGCAGTGGCTTCGGTGACAAAACTGGTAGCATGCTGAACTTCTATGCCCAAGTTTGAAAGCCAGCCGAAGTCGTCGGATTTTCTAAGAGCACTAAAAATCCCTCAGTGTGCTTTCCTTTGAAGGGGAAGTTCCAACGTTCACTGCGAGTAGCTGGTTGCGGTGGCATCTAGTAGCCAAGTTCACAGCTAGGTGTCGTTGACGGTAGTATTTGGTCGCAAAATTTGGAACTACTACTGGAAATTGACCGTCTGCAGTCCGTACCTGAATTACAGACTAATACAGCCATCACAATTAAAACCGTTTATGAGACTGATTCAACACACATCCAAAGTACACGGGGTTACATGACTGCGTTGTCGTAGCTCCTAAACTGAGGAACCAACCAAAATCTCTGCGGGAGATATAATTTTGCGTGAAGAAGTAACAGACTGTTAGATAGTTACACATCAGTGTCGAAACCTTGCATAAGGACAGTGTGACCACAAGTTAAAACTGGACCCCAAATGACAAGAAGGTTACCGTCCCCATAAGACAATAAAATGTTTAAAATATGCATAAAATGACGAAAAACAAAGTTAATTAAGCTCCGATTGTTATAAAATACTTTCTCGCAATAAATGAGGTCTGATCCTTCTACGAAAACCAGCATATTCTGCCTATTTTCGCCCATCCCCAAGTTTGCCCGGTGTAATCTACCTCCGCCTTCCGGCGTGCCGAGAGGAAATTTTTGGAGACAGCAATAATATCTATTCGTAGAGCTGGCCTTGAAGAGGAAGAATGTGTATTGATCTCAAAAAAGTTAATTTTTGGACTAGTCTGGTTTTCGGAATGAACCCTTCAATTTATTAATGTAGGCTATCTACTTTGCTTTCATTAAACACATTCCTCATAACTCGAATCTCACAATTTTCACATAATCAATTATTTTTATTAGTGTTAAGTGTAGAAACTGTTGGAATACAGATGAGACTATTGAGCACATATTAGGTGGATGTACACACATCAAAAAAAGTTTTGCATCACCTCGGTTCCAAGAGTTCCGGAACCTTTAAATACAAAGGGAATAGAGATCAACACAAACAACATTTCAGCTCGTTTTATTGCTCATGAGACCCACACATTGCATGTTGTACCATCATACAGCTAGACTTTCAGCATTTGTGGTCCAGATTGCAGTACACACCACTACCTCTAATACCCAGTAGCACGTCCTCTTGCATTGATGCATGCCTGTATTCGTCGTGGCATACTATCCACAAGTTCATCAAGACACTGTTGGTCCAAATTGTCCCACTCCTCAACGACAATTCGGCGTAAATCTCTCAGAGTGGTTGGTGGGTCAAGACGTCCATAAACAGCCCTTTTCAACATATCCCAGGCATGTTCGATAGGGTTCATGTCTGGCGAACATGCTGGCCACTGTAGTCGAGCGATGTCGTTATCTTGAAGGAACGCATTCACAAGATGTGCACGATGAGGTCGAGAATTGTCGTCCATGAAGACAAATGCCTCTCCAATATTCTGCCGATATGGGTGCACTATGGGTCGGAGGATGTCATTCAGGTATCGTAAAGCCGTTTCGGAGCCTTCCATGACCACCAGTGGCGTACGTCGGCCCCACATAATGCCACCCCAAAACATCAGGGAACCACCACCTTGCTGCACTCGCTGGACAGTGTGTCTAAGACGTTCAGCCTGACCAGGGTGCCTCCAAACACGTCTCCGACGATTGTCTGGTTGAAGGCATATGCGACACTCATCGGTGAAGAGAATGTGATGCCAATTCTGTGGGGTCCATTCAGCATGTTGTTGGGCCCATCTGTACCGCGCTGCATGGTGTCGGGGTTGCAAAGCTGGACCTCGCCATGGACGTCGGGAGTGAAGTTGCGCATCATGCAGCCTATTGCGCACAGTTTGAGTTGAAACACGACGTCCTGTGGCTGAACGAAACGCATTATTCAACATGGTGGCATTGCTGTCAGGGTTCCTCCGAGCGGCAATCCGTAAGTAGCGGTCATCCACTACAGTAGTAGCCCTTGGGCGGCCTGAGCGAGGCCTGTCATCGACAGTTCCTGTATCTCTGTACCTCCTCCATGTCCGAACAACATCGCTTTGGTTCACTCTGAGACGCCTGGAAACTTCCCTTGTTGAGAGCCCTTCTTGACACAAAGTAACAATGCGGACGCGATCGAACTGCGGTATTGACCTTCTAGGCATGGTAGAACTACAGACAACATGAGCAGCGTACCTTCGTCCTGGTGGAATGACTGGAACTGATCGGCTGTCGTACCCCCTCCGTCTAATAGGCCCTGCTCATGCATGGTTGTTTACATCTTTGAGCAGTTTTAGTGACATCTATGAACAGTCAAAGGGACTGTATCTTGGATACAATATACACAGTCAACGTCTATATGCCGGAGATCTGGGAACCGAGGTGATGCAAAACTTTTTTTGATGTGTGTAGTAGTCAACATTGGCCTACACGGACTACACTGTTTGTCACAACTATGTGCCACATAGAACTGGCCAAGTCTATTAGAATTGAACTGCCCACCGTCAAGTGTTACAAATGTGAGCCTACTAATGTATAAAGTGCGTTCAAAAAGTAACGAGCCGGAGGCTGGAATGCGCAAACCGGTGACGACATCGGCTAATCGTGGCGTGTGTAACGAGATATGGTTCCAACCAGAGCGTGGAAGGTCACAGCCCTACGCTAGAGGGCAAGCGTGCACGTCACGTGACGATACAAAGCGAGCAGCAGCATGCATCAATCGTCCAACGCTGCCAGTCACATTGCAAATAGTGACATGGAGGTGTCACCGAAGAGCAAAGAGGTGTTGTTCGGTTTCTGACAGCAGAAGGAGTAGGGGGAACGGACATTCATCGCCGAATGTCACAAGTGTACGGCGAACACTGCATGTCCCTTGAAAGGGTCAAGGAGGCGTGGCACAAGCGCTTCAGGGAAGGACGGGTGTCGTTAGCCGATGATGCCTGGTCTGGGGCACCCCCCCCCCTGCATTACCGATGACAACGTCCAGCTGGTAGATGCACTCATTACCCAGGACCGCCGAGTGACAGTGAATGCCATAGCCGCAGTGGTCGCTCCACGACAATGCACGACCTCATACGGCCAACACAGTCGCGGCACTCCTGCAGAAATTCAAATAGGAGGTTCTCTGATACCCTCCATACAGTCCAGACCTCTCTCCTTGTGATTACGCCATGTTTGGTCCCCTGAAAAGGCTCTGTGGGGCCAACGATTCACCTCGGACGCCGACGTCCAGCTGTGCGTGCGGAACTGGTTCACATCGCAGCCCAGGGAATTTTATGAGATAGCCATTCACCGCCTCGTGTCACAGTGGGACAAGTGCCCCAACAGCCAGGGCCAATACTTCTAACATACAGTTACTGGTTTCTGTAATTATGCCTCCAGCTCGTTACTTTTTGAACGCACCTTATAATTCATTGAGTCTTCCATATTTTGACTGGTTTGATGAAGCCCTCCAAGACTTCCTGTACTGAGCTAATCATTTTATCTCCACAAAGCTACCACACCTTACCATCCGAGGCATTCTGTTTAACATATTCTAACCTTGGTCTACCCCTATTGTTCTTGTCCACAACCCTTCCTTCCATAACGAAGTTTGCTATTCCTGGGTGTCTTAGTATGTGTCTTACCAACCAACTCTTCCCTTAATTAGCTGACACCAGGAACATCTCTCATCCCCACTCGTCTTAATAACTCTTCATTTGTTATTCCATCTACTCATCTGATCTTCATCATTCTCCTGTAACACCACATTTCAAACGCATCTACTCTCCTTTCTCTGCTGCGCCAACAGTCCATGTTTCACTTCCATACAGCGCCACGCCACAGGCAAAAGCTATCAAAACTGACTTACTAATACCTAAATCTATTTATTTATCGTATGGCTTTTAGTGCCGGGGGTGTCCGAGGACATGTTCGGCTCACCTGAGTCTGTAGCTGCTTCCAGCGGACACCCTTATTAGGGTGAGCTACACGTACCGTTCAAATTCAAGTAGTTCAAACTTTCGCTACCAGATATCAATGATACGTAGTGGTGAACGTTGGAACTTTGATAGAGCGTTCCGACGAAATCTAACCTAAAAATTTAGCATTACACAAGTTTAGTCTGTGAAATGATCTTTTACATGCCATACATTTATGACATGGGACCACCGGCTTTACTTCCCCTCCGAAGGAAGGCATAGTCTACTGAAGGATTTTTAACGCTCTTAAAAATCCGACGACTTCTGCTGGGTTTGGACCCGCTATCTTGGGCACAGCAGTTCAGCAAGCTACCAACTACGCCACCGAAGCCGACACCTAAATCTATATTTGATGTCAACAGATTTCTTTCCTGTAGAAATACTTTCCTTGCCTGAGCCAACCTACCTTTTACATCCTCTTTGCTTCGTCCATCACTGGTTGTCTTGTCACCTAAGTGGCAGAAGTTTCCAACTTCCTTTACCTCTGCACCCACCAATTTGACGTATAGCGGTTTCTGATTTCTTTCGGCTGCATTCCAATATTTTTGATTTTTTGATTTTCATTGTGAATTTTTTCCTCAATACGGAGTCCATTCCATTTAAAACGCATTCAATTTCATTCTGAGATCTGCAAAATATACTGGGACAAGAAAACAAGGCCAGGCAGACAAATAGCCTACAGGCTAACCATCAAGTTATCATTTTCATTTTCTGGAAATGAAAAAGAAATCAGCTCTGATTATTGACATCATAGTCCTCTTAGACCACAATGCACTGCAATTATATGCCGCAAACGATACCGAACACTATTATTTTCCCCTTAATGTGGCTACAGACTATTCTTCTTCTTCTTCTTATTCTTATTCTTATTCTTATTCTTATTCTTATTCTTATTCTTATTCTTATTCTTATTCTTATTCTTATTCTTATTCTTATTCTTATTCTTATTCTTATTCTTATTCTTATTCTTATTCTTATTCTTATTCTTATTCTTCTTCTTCTTCTTCTTCTTCTTCTTCTTCTTCTTCTTCTTCTTCTTCTTCTTATCACTTGTGCCTTCAAGCGTCCGGGTAGACTCGTTCTGTGCATCTCTGCCACTCCGATCTATTTTGAAACAATCTCTTCATTTCCAGCATTGTTTTCCCTCGCTTCTGTTCGATTTTCTCAATTCTGTCATCCCAAGTGGTACGGGGTCTTCCTGTTCCTACTCTCCCTTCCACTCGCATTTCAAAAACCTGCGTCGCTTTTCTCTCTTGTTCCATCCTCCTGACATGTCCATACCACTTCAACTGACGTTCCTCAATCACCATACTTATCGCCTTCTTTTGTCCTGCTTCTTCTCTGATTTTCTCATTCCGGATCCTATCCCTTCTAGTCCTCCCCACTGCTCGCCTTGTATACTTCTTTTCAGTGGCAGTGATCTTACTGAGATGCTTGTCTTACAGAGCTAAACTCTCTGTGCCATATAGGGTGATCGGGGCCATAACCGTGTTGTAAATCTGCATTTTGGTCTTGATGCTTATCTCATTCTTCCATACTATTGTATTATTCATCTTATAGTAGCCTGAGATGGCTTTTATAGTTCTATTGAGTACCTCTTGCCCTATTTTCCCATCACTACTTAATATGGTGCCAAGATATTCAAAAGTTTCTACTTTTTCGAGAGGTCTTCCTCCACAAATTATGTCAAGTTGTTGTTCCTGGACTACATACTATTACGAGGGGAAAATAACAGTGTTCAGTATCGTTTGCGGGTATATGCTAGCACTGCATTAGTACCATACGAGATGCAAGCAGAGAAATATCGACCTTTCTGACAAAAAGCGTTGGTTGGGCTGCATGAAACAATATTAGCTAGGTATTAGGAGCAGCTGATTCACATGGTATATACACCTTTGACTGACGGTGGTTTTGGGATCTGGGAAATGTGAAACGTGAAGAGAGTCGAAATTTTCGAGAATTCGCAACAAGGTGCCCATTGCAATAGGTACCTGTCACATGAAATCTGCCTAAAAGTCTGTGATATTGGATTCATGCCACATCGTATGTCGTTTCATGAATATCTGATCAATCATGTTTGTACTTGGTCGTTGATCCGTTATCTTGATTGTAACGTGAGAAATATTTATGATTATTATTATTATTATTATTAATAATAATAATAATAATAATAATTCACCAAACTTCGTCATTACAAGACGGCTTTTAAACCTGAGGTGCTTTATGCCAGTGAGACAGTTACACTTTAAGGGCGACTTGGAAAAAATCCTCACAGAGGAAAGAAAATAATAAGGAAACTTATTGGACCAAAGCACACAGATGAAGGATACAGGCTTCACTCCAGAGATACCACAGATAAATTGGCCAACCTCGCAGCAGACATCAGAAAGAGGTGACTAAAATTTTACGGCCACATTAGCAGACTCTCACAAACCAGACACAGCAACAAAATTCTTAGATACATACAGCGGCTCATGACTACTACACCCTGGATGATGCAAGTCAAAATTGACCTGGAAAAAGTACAGGTCGACCCACGACACGTCATAGACAAAAGCGTCCTTCGACATTCAAATGGGAAGTGATGTCAGAGAAAGCAGCACCTACAGCCCGAAGACCAGAGTGGACCGAAGAAAGGAAGATGGCCTTTAGTGCCCGAATGAAAGAGAAAGAGTACTGGAAAAACAGGAAGAAAAAGTAGTCATGATTGCTTGGCGTGGTTTGATAGGCCTGCAACGTGTAAAACAAATACTGCAAATAATAATTCCAGTGTGTGGCCTTCCCTGTTGTACAGTAAGTTACATATGTAAACAAACACGCGGGAACTCCATTTTAGGACAGGTCATGAGAAATATCTCAAGTGTGCTGTAAAATATTGTAATGTATATTGTGTTCATTTCTATTTGCGTTTGATTGATAGATTGATTGAACATGTGGTTGAATGAATGGTTGATTGATTTCTGATTGAATGTACGAGCGACTGAAGTAATGTATTTTTTGTTTGCTGTAATCTAGATCCTCGTATTGCTTTTTTTCCCCCCAGTTTCTGAACTTTTCTTCATATCTTTTTTTTTTATGTTTTTGCCTTTTTCCGTTTCCTGTAGATAGTTTTGATTTTTCTGTAATAATTATTTTAACGTTTCCTGTACACAAGGATTGTGTGAATGAATGCTAAATATAGGATGTTTGAGTGCGTGTCTGTATGGTTGTGGTAGTTGATATATAATAGAGTATTTATATTTTTATTCGTGTTCGCTGTTTCCGTTTTGTTTATACTTGTATGTTCTATTGTTAATTATTATATTGTCAATAGTGGAGCCTGTCTGACAATGAAGAATACATACAGTACATACATGTTTACATGCCTGCTTTTCTAGTAACTTCCACATGTTCCTGTGCTCTCCAACTTTTAGCCGTTATATACCGATGCAGAGAACAAGTCGATTGTTTGGTTACAAATCGCTGGCCACTTTACATGGACAAAGAACCTGACGGTGTTCAACTGATTATGGCGAGTGGAGAGAAGTGCTTGGACATTACTTTGCTGTCAACACCGCACTTGATCAGGGCTCGTGTGGACGTGTGGCGAGACCGCAGGCTGCCAACATCTGCCGGCCACGTATCAATAACATGGCTCCTGCTCGACAGCCAACATGGGAATATTATTCTAGCGTACGGACAATGTGGCGCAATCACCACCACCAGGCAATAGAAAACAAGGAAAACATTGGAAGAACACTTGAAAATGGTACTTGAGGATTACTTCTTATTAATTACAAGTTTATCCTGTGAAATATTACGTGCATTTGTGGATGTATTACTGCTCTAGTCCAAGCTCCGTGAATCTGAGAGGAATGCGGATCGCGGACGATGAGGATTGATGTGGGGGTTTCCTGGTCCGTGCGTAGTAACAGAACCAAATACATTGGTCGGTGAATCACTCACTCATTCACAACACCACAGTGGTTTAGACAACGGCCCTATGTTGGCAGTATTGGAATAGACAGGAATACCAGATAACACGGCGGGCTGTTGACAGGCCCTTCTCTTCCTGCTTCCCGCGTCACCTCACCCCGCAAGTTCGCTGAGCTGGGAACCAAGCAGTACGTGAATGTGTGTAATGTGGCCAACTTCAGAGACTTGTCAATAGATGTGGCATTCTTTTTGTTGCATATTGGTAGAAAGATCGATATTTCTCTGCCTGCATCTCGTATGGTACTAAAGCACTGTAACGATATCCTGCAAACGATACTGAACACTACTATATTTCCCTAGTATTGGTCTGTAGGGGGCTGCGTGGCCCAGTCGGTAGAGGCGCTGAGCTTCTAACTGAAAGGGAGTGGGTTCGATCCCCACCCAGGTAGTGGATTTTAGAAACAGAACTACCACTTTCGGAAACGCAAATAGCCCTGGGGTTCACTCAGCCTACACCAGAAATGAGTAGCAGGGTAATTCCTGGGAGCAATGACAACTCCATCCCATCTAGTACCGATGTCACAAAAAAGTAGAAGCCTCTACCTTCCACTACTCCCAGGGCCTCCATGGCCTGTACGGAGATGGCTTTGCTTTGGCTTTTAGTATTAGTCCATAGTCACATCGAAGGAAAAATAATAGTGTTCGGTATCGTTTGCGGGATATAATTGCATTGCATTGTGGTCTAAGGGGACTATGATGTCAATAATCAGAGCTGTTTTCTCTTCCATTGCTTTTCAGTCCGTCAACACGTTAGACGGGATTCGAATTGAACCCAGACAGGCAATTAATGCTAGCCACTACACCATGAGGTGGTCTGAATATGGATGCGAGAATTGGAACAGCACATGTTGGCGTGCACGCTGAGTTATCATATACTCTCCGACCAATCGCACAGCAGCAACTGCTTGCCCCATCACGTAACATGGGCCCTTTTACTGTAAACAACCTTACGGGGAAGCATTGAGAGCTTTGGCGCCATTTTAAGTTGTCATATTGATAGTTGATATTGCAACTTTTCAGTCGGTCAACACGGTATAATCCCAATTACTGGTCGGTGGCGTGGTTGGTAGCATGCTGAGCTTCTATGTCCAAGATCGCGGGTTCAAATCCGGCCGAAGTCGTCGGATTTTTTAAGAGTGTTAAAAATCCCTCAGTATGCCTTCCTTCGGAGGGGAAGTAAAGCCGGCGGTCCCATGTCATAGATTTATGGCATGTTAAAGAACCTTCCAATAATTACACCTGTGTGAAACTAAATTGTATAGGTTAAGAATGTAAACAACGCTCTTAGGTTCCTACGTTCGTTGCCAAGAGCCGACTGCGGCGGCGTCTGGTAGCTAAGTTCTGAACTAGTAGTCGTTGACGGTGACGTTTGGCGGCAAAAGTAGGAACTACTTGAAATTAAAAGTCAGCATTATTCACTTGAATTGAAAACAGATAACACACACTAATACAGCCATCACAATTAACACCGGTTATCATACGGATTCTACACACACCCAAAGTACACGGGGCTACATGACCGCGTTGTCGCAGCCCCTATACTAAGGAACCAACCAACCAATTACAAAAACAAAACAAAAAAAAAACAAAAAAACAAAACAAAAAAAACACATGCGATGAAAATATTTTAAAATCTTATTTTAAATATTGGTACAGCACAAATGTGTTAAAATATTTTGTCTGATGACCTGTGTTACTGTGTTATCAGTAGTAGTGTGTGTTTTTGTAATTCAGGTGATGATTGGGAAGGGAAGAAGGCGGCCGTGGCATTCATCAATTTTTAAATATTTTAATCACATGTAAGTTATTTCAGGTTGTTTTTCACACCTCCTGGTAATTGGGATATTGTCGCGTTGACCGACTGAAAAACTGCAATATCAATAACTACAGCGTGACAAGTTCATCTGATGAGCCGGAGAACATGTAAACTACTAGGCTTCTCCTTGCCTCTCTAGTCATTATGTTGCTGGATCTACTGCTATTTGCTGCACGTGAAAGGCGTGACTTGGACAGAAACCAACTGGCGCTGTGTAGCGAGCACGTGACGATGATTTACCAATGTTATCACACTCTCCCCTCACCCATCACGTGCTCTCCTTCGCTCACGCTGGCAGCGCCTTCACTCAAGGCTTCACTTGAACTTGCCGAGCATAATTGACGGAGTAGTTAAGTTGTGCGAAGAGGAGATTTGAGAACTCAGTGTGCACATCCACAAGGGCTGATCCAAGTTCTGTGTCAGTCTTCAGCTCCGTACAATTTCGCCCTCGCTAGGGATGGTCCAAAGGGAAGAAATACTGACACAGCAGTTTTCACATGCGACCTGATCAACAAGTATAGCCAAGAAAGTTTCACCAAGATCGGTAGCTCGCGATGTTTCCTTGGGAGATCGAATCCCGGTACAGTCTCCTCACATTTAAGGGTTCCTGCATAATATAATATTTACTAGACGTAAAAAAACCACAAAGGTTAAAAGAGTACATTATTGTGGATATGTATGCTCGTGCCAGTTGAATGTAATATTTCCGTCGCTTTGTCTTTGATTTTCTCCACCATGAGCTGATGGAATTAAATTGAGTTTTCGTCCTCTGTTTTCAGCACTTCGTCTTCACCTAATACACATGAAGCATAAGTTCTCCCCGGACACGAACGTATAAGGTAGTGAAATGCTTATTCTCATATTGCAGAAAAGGGAATGTAACGCATTTTCAAATAGACAGGTCATTGTCTCCAATGAGGGAGTTTAATAATGGAAAGTGGAACAGTTCACATTCTCATCCTTCTATTCCCCCCTGCCAGGAGTTCACAACTTGTGGGAAGTGGGTTGGTGATAACGGGATCCCAGCTGAGTCCGACTTTGCTTCCACTTACTTGTGCCGGGCTCCTCTCTTATCATATTTCCTGTCAACCTTCCTTAGTCAACTCTTGTTCTCTTCCGATACCGGTGGTATTAGAGTATCCTAGGACTACAGGGCTTTCAAATTGCCGCCTTAATTGGCCCTTGTCTCATCATTCTTGACCCCTAATTTTTATTGACAATTGATACTGCAACTCTTCAGTCGGTCAAAACAACCCGAAAATAATTACAAATGAAACAAGAAGTTCCGTAACGAACTAAAGAGCCTACTTTTCATGCCAATGATTATTCTACAGTAAATGAACCTATCTATAATAATGACGAAATTAAGTTGGTAATATCGAAATGCCAATTAGTTCGAAATATTGCTGGTATAATGTAGCCTAATAGAGCACTACTGTTTGCAGCCCTGGTGACTGAATATATTCTTAGTTCCATCTCTTATGGTACAGAATACAAAATTTGGTTGAAGTCCAGTGGACGTTACATGCAGTTAGACATTGGATCTATCAGCACGCGTAAAAGCATGTTGGCAACAATGTCATGCGTTTGCTGTTTAGAAATAATCTTGTTGTGCCAATTTTGGATGAAATCCATTTGTTAATATAGAAGTTACATGTATTTTAAAATTGGACCTATCAGCAAGTAGAGAATCATGTTGGCAGCACTGACTTATATTAATTACTCCAAATTAATCTAGAGTGTCAGGTGCTATGCGTGTGCAAAATATAGAGCTGTTGGCTTGCATACTTTCTGATATATTGAATTAGCGTAAAAAATATAGCCAGCATTTATTAACAGTTGGCATCCCTGATTGCTCTTATGAATACTTATATCTTATCTGTAATGTTACACATAGCACATACGAAATTTGGTTGAAATCCAACTGATAGTATAGGAGTTACATGTATTTAAAAATTGGTCCTATCAGCAGGCTTAGAATCATGTTGGTAGAACTGACGTATATAAGTAACTCCAAATTAATGTAAAATGTCGGGTAATTTACGTGTGCATAGTTTAAAGCTGTCGGCTTGCATACTTTCTGATATATTTGGATACAAAATAGAGAGCAATTATTGAGAGTTGGCAGCCCTGGTGGCTCTTAAGAATACACTCAGTCATATCTGTTTATGTACAGATATTACATACAAAATTTGGTTGAAATCCAATTGATAGTGTAGAAGTTATATGCATTTGAACATTGGACCTATCAGAAGGCTTAAAATTATTTTGGCAACACTTTCATTGTTGGCCTCCTGGAAATTAAACTGAAATAGTATTATCTGCATGTGTACCAATTTTGGAATAGCTCCCATGCATACCTTGCGAGATATCCAACATGGAGCTCAAATTTCTAGTGGGTTTTTTCAGCAGTTGGTAGCACTGACATCATTTTCAAATATGGGCATAAGATATTCCGGTATACATCTTTACTCATACTAAATTTGGTTTCGATTGCTGTAGCCGTTTAGGAGTTGATAGGAGGGGTCACACACACAGACAGACAGACAGACAGAAGGACAGACAGACAGGCAGACAGAAGGACAGACACACACACACATTTTCCCGGATCGATCTCATAAGTATACTTTTTCCTCATTTTTGCAAAATGTGAAAAGTAGGCTAAAAATAAACATTTGTTACAGGTTACAGAAGACAGTGGAAACTATAGTTACACTCAGTGAGAAATATTCTTTATCACATGTAATTATTTTTTCATGTTCTTTTTCGCCTGTCCCAGTAATTGAGATTATATTGTGTTGACCGACTGAAATGTTGTAATTTGTTGTTGTTGTTGTTTGAACCTTTAGTCTTTTGACTGGTTTGATGCAGCACTCCATGCTTCCCTGTCCTGGTTAATCGTTTCATCTCTACATAGCTACTACCCCACATCCGAGGCAACCTACTTAGCATATTCTAACCTTGGTCTACCCCTACAGTTCTTATCCTCGACCCTTCTTACCATAACTAAGCTTGCTATTCCTAGGTGTCTTAGTAACTGTCCTACCAACCTATCTCTTCTCTTCATTAGCAGTCGCAAGAAACATCTCTCCTCTCCCACTCGTCTTAATACCTCTTCATTCGTAACCCTATCTAACCATCTGATCTTCATCATTCTCCTGTAACACCACATTTCAAACGCTTCAATTCTCCTCTTTTCTGCTGCACCAATAGTCCAAGTTTCACTTCCATAGAGCGCCACGCTCCAGACAAAGGCTTTCAAGAATGACTTCCTAATATCTAAATCTATATTCGTTGTCATCAGATTCCTTTTCTGTAGAAATGCTTTCCTTGCCTGAGCCAACCTACTTTTTATATCTTCGTTGCTTCGTCCATAACTGGTTATTTTGCTTCCTAAGTTACAGAAGTCACCTACTTCCCTTAGATTTCCACCTGCCAATTCGACATCCATAGAGGTTTCTGATTTCTTTCGACTGCATTCCAATATTTATGTTTTACATTTATTAATTTTCATCATGAATTCTTTCCTCAAGACAGAATCCATAGCATTTAAATCATTCAAATCCTCTGGTATGTCGGCTAAGATGACGATGTCATCAGCAAATCTCAGACTTGAAATTCTTTCTCCTTGAATCTTTAGTCCTGCTTTGAATTTTTCTCCAATTTCCTTTGCCTGTTCAATGTATAGATTGAAATATTAATGTTTGTGATCGGAACCTTACGGCTTTGGTTGGTAGTTTTTGAGTTGATGGGTTGGCAACAAGATTGATTGTTGTAACAAGATCGTAATGGAATACAGTCCACTACGGTATATAAGTTGATTGAACCCAACATTTTAATTAAGCCAAACAAAGTTTGTTCAATGTTGTTATAAATACTACGGTATAAGTGTATTAAAACCAACAATTCGATAAGCCCAACATTTTGGTCCTCCGGGCCGGATATATGGTCATCAAGCGGACAGATCACAAGGTTATGAATACACGATTAACATTCAGCAAGTGATATATACGGTAGAGTAACGGTTACGGCAATAATATTCACAATAGTGGATATTTACAAAGGTGGACTAACTACACCAGTTAGCGAGTCCCTGGACGAAACTGTGAAACGGCGGCTTCGTTATCGTCACAACTATACAGGGCAGGTAATTACAAGTATTATTTTACTCAGGCTTCCACAAACAATTAATTTACAAATATTTAATTCAAAACATTACAGGCATATTTCTCACTAGTATAGAATGAGCTTGGGCCCAAAACGCTTGATTTCTTTGTATGAGGTGCATTCAAGTTTTAACACCTGCGATTTATTTTCTCACAAACTAATCACACGCAAACTGAGAAACTTCTCGACGTAATCTTCCTGCAGCTGTAAACTTGTTTCCATGGCTGCTGCGAACGCTTCTTTAGGAGTCTGCTTTGATCACTGGAAAATTGCTGATGCAAAAGCGGCGCATCGAAGTGAATGTGCGATCACGGAGGGTGTCTTTCATCGTTGGAAACAGCCAAAAGTTGCTAGGAGTCAGGTCAGGTGAGTGGGGAGCAGCCTGACAGATCACTTCAATGTTCTTATCACGATAAACCTGCAGCGTGGCGTTCGCCCAATGTGCTGGGAAAAAGAACACACGTGCAGCCTCTTCCTGTCGTTATCACGTAATGCTGGAATTAGATAATTCTCCCAAATATCTTGGTAGGATGCACCTGTCACCGCCGTACAGAATTAAGTGTCTATGTAGCCGTGTACAATGTGAAAATCCACAGCCTGCTTCCAATCACCGACCGGGTCAGGAATGGAATGAATGAAGCCTCCATCTAGCGGCGAGGATATGGACTGTGCCGGCTGCCGAGGCCTGACGCACTCCTCTGGGGCAATGATTAAATGAATGACAGATGAAATGAAATTATAGTGGAGAGTGTGGCTGGAATGTTTTTTTTGACAGGGAAAACCAGAGTACCCGGAGAAAAACCTGTCTGCCTGCGGTTTGTCCAGCACAGATCTCACATGGAGTGACCGGGATTTGAACCACGGACCCAGCGGTGCGAGGCCGGCGTGCTGCCGCCTAAGCCACGGAGGCTTTGAGTCGTGTACAATGTACGGTACATTATTGTACAGTATGAATGTTGAGATGGCATACCACATACATACTAGTCACGTAACTTCTGCACGAGATGTTCTCCGTTAGCACGGTTACAAGTGAATCCCGGATACGTTGATATGGGTACAGAGACTCTTTATCTTGCACCAACGTTCCACACACAAGAGACTTTCATCCCAACTTTAGGCCACGTCCACATCCTTCCCAATCCTAGCCTCAATTACAATATACGCACTACTACAGACACGCCAGTAACACAAAACATATTAACTGACAAATTCTACACACACCCAAAGATACGGGGCTGAAATGAGCACGATGTTCAAGGTATAACCTGAAACACAACAATAACAACAATAACAAATAGAGACGTTCAATGCTACCACACATACTGCATAAGAAGTAGATTTTAGTCTGGAGCTTAGGAAGTTCAATTACTGGTTCATAATGTCAGTAATTGAGGTCCGTATTGACTAACTATAAATTAGAAAGAAAATAAAGGGATTCTGCCTCTCCAAACTTGTATTGAACCTACTCACAGGTACATGTTTCGAAGGTAAAACTCCTTCTTCCTCAGCCTGTACATAAAAATAACAAAGATAAATTACCTTTATAAGAACATACGTTACATGAATAAAGATTTGTGAAATAAATAAATAATAATAATAATAATAATAATTATTATAATATTATAAATAATATTATTTATTTCACAAATCTTTATTCACGTAACGTATGTTCTTATAAAAGTAATTTATCTTTGTTATTTTTATGTACAGGCAGAGGAAGAAGGAGTTTTACCTTCGAAACATGTACCTGTGAGTAGGTTCAATACAAGTATTGGAAAGGCAGAATCTCTTTATTTTCTTTCTAATTCAATTACTGGGTATTGAGGTATTGGAAGTGATTTTCAGTGTTGCCTAGTAATCTATCATGGAAGGATTTTCAGTCGGGAACATGCTAATTCTATTAGGCGCGGTGTACACATTTTTAAACACCCTAACCTGAAAAATATACTGTATAACATGAATTATTTATCACATAATTAACACACTTTTCGTACATGTTTCGATCGTCTTGCGATCATCATCAGATGATGTACACCTAAGTTTAGATTAATTTTGACGGATACATAACAATATTTAAATTTATAAAAAAAAAATGTAATTTAATAATTGTAAATATTTTGTACATCAGTGAAGCCTCCATGTGAGATCTGTGCTGGACAAAACGGAGGCAGACAGGTTTTTCTCCGGGTACTCCGGTTTTCCCTGTCAAAATTTAATTCCAGCAACACTCTCCACTATCATTTTCTTTCATCTGTCATTCATTTAATCATTGCCCCCAGAGGAGTGCGTCAGGCCTCGGCAGCCGGCACAGTTCCTATCCTCGCCGCTAGATGGGGGCTTCATTTATTCCATTCCTGACCCGGTCGGAGACTGGAAGCAGGCTGTGGATTTTCATTTTATTTCATTTTGTACATCAGTATAATACATATTCACCAAAATTAATCTAAACATTCTGTAGGTGAACAGGATCTGAAGATGATCGCATAACGATCGAAACATGTCATCCAATTAAGTATCCACACACAAAAAGTGCGTTAATTAAGTGATAAATATTTCTTTCAGGTTTGGGGTCTGTAAATATTTGTAATCCCCGCCTAATATAATCGGGCACAATCGTGTAGACCGACTGAAAAGTGTACTTTGAACAAGTAATGGGTCCATGTCTGCTAATCTATCTGTCCCGGAGTCACTGATTGAGAAACCTACGAACAGTGACATTCAAATATTTCATCACATAGCTGTAGAGAATGCGCTCTTTTCATCCTCAATATGCAATGAACGTCCCCATAAACATTTATGTTACACCCTGTGTTGTTTAGTGACCCAGAAACCAGTATCGTGGTCCGAGGATATTGAGTATGCCGCAAAATTAATTTCGTGTTGTTGTTAAATGGACCAGCTATTTACCTCGTTTGCCGGTCCTGAATGTATAAATGATTTACCTGTTACACTCTGGCTAGTGTTAATGTAAATATTACAAGCGAGCGAACACCGCCAGGTCAATACCAGCTGACTACATTACCCACGGCTTATACTACCAACAATAACTCTCTCCAGATAATATTATTTCTGTCTCTTTGTTAGGTAGTCAGCCCAGAGGTTGGTTGGATCCTCAAAGGGTACCGCAATAGGCAGCACTACAAAGAGGCATACTAGGCAAGATGAGGAGTAGGATAGTTTGCCATTGCTTTCCTCACTGAGTCAGAACAACAGCACTGACCCTATGAGTAGAACCTTTCACAGTACACACAGGCACTAGCTGTGTCCTGAAGGGCATTTATCAGCACCACCCAGACATCAATAGCTTCCATATAATCACAGCCATGAATGAGTCTGAGATATCGGTGAAAAGTCACATAATATTATTAATTCAAGAATACATATTATTATTATTATTATTATTATTATTATTTATCTAATCGAGCACGTTAAATCAATACTTCAATTATTGCTAAATGTCTTCTGTCTGCCCAAATTTGTTTCATCCTCTCT
Organism: Meconema thalassinum; assembly: GCA_946902985.2. Classification (NCBI taxonomy): domain Eukaryota; kingdom Metazoa; phylum Arthropoda; class Insecta; order Orthoptera; family Tettigoniidae; genus Meconema; species Meconema thalassinum. Next base: position 570,351,117 of record OX336388.2, on the reverse strand, counting down.
GATCTCTGCTTCCTGAGTTGTTCGATGTGGCTGCTTTCCTTTTCTTTCTTGTTTAATCCGGAAGATCACTTTTTAAAGTTTGCCTTCTAAATAAATCCCTATTATGTGCATCCTTTATGTCAATGCTGGATTCCTGTAGGTCATTCAATGTATGTGTAAACCTCGCTAGTTGTTCTTTAAGCTTTACAATTTTATAAAAAGAAACGTTTTGCCAGCCTGTCATTATTCATTCTATTTAAAAGCCCTAAAAACGTCAATATTTTTTTGCGCATTGTGTGATGAGTGAGTGTACAGATTTTTTTTGTCAGGTCTTGTCCTGTTGAATTCTGTTTCAGTTGTACTTGGGCCGAGTATGCTTCTAACCAGTCTTTTTCTATGATCATGATTTTGTTTATCTCACCTATCCGAATTAGTTTTCGTGTTTTTGCTCCAATGAAAGCCTCAGGTATTGTATTGTTTAATTTTTGTGCCCCATGATAATGCCTTTTTCTTGTATATAGGCTATTTATGATGACCAATTGCTACGTTGATTTTCTTTGCTCTGATCTCCAAACGGATTTCTTCATTGTTGTTAATATTTATCCATTCGCCTAAATATTTAAACGATTTGAATTTGTGGATTTTTCCCGCTTGCTCCATTAAGTTTTCTATTTGAATTTATAATTATTATTATTATCATTATTATCATTATTATTATTATAATTTTCTTGTTTGTTGTTATTCCTCAAACAAATTGGATTTTTATAAAAATAAGGAAAATAAAATATTAAAGATTGTACAAATGTCCTGCTTCCCTGTGCAGATTTTGACATTTTGAAATTCTGAACATTTTGAATTTTGGGCTAAAACTTTCTTATCCCGGATGAGGTGAATAATGACCTGATATACCCGTAGTATGATTTTTGTCTGTTTGTATGTTTGTCTATCTGTTTGCTGTAGGTGGCTTCAAAACTACTGGAGCGAATAACATGAAATTTCGTACGCAAGTAGATGACGCCACTGAAATGATACTAGACAGGTGTGAGAACATTCATCGCGAGGTGACATGTCCAGACATGAATATCACAACACAATTCTAATGGATGCGCCTCAATGAAGTCTGTAAGAAGTAGCAGATCATTTCACACCGATTGTGGAGCGAGGAAATGTTATTGTGAACATTTCCAGCAAATAATATTTATGATAGAATCAACCGTTACCGAGATCAATGTGAAAATTTGTTCATGGAAGCAAGACATTTGTACGATGTGTAATCTTCTTTTTTGCTAGCTTGTGTGCGGTCAGTGGGGACAGGTTGGTGCTGGAACTGAACACAAGCTCTGCCATAGATGGATCATGAGATCTTGCCCACATCAGTTTAGCACCCTATTTATGTAAAAAGTGTGCCAATAATTCATGTGTTTATTTCAAGCACTAGGAGATTATATGTAACTTCCCACCCAATCTAATTGGACACACTCGTGTTAACAGGCTGATAAGCTTCTAATAATAGATGACATAAGCAACACTGAAAAATGGCTTCTAATATTACAATATCTTCTGTGATCAAAAAGGTGAACAATACCACCTTTCGAAATGTACGAAGGTGGATCAAAAAGTTAGTTGCACTAACGCGTTGCAGCAGCGCACTGTGTGTCGCAAACGTGGGCACAGCGGAGAAAGGGACAGACACTGCCCACAAATCTGTTAGGCAGGTCGCTGTGGTGTCTCGTCTTGTATGGTGCGAATAGCGGCCAAATGCAATGGCACGTCGACTGTACGTTTACTCCAAATATGAGATGCGTGCTACAATCCGATTCCTATGGGCCAAAAGGAAGAATTGCACGGACATTCATCGTGAAATTAGTGCTGTGTATGGGGAGCGGGCCATTTCCCGGCAAGGGATCGTAAAGTGGTGTCAGCAATATCGTGAGGGACGAATATCGTGAGGGCAGACCCGCAACGTCCAGGACCCGCGCAAATGTCAACAGTGTGAATGCGATCATTAGACAGAACGGTGGTCGACATTCCCAGACCGATGAGGAGGTGAAGGGCGATGTCTCCGTGTGGTTGCAGAACGCCGGGGGAACTTTCTATGTATCCGGCATCGACAAGTTGGTTGTGCGTTCGCAGAAATGTTTGGAGTCTCTTGGAAACTATGTGGAAAAGTGACGTTGCATTGTATGTCGTTATAGTCGTGTTGCTGTTGTATAGGTGGTGTAATAAATGGTCATAACTGGGAAGTGCCACTTATTTTTTGATCTGCCCTCGTACAAACAGAACAAAATCCTTGAATAATTATGAAATGTAATAACATTTACCATGATAGGTAATGCAAGATAGAGATTCCTCTTAAAAATAAAACGCCTATTAATACAATTTATGCAAATGATATTGAATTAAAGTACATGTTTCGACCCTTCGATGGTATCTTCTTCATCTTTTATCTAAGGTAAAATCTATTCTAATTGAAACTTGTGCGCTTTTTCAATAATAATAAATCTACATATAGGTTTAAATAACAAATAAGTAAATGATAACTTTCAGAAATTTTACGCAAAATTTTAAGGGTTTCCAGGAGGAAGGAAGGAAAGAACGAAACTACATCTGGACAGAGGAGAGGAAGAAAAAGCAAAGTGATGTAATGAAGAAATATTGGCAAACAAGAAAGGAAGTGGGATACAAACGGAAGTGACTACAGTGGGCTATCTTACGTGTTAACGTGGTTCTAAGATGACCAAGTCCGAGAAAATAAAGAATAAATAAATAAATAAAAAAAAAAAAAAAGATACGAGCCTTACAGTAGTCGCATATGATGTGTAACATCTGACATGTTATCCTACTGGTATACTACACAGCTTGGACATTCTTAAAATGTTAATTTACGCTCCATTTTCATACTGGTACTATGATGAATGTATAGATTGAATTGGAGATATGCTACTGTCACATTTGTGGCGCAGTGGTCAAGCTGTTAGTCTCTCACCAAGGTAGACCGGGTTTGATTCCCGGTCAATACATGTGAGTTTTTCGAATTGAAATGCCATGTCCTGTGGTTCGCATTCCACGTAAAAGGGAGGTACCGTGGATCATGATCGTGAGATTAACGGACACGCAAAACTACAAGCTTCCTTCCTTCACTTTGTTATTATGAATTATTAATGTAAAAGTGACACACAACGTCGACAGTACTCTCAAATACTGTCAGCACATTCCTCAGTAACTATACCATTCATTATTCTCAAGGCTCTCATACAGTTCGCCTTAAACAATCAAAACATGGCTTCCTACAACCATGAAAAGACCTAGTCTCACATATGATGAAAATACAGCTTTTATTCCACTCATATAACAACATTCTGTTATGCATTTAATATTTGACTACTCACCCACAGCTTGACAATAATGCCGCTTACTTAAATGTCATTTGTCGTCTTTGTTCTACCCCATGTGATATTCAACCTTGAACGTGAAGCTTCATAAACTGCTCAATGACAAATGAAAGTCGGTGAAACATTTGCCACTGTGCTCGTCAATCCAGTGCCTGCTAAATGCACTGCCTACTGTATTGCCATAACATTCTCGCGCTACAGAGCACACACTGCCTTGTTTCCAATACACACATTTTCAATTGTACATCCAGCTGGCAGTCCGTCTTCACTTCCGTCCGATCCACTTCCGTTCGATCCACTTCTGCCCGATTCACTTCCGTCCCATTTTTCTGGCAGTGCGTCTTCACTTCCGTCCGATCCACTTCCGTTCGATCCACTTCCGCCCGATTCACTTCCGTCCCCAATTTTCAAAATCACTCCCACAATACTATCCAGCAACCGAGCGGAAAGATGTTACACATCAATAAATAAATAAATAAATAAATAAATAAATAAATAAATAAGTAAATATCCTTTCAATTTAATGATTATAACAAAGAAATTCTGTGATATGTAACAAATGTTCTTTCGGATGAACCTTTCTATTAAAAAATAAATCTTAAAACACAATATCCACAGCTAATTCGTTAGAGAGTATTGAGATTGAGAGGGTGAACCAAGAGGAGAAATTGGAACTACATTCTGAGTCACTGTGAGGGAAAGCAGAGGAGGCTGTTTCACCAGCTCATACTTTATGTAATATCTTGCCTACGGCAGGACATAATGATCTCCAGTTTAATGGAAAAAGGATAAGTAAATGTTTATAGCTAATATTTTTTGAACTAATACAGTAATGGATATTTGCAAACGTGAGCTCCCTGATCGTTATTAAACTTGGTACACATGATGGTCAGACTACAATAGGAAGATACTGCATAAGACGATATTAGACCTTTAAATTCACTTATTCATCCATAGAGTTGGCGAAATTAGATATGGAGTTAGACATAGTGAACCTAGTCTTATATATAAAAATGGAAATGTATATCTGTCCGAAGCCAATGGACTACGACACCGTTTAACCGATTGCATTGAAATTGTGTAGGGTTGTAGTGCACACCCCAAGGAAGGTTTTTGGCAACAATAATTTTAGATAGCCCTCTCCATTCCTTTCATTTAGGCCCTTTGGCGCAAATCTACACCGTCTTACTGGGCTCAAATCTACACCATTTCACCGAGCTGAACTGAATTTTACATACTTACCCTTTGGACCAAGACCAGTAACACTATCTACTTGAAAATTCGGCCATCCCCCTCCATTCCCTTCATTTAGGCAATTTGGCACAAATACTGAATTTCCATTCCCCACAAGCTTTATAATTTTATTTAAGGGCGTCGTCACGAGGATGTGGACTTACAGCATTGGCGATTTTACAGTATGAGCGGGGAAAATGTTAATTTCCTTGCTTCTATGTGTACTTTATTTGATTTTTTCTGTTTTTCCGAAAGAATGCAAACCATCTTTTAGGGTCTTTTTTTTATACAGGTGGTGACACTGTTCGTACGGAAGTGCGCGACACTGACGTCTATCTATTTAACAGTCTGTTATTCCTTCATGCAAATATTATCTCTTACAGAGTCAGAATGCAAGCGGAATTGGACCTCGAGATATGGTGTTGCCATGGTATCGTTCATCAATCCATATCCGCTTCTTATATATAACAAGTAGTTCCGTGAAGAACTATACAGTCTATTTTCATATATCCTACTTATGTTAACTGCCACTATCAACATACACAATTTCACCTTGATTGCTGTAATAGATTCGTAGATATTGAGAACCGACTAAATATTTCGGATGGTCGCCTTGTTGGATTTTATATATGTCGGTCCTAGAGTTATGTACTGTTACATGCAGATTATTGTGTACGTGTAGCATTCAAACTTCAATCGCATGATTAGGAAACAAGAAGTAACAAGGATATTTTAAAATTTCGCACAGCTGCCATCGTGTGGTTATGGAAACAATTGAAATAAATTAGATGCCAGTGGATTAACATTTGTATAAGGATGTACTGTACCATGATTCACTGCACTCGGATGGTTAAATTTCGAGAAATGTCCAAGTGAATATTTATAATTCGCGTCGCCGCCATGTTGGATTTGTGATCATCAGGTTATTTAAAGTCCTGTAGGTGAACTTACGTTCATAGCCCATGTGAACATAAAAAAATCAGTTTGATTGCTATAATAGGTTCGTAGATATTCAGAGCAGTCTAAATATTTCGGATGGTCGCCATGTTGGATTGTTAAATGTATAGGCCATAGAGTCGTGTACCATTAAAGGAAAATTATTGCGTAGGTTCATTATTCAAACTTTCACTTCGATCGCATGATTACGACACAAGAAATAAAAACTTAATTTTAAAATTCGCACAGCCGCCATCTTGAGGTTATGTAAACAATTGAACTAAATTAGATACCCGTGCATTACAATGTGTATAAACATTTCCAGTACCAGATTTCATTGCGTTTGGAAAATTAAATCGCGAGAAAGGTCTAGTTAAAATTTTCAAATTCGCTTGGCCGCCATGTTCGTTTTGTAGTTAACCGGTTTTTGAAAGTTTTATAGATACATTTCCAGTAGTGCCCTTTATCTCCGTACAAAATGTCAGGGTGATACCGCTAATAGTGTCAGAGATATAGAATGCTGGTGGAATATTTCGCACATCCGCCATCTTGTGGTTATGTAAACAATTGAACGAAGTTATATGTCGGTGCATTACAATGTGTATAAACATTTACTGTGCCAAGTTTCATTGCGTTTGGTTGGTTAAATCGCGAGAAACGTCTATTTAAAAGTCGCAAATTCGCGTAGCCGCCATGTTGGTTTTGTAGTTACCAGTTTTTCAAATGTCACATATGTGAACTTCTAGTTAAACATATAACTTAAAGCCTACATTTCTCATCATTGATCATGAAAATCCGATTCTTGAATCTATAGAAAGACCACAGTAGCTAACAATCACAGGCAGGGCATCATTGCCAAGTAAGAATTAAAGTTACCCTCAACAGCTAAGTGGTCAGAACACCGCTCTACAAAGTTCGAGGTCACTGGTTCTAGTCCCACTGGGGTCAGACAGTTTAATTCTCTGACATATCTACATTGCTTACACTAATTGTTCATAGCGCGACCTAATAACTTCACTGAAAGCTTTAAATTGTTATTATTTGCAGTCCTGAAATACAATTCTTGGAATAATAATAATAATAATAATAATAACAATTCCATTAGAAAGGTTCAAAATTTCAGCACAAAAGCAGCCGCCAAACAATCCGCCAAAAACACCAGATGTGGCAGACAGAAGGTAAAGTACAAGCACCTTGGTCATAGACCGAATAATAATAATAATATTAATAATAATAATAATAACAATAATAATAATAGAGAGTAACAAACGGAGGGTATTTGAGAGGAAAATAATAAATAAGAAGAAGAACAGAACTTGATAGAGGAGAGAAGAGGATAAGAACCATTGAATAATATAATGAAATGCCCAAAAGGGCCCATACTGAAAGAATGAAGACAAAAGCTGTATACACAACCAGAATGTAGGAATGACGTTACCCTGGTAGACCGAGGAATTGTTGGACGGACGAAGCTGAGGCTCACTTATAAATCACGAATTACGACCTCACAGACCAGCTACCCAAGATCGAGATCGATGGATATCTGTAGCTGGGAAGGCCAAAGCTAACACCGGGCTGTAATGTCGGATGAATAATAATAATAATAATAATAATGTTAATTATGATCGTAATAGTACGCAGCAGAATGCCTTGCAATGATTAAGAAAACTTTAGTTGAAAAGTTAGAGGCCAAAGGACGAAAAATCCTGAGAAAGATCCTAGGACCAGTCAGAGAAAATGGAGAGTACAGGAGGCATCATAACAACGAACTCTACATACGCGTGGAAAGGATAACGGACTTGATGCGAAAAAGGAGAATTAGTTTATATGGCCACATAACACGCATGAGCACGCCGAGACTGAACAACCGCATATTTTCCTACTTTGTAGACAAGAAACACAAGGGACCATGGTTTTCTGAGATCGAAGAAGTTATATAGAAGTAGGGATTTCGCTTGAGGACATTCAAAAAGTCTTCCTCCCCAGAAAAAACTTAAGAACACGCCAGCGATTCCAAGAAAAGCCAAAACTGAGAACAGGCAAGGAGAGGACGGCTGACCGAAAGGAGGCGCACAGGAAACGGATGAAGGACTACTGGGGAAAGATTAAAGCTCAAAGACAGAAACGTGGTCCATAGCAGGCCGAAACGAAGAAGAAAAAGTAATTGTAACAGTTAATTATAATAACAATAATAATACTAATGATAATAATCTCTATATATATAACAAGATGTTCAGTAAAGAACATATAGCCTACTTTCACCTAAATGCATGGGTATTGTGATAACTCTTTGTCCTTTTCAAGGAGTGTGATTGAATGTTGGTTGTAGTAGCTTGTTGAAATACAACGTGCTATAGGGATATTAAACATGAATATGAGGTGCCCTTTGCTAGTGCTATCTCTGTACCAAATTTCGTTCCATTCGGTTTCACCGTGTTTGAATTAATAGGGGGAATCGATTCTGACACAAAGATGGCCGCCATCCGCAAACTATTAGCCGAATGACCTATTAGATTGGTCAAAGGATGCTCCCTCCATAAAGGTATGTAGTTGCAAAATTTGGTAGAGATCGGATGATTAGGTTAATCGTAATTTGATTTAAGCTTTGAACATTCGTGTGGCCGCCATTACGTTTCAGTCAGGATGGCGGCGATATAAAACATGACACTGAGGTGCCCTATGCTAGTGCTATCTCTGTACCAAATTTCGTACCATTCGGTTCCACCGTGTTCGAATTAATAGGGGGAATCAATTTTTACATAAAGATGGCCGCCATCCGCAAACTATTAGGCGAATGACCTATTAGATTGGTCAAAAAATGCTCCCTCCATAAAGGTATGTAGTTGCAAAATTTGGTAGAGATCGGATGATTAGGTTAATCGTAATTTGATTTTAGCTTTGAACATTCGTGTGGCCGCCATTACGTTTCAGTCAAGATGGCGGCGATATAAAACATGACACTGAGGTGCCCTTTGCTCGTGCTACCTCTGTACCAAATTTCGTTCCATTCGGTTCCACCGTGTTCGAATTAATAGGGGGAATCAATTTTTACATAAAGATGGCCGCCATCCGCAAACTATTAGGCTAATAACCTATTAGATTGGTCAAAGGATACTCCCACCATAAAGGTATGTTGTTGCAAAGTTTGGTAGAGATCGGATGGTTATGTTAGCCGTAATTTAACTTAAGCTTTGAACATTTGTGTGGCCGCCATTACGTTTCTGTCAATATGGCGGCGATATAAAACAAGACACTGAGATGCCCTTTGCTAGTGCTACCTCTGTACCAAATTTCGTTCCATTCAGTTTCACCGTGTTTGAATTAATAGGGGGAATTTATTTTCACACAAAGATGGCCGCCATTCGCAAACAATCAGGCTAATGACCTATTCATTTGGTCAAAGGATGCTTCCTCTATAAGGGTATGTTGTTGCAAAATTTGGTATAGATCGGATGATTAGGTTAATCGTAATTTGATTTAAGCTTTGAACATTTGTGTGGCCGCCATTACGTTTCCGTCAAGATGGCGGCGATATAAAACATGACACTGAGGTGCCTTTTGTTGGTACTACCTCTGTACCAAATTTCGTTCCATTCGGTTGCACCGTGTTCGAATTAATAGGGGGAATCGATTTTCACACAAAGATGGCCGCTGTCCGCAAACTATTACGCTGATGACCTATTAGTTTGGTCAAAGGATGCTCCCCCCATAAAGGTATGTTTTTGCAAAATTTGGTAGAGATCGGATGATTAAGCTAGTCGTAATTTGATTTAAGCTTTGAACATTTGTGTGGCCGCCATTACGTTTCCGTCAAGATGGCGGCGATATAAAACATGACACTGAGGTGCCTTTTGTTAGTACTACCTCTGTACCAAATTTCGTTCCATTCGGTTGCACCGTGTTCGAATTAATAGGGGGAATCAATTTTGACATAAAGATGGCCGCCATCCGCAAACTATTAGGCTAATGACCTATTAGATTGGTCAAAGGATGCTCCCTCCATAAAGGTATGTCGTTGCAATGTTTGGTAGAGATCGGATGGTTATGTTAGTCGTAATTTGATTTAAGCTTTAAACATTTGTGTGGCCGCCATTACGTTTCTTTCAATATGGCGGCGATATTAATCATGACACTGAGATGCTCTTTGCTAGTGCTATCTCTGTACCAAATTTCGTTCCATTCGGTTTCACCGTGTTTGAATTAATAGGGGGAATCGATTCTGACACAAAGATGGCCGCCATCCGCAAACTATTAGCCGAATGACCTATTAGATTGGTCAAAGGATGCTCCCTTCATAAAGGTATGTAGTTGCAAAATTTGGTAGAGATCGGATGATTAGGTTAATCGTAATTTGATTTTAGCTTTGAACATTCGTGTGGCCGCCATTACGTTTCAGTCAAGATGGCGGCGATATAAAACATGACACTGAGGTGCCCTTTGCTCGTGCTACCTCTGTACCAAATATCGTACCATTCGGTTCCACCGTGTTCGAATTAATAGGGGGAATCAATTTTGACATAAAGATGGCCGCCATCCACAAACTATTAGGCGAATGACCTATTAGATTGGTCAAAAAATGCTCCCTCCATAAAGGTATGTAGTTGCAAAATTTGGTAGAGATCGGATGATTAGGTTAATCGTAATTTGATTTTAGCTTTGAACATTCGTGTGGCCGCCATTACGTTTCAGTCAAGATGGCGGCGATATAAAACATGACACTGAGGTGCCCTTTGCTCGTGCTACCTCTGTACCAAATTTCGTCCATTCGGTTCCACCGTGTTCGAATTAATAGGGGGAATCAATTTTTACATAAAGATGGCCGCCATCCGCAAACTATTAGGCTAATAACCTATTAGTTTGGTCAAAGGGTACTCCCACCATAAAGGTATGTTGTTGCAAAGATTGGTAGAGATCGGATGGTTATGTTAGTCGTAATTTAACTTAAGCTTTGAACATTTGTGTGGCCGCCATTACGTTTCTGTCAATATGGCGGCGATATAAAACATGACACTGAGATGCCCTTTGCTAGTGCTACCTCTGTACCAAATTTCGTTCCATTCGGTTTCACCGTGTTTGAATTAATAGGGGGAATTTATTTTCACACAAAGATGGCCGCCATCCGCAAACAATCGGGCTAATGACCTATTCATTTGGTCAAAGGATGCTTCCTCTATAAGGGTATGTTGTTGCAAAATTTGGTAGAGATCGGATGATTAGGTTAATCGTAATTTGATTTAAGCTTTGAACATTTGTGTGGCCGCCATTACGTTTCCGTCAAGATGGCGGCGATATAAAACATGACACTGAGGTGCCTATTGTTAGTACTACCTCTGTACCAAATTTCGTTCCATTCGGTTGCACCGTGTTCGAATTAATAGGGGGAATCGATTTTCACACAAAGATGGCCGCTGTCCGCAAACTATTACGCTGATGACCTATTAGTTTGGTCAAAGGATGCTCCCCCATAAAGGTATGTTTTTGCAAAATTTGGTAGAGATCGGATGATTAGGCTAGTCGTAATTTGATTTAAGCTTTGAACATTTGTGTGGCCGCCATTACGTTTCCGTCAAGATGGCGGCGATATAAAACATGACACTGAGGTGCATTTTGTTAGTACTACCTCTGTAACAAATTTCGTTCCATTCGGTTGCACCGTGTTCGAATTAATAGGGGGAATCGATTTTCACACAAAGATGGCCGCCATCCGCAAACTATTACGCTGATGACCTATTCGTTTGGTCAAAGGATGCTCCCCCCATAAAGGTATGTTTTTGCAAAATTTGGTAGAGATCGGATGATTAGGCTAGTCGTAATTTGATTTAAGCTTTGAACATTTGTGTGGCCGCCATTACGTTTCCGTCAAGATGGCGGCGATATAAAACATGACACTGAGGTGCCTTTTGTTGGTACTACCTCTGTACCAAATTTCGTTCCATTCGGTTGCACCGTGTTCGAATTAATAGGGGGAATCGATTTTCACACAAAGATGGCCGCCATCCGCAAACTATTACGCTGATGACCTATTCGTTTGGTCAAAGGATGCTCCCCCCATAAAGGTATGTTGTTGCAAAATTTGGTAGAGATCGGATGATTAGGTTAGTCGTAATTTGATTTAAGCTTTGAACATTTGTGTGGCCGCCATTACATTTCCGTCAAGATGGCGGCGATATAAAACATGACACTGAGGTGTCCTTTGCTAGTGCTACCTTTATACCAAATTTCGTTCAATTCTCATTCACCGTGTTCGAATTGATAGGGGGGGACAGACATTCAGAGTACACACACTCACACACACACAGACACACACACACACACACACACAGACACACACACACACACACACAGACACACACACACACAGACACACACACAGACAGACACACTTTTTTCGCCCTGTGTTGATCTCATAAGTCTACTTTCATTTTTTGCAAAAATCGAAAGTAGGCTAAAAACAAGATGTTCAGTAAAGAACATATAGCCTACTTTCTCCTAAATGTATGAGTATAGTTATAACTCGTTGTTATTATCAATGAGTATAATAGAACTATTCTTTGTTGAAGACCTTAGAAACGATTTACCTCTACCAAACGCCACAACCTAGATAAAAACTGCTACCATCATTGAAGAAAGAAAGATAAGAAGTATATCGAGAATGTTATGGATCTGGAGACATAATCGACCGGACTGGCGGCGTGGCTCAGCGGTAACGTTCTCGCTTGCTGGGCCCTAGGTTGCAGGTTCGTATCCTGGCGCAGTCAGCTGGCATTTGAGGGTGCACAAATGCGAGGGAGCCGTGTCAGTACATTTACTGGCACGTTAAAGATCCCCTTCGGGCCAAAATTCCGGCACCCCGGTGTCTCTCAAATCAGCAGTAGTTAAAAGGGATGTAAAACCAATAACATTATTATTATTATTACGACCTGCCGTGGGCAACATCCAACTTGGAGTTGAGGCATGTCTTTACACGTCTGGTTGTGCATGGCTTTCACTACCCTAATTGAATTAACAAATCTTTCCATGACCCTACAGAGACGTGTGTATACAAACTATGTGGATATTTTCGATAATATAATCCTAACAGAGCGAGTGCATTCTAGCGGCCAGAAGAAGAAACTTTTCAATAAAATCTGGAAGTTACCTTTTTGGCAGCTAGATGTCTCGAGTAAATCTGCTGGCGAATTATGTTTTAATTAAATATATATTTTACACCATAATGTGCACAATATAACGCTTAATAACATTTTCAAGTAACGCAAAATAGGCTGTTACAAACCCTTTAAAATAAAAAGTTAAAATGTATCGTAGTATCATATTGTCATTCTTCAAATTCGATGCGCATAGAATGATAATGGTATAGTAATCAATGGATCCCCACGTAGACTAGTCGTGACATCTATTGGTGAAATATCGAAAAATATAATCCTAACAGAGCGAGTGCATTCTAGCGGCCAGAAGAAGAAACTTTTCAATAAAATCTGGAAGTTACCTTTTTGGCAGCTAGATGTCCCGAGTAAATCTGCTGGCGAATTATGTTTTAATTAAATATATATTTTACACCATAATGTGCACAATATAACGCTTAATTTTAAAACATCTGAGTCATTACAAAACAATAAACATATAACATTTCAAGCAAAAAAACTAGCTCTGCTCGGGTTTGAACCATAGGCATTTGAGCGATACGCTAACGCTCTTCCACTGAGCTAATTGTGTCAACGAATATCGTTCTATTTAAAATGACTTACATAGAACTTGTTAGCAAATGATTTATACTAAACGATTTCATCACTGGAGTATATTATTTATATATAAAGCATTTCATACAAAGTTTATTTATTTTTTATCAGTACGCTATATTGCATGCAATACTCAAATTAGTGAAATATAAGTCCGGCACAAGATATCCGCTGCCATCTTGTCTTATTACTGAATCAGTTCAGCTTTTTAAAATCACGTCTGCACTATAGTATTACAAAATAAACTTTTAATTTCGAACGTGCCTCTTCCTTTAGAACAGTTAAAACGATTCTCGGCTCGATAATCGGAACTGGTGGGTTCCATGATATGGATTATAAAGTTTGCATAATTCGCACGGCCACCATCCTGAAATGGTATGGCGGACGACCTTGTAATTTGGTCACAAGACGCATCCTATACGAAGGTATGTTGTTACCAAATTTGGTAGAGATCGGATGATTTGGTTAGTCGTTATTTGATTTTACGTTTTGAACGTTTGAGTGGCCGCCATTCAGTTTTAGTAAAGATGGCGGCGATATAAAACATGACACTGAGGTGTCCTTTGCTAGTGCTACCTTTGTACCAAATTTCGTTCAATTTGCATTCACCGTGTTCGAATTGATAGGGGGGGACAGACATTCAGAGTACACACACTCACACACACACACAGACACACACACACACACACACACACACACACACACACACAGACTCACACACACACATACACACAAACACACACAGACTCACACACACACATACACACACACAGACAGACACACTTTTTTTTCGCCCTGTGTTGATCTCATAAGTCTACTTTCATTTTTTGCAAAAATCGAAAGTAGGCTAATGAAAGTTTGTCTGTTTTTTTCTGAATTTCCAAGGAAATTTGCGTTATTTGCGCGTTTCAGACTGTTTTATGACGGATGCGCGCAAAAATATTTTTTTTTGTCTGTCTGTCTGTCTGTGGACTATTTTGTGTCCTTATAACTTGAGAACGGCTGGGTGGATCAACGTAAAATTTGATACAGATGTCCATCAGAAGCACCACACTAATCATTGGTGTAACTCATCTCCGTACCTCTCATAAAAGCGGGCCTACCCCTAAAGGGACCCCGAAAACCACATTTTAAGGCCCTAAAACCAACAGTTTTTGAGAAAACTAATTTCATTTAATAATCTGATGAAAGAATATAAGCCTCCGTGGCTTAGGCGGCAGCACGCCGGCCTCTCACCGCTGGGTCCGTGGTTCAAATCCCGGTCACTCCATGTGAGATCTGTGCTGGACAAAACGGAGGCAGACAGGTTTTTCTCCGGGTACTCCGGTTTTCCCTGTCAAAATTTCATTCCAGCAACACTCTCCACTATCATTTCATTTCATTTCATCTGTCATTCATTTAATCATTGCCCCAGAGGAGTGCGTCAGGCCTCGGCAGCCGGCACAGTTCTTATCCTAGCCGCTAGATAGGGGCTTCATTCATTCCATTCCTGACCCGGTCGGAGACTGGAAGCAGGCTGTGGATTTTCATTTCAATCTGATGAAAGAATGCAAGCTGGTAACCATGACAACTAAATCTCAGAGGACCATCTATTTCTGTAAGCCGCAATGCAATTCCATCTATTACATTACTGTGAAGTTTGCAAACGGCTATAAGGTTATCACGGAACCAAATTAAGCTGTAAAATTCATCAATACCTATAATGAGCTTAAGGGGGTCAAGGGATACACCAGAATTTTGTCACGCGATTTTCACGTGCGGGTGTGGTACGGAAGGTCTTTCATATCCCTATCCTTATATTGTATTTATTATATTATCATTATTATTATTATGATGATGATGATGATGATGATTATTATTATTATTAGTATTATTATATTTTGGCATACAACGACGAGACAGAGCTCATTATTAGCCCCTCGGTGGCAGAAACAAAACACGAGGGTTCCCGAAAACTACATTTTAAGGTTCTAAAACCAACAGTTTCTGAGATATTCCCAGAAAACTAATTTTATTTAATAAACTAATGAAGGAATGCAAGCCGGCAACCATGACAACAGGTTATCAAGAGAAGACATCCAACGTTCCATCTATTTCTGTAAAAATCAATGCCACTCCACTTATTACATTTCTGTGAAAGATTGCAAATGGCTATAAGGTTATCACGGAACCAACTTAGACTGTAAAATTCATCAATGCGCATAAGGGGGTCAAGGGGTACCCTAGAATTTTTTCACGTGATTTACACGTGTGATATGTCGTACAGAATTGTATCTCCAAACGGCAACATTATTTTCAAAAAATACTCAATCGAAATAGTATTTTTTGTGGCTATTAGGAATTTGGGCCATTGTAGGCTAGAAAAAAACTGAATATCCATGCACCACAAGCCTTTATAATTTGTTAAAAGGTGTCTTCCTGTGGATGGGGACTTTACACAACGGTGAGGGTCAGTCTTTATGTGAGGTGTATTGCGTTTCGTCTACGAGGTTTTCAATTTTATTTTCACGTAAGGAAGTACACGTTAGGTGAATTTAGATTGAGCACATTCTAACTTTTTATTTTTCGACAAACGGGTTCATCGTAAGGATGATTTTGTTTGAAACTGTGTAGTTGATATACCCATATTCGGACTTCTGGGTGATATGTTGTAGGTTGGTAGGTTGGTTCCTCAGTTTAGAAGCTGCAACAACGCGTTCACGTAGCCTCGTGTGAGAAGAATCTGTCTGCTAACCGGTGTTAGTTGTGATGGCTCTATTAGTGTGTGTTATCTGTATTTCAGGTAAGGACTGCAGACGATCACACCTAGCTGTGACTTGGCTACTAGATGCCACCGCAACCGGCAAACTTTGGAACTATTAGAGCATTAATCAAATCTAACCTACAAATTTAGCTTCACACAATTGTAGTTAGTGGAAGGTTCTATTACATGCCATAAATCTATGACATGGGACCGCCGGCTTTACTTCCCCTCCGAAGTAAGGCATACTTAGGGATTTTCGGCCTTTCTGTGTATCTTTATGTACGCCTATAACTCGTGTTCGAATGTTTGGAGCATCGTAAAATTAGGTATCCATGAGAGTCAATAACCAATCATTTATAAAACTCTTTACCGTACTTCTCATAGAAGGATTGGTATAGGAAGAAACTTTTCAAAATACATGGTAAAATAGGCGAAATATAAAAATTATCCTAGAATTGGCTGTTCCAAATCCACGAGTTTGAGTATGCGTACACGCGAGTACTCAGCAGTGATGCTCAGAGCACGGCTGGGGAGGGACTGGGGGTGATAGCCAATACGTCACTGGGTGAAGGTCATGACACAAGTGCATGCGCTTCCTGCCAGTATTGAGGTATTCACCGCGCAGTGACGGCAGCCCACACGGCAGAGCTGCAGGTTTACTCACGCGAGGCGGCGAGTAATCGAACGGTCACTGGCGAGCTGCTCGCCTGGAACAGCCTGTCCTAGAAGGACGACCAAAGCATATGTTGCGCTTCTCAATGTGAGACATAAAATTCGGGAGTCTATAAAGAGTCTCCGAAAACCACATTTTAAGGCCCTTAAATTAACAGTGTGTGTGATATTCCCAGAATACTAACTTCGCTCTGATAAACATATTAAGGAATAACAAGCCCCTAACCATTGCAACAGTAGCTCAATTGATAACGTCTGGTTATTAATACCGAAGACCGTTCGAAGAGAGGGTACTTCTGCTAGTAATAAAAATAAATCTGAATTATATATCCCTGGAATAGAATATGAGGTTAACGTTGCGTTGGTTGGCTGGAATAGATGCAAGTGAATTTATTCAATTTATTTCCATGGAACATGCACTGCAAGCGAACTTGAGTGTTGGGAGTAACGGAACACGCCTTGCACTCACTTAAGGGTATTTACTTAAACAAGTTAAGTAGAAGGAAGGATAATCTAATCAGGAGGTTGGCAGTTGCCTGTTAAGTGAGAGAAATGTAATTAATTCACGTTAAGTGCTGTATTGACACGAGTCTAGGTCCCTGTAAAGATAGATCCGAGAATCTCCTCGCAGTAGTATACAAGAGTAGGCTACGTCTTATTCATATTCGGGAGATCAAATAATGTACAAATCTTTCAACAGCTTATCCCAACTAATCGAGGTCACCGGAACCAGCCTGGTTCAGTTTGGTTTTGGCCGATTTTTTTTTACGGCTGGACGACATTCTTCACACCACGTGATTTTTCAGTTATAAATTCCAACCCACTGTCACCAGAAATTGAATCCTGGCCGTCCGGGTAAAGAAGTACAACTAAACTATTGTGCTATTACGCTCCCCAGGAAGTAAAAACAATCTATTATTATTAATAACATCATTATTAATTATAATAATTATTAATGTTCCGAAAGGGCCTCCGTGGCTTAGGCGGCAGCACGCCGGCCTCTCACCGCTGGGTCCGTGGTTCAAATCCCGGTCACTCCATGTGAGATCTGTGCTGGACAAAACGGAGGCAGACAGGTTTTTCTCCGGGTACTCCGGTTTTCCCTGTCAAAATTTCATTCCAGCAACACTCTCCACTATCATTTCATTTCATCTGTCATTCATTTAATCATTGCCCCAGAGGAGTGCGTCAGGCCTCGGCAGCCGGCACAGTTCATATCCTCGCCGCTAGATGGGAGCTTCATTCATTCCATTCCTGACCCGGTCGGTCGACTGGAAGCAGGCTGTGGATTTTCATTTTCATTAATGTTCCGAGAAGGAAAAGGAAGGAAGCTTGTAGTTTAACGTGACCGTTAATCTCACGATCATGAGCCACGGGACCTCCTTTTTACGTGGAATCCGAACCACAGGACATGGCATTTCACTTCGAAAATCTCACATGCACTGACCGGGAATCGAACCCGGACCGCCTTGGTGAGAGGCATACAGCTAGACCGCTGAGCCACCACGCCCCCAAATGTTCCGAGAATTTATGAGTTTGCTGATAAACTCATGAGTGCGCAGATGTGTGAAGATATATGCATTGAAACTCGCAACCATCGATGGCATTTATTACGACTGTCTCACGAATTGAATAATAATATTGTATCCGAATTTATTTGTTTACAGTGTTCACCCCCACGTTTTCTGATGGTATTATGTTTGGTTTTTAGGTTAGAAACATGGCTGCCTCATGCTCGGCTGCTGCAGGGAGTTTAGTGCTGTGTGCTAGCTAGATACTCTGTGGTCCAGCAATGAGGGAGCAGGGGGCTTTGCCCAATGACGTTTTTTCTGTGTATATTCCTTTTATGATAGTCAGTTGTTGAGATTTCTTCTATGATGGAAAACGAATAATAATGGGGAGGTTATCTGTTTTTGTGGAGAGTGAAAAAGGTGATATTCTGAGAATGGTTAGGAGAAGTCTGCTTGTTGGAGAGGATATGTGCAGGCTTGTTGAGAGTGGATTGGGTTGTTTATTTCTTCTTCTTTGAATGTATATGTAGGAGGACTTTGAATGAAAAGGAATAAGATGAAATGTTTTTGGATGTATGGTCATATGATGTCTTGATGTATGCTGATGTTGAAAAAGATGTTTTAAGAAAATGCAAGAAGAAAAGAAAGGAGCAGAAGAATATTCAGCATTGTGAGGGGTATTTTTCCCTCATGAAGGTTGTTGTGGATACTGTGAGAGAGATCCAGGCAATGGAAACTTGCTTACATGTACTCAAGTATGTATTTCTTATTTCGTTATGTGCGTAACACGGGCGCGGATTCAAAGGGAGGTCATGACCCCGACCCCCCCCCCCCCCCCAAATGGAGACAATTTTTTTGCAAACTCAAAAAACGAAAACACAATAACCAGACAAATAAAACTTAACGAATTTTAACTGAAAAACAGATTTTTTCATTTTATTCATTAAATTACTGTAAATACCTTTATTGCAATTATCATGTTGTGTTACAAGTGTACATATTTACAAATTCATTCCTGTTATATAAAAACGATTATTTATATAACAAAATCAACTCGTCTATTTTGTTTAGTAAACCTTGTGATTACCGAATCGATGTTTATAGTGATGTCACGATGAATGTGCAGCAATGCACGGATAGGAATTTGGGGCTCTTTCGCACCAAAAAAATTTGCCGACGTCCAAACTGCAAGCTTGGTTGGCAATTTAAGCCGTGACTTTCTCCCTTTGTCGATACCAACTCGACTTGCCGAAACTGTAACGTACCTTGATACTTTTCTCGAAGCTCGATGTAAAAGTCGCAAAACACGCATTTCAATGTGTACAAATATTTTGGTGCGCTAAACGCATCAAATTTCTATCCATGTAGCTTGCAAAAAATTTGGTCTGGTTTTGTACGTTTGGTTATTTTGTGATTGCGTTTTAGTGATACCATTTTTCTTAACAATTTCGATTCTCTAACCCCCCTCCCCCCCAAGCCAAACTCTAGATCCTCGCCTGCCGTAACATCATCTCTACCCTGAAGATCATTATTAGAAGAAAGAAATTTAGTTACGTTGATTGCCCAACGGTGGGGCTTGTTTTTGTTGTTGGTTGACCCCGACCAATATAATAAAAAGATTTGTTTCATTGATCGCCCAACGTAGGGGGTTTGTTGTTGTTGGTTGACCCCGACTGTTACTACTATTTAAATGTATTTCAATAATAATTTTAGTAATAATGATAATACTAATAATGAATAGTGAACCGTATTTGTATGAGCCATCCGCTGGCTTTATTTGTATGCGGATTCGACGCGTCACAGTTCTGGCAGGGGCTATCGTCTTGGTTATTCGTATAATCGCAGTTTTTCAACAAATTGTCGATATTTATAAAACCAGAGTGCAAATCGTCACTGCTGCGGGTAATTCTTTTTCTTTTGAATGCTCATTTGTTAGGATCGGTTACTAGCGGAATTACTGCACCCTCAAATGCCTTTGATTGGGCCAGGATTCGATCCTGCAACCTTGGGATCGGCAGGCGAGAACATTACCGCTGAGCCACGCAGCTAGTCTATTTATTTAACAATATGAAGGTACGCAGGCATAAACCCAAATACTTTCCTTCTTGATAAGTTATATCTAGTTCAAAAATGCAAAATATATCAATGAGAAAAAAAAAAGAGAAAAAGAATACACAATTGAAGAACAATGAAGAAATACTACGAAAGAGTATGTGAATAATGCCAGTGGGTGGGGTTCGGTGGTTAGGTGGGCATCGAGAGAGGGGAGCTGTAGGCGAAACAGCGAGTATTCTCCGTCAATGAGCGCCCAGGGTCTGTACAGGAAACACTCCAAGTTAATCTGTATTGTTCATTCTCCATACTCTGTATTACCAATAATGAACGCTGACGTCTGTCAAAGCTAGCATGTGGGGAAATGCTGCGTTGCCACTGAGACAGGTCATGGCTTATAACATTCCAAGAGAATTGCAGGAAGACACAAATACTGGGGAAGTTAGCCACCTGCATTTTGGTCTAATGACAGTGGTGAGTCAAGGCACAGTAGAACCATTGAACTCTAGGTATTACTGGAATGCCGACTGTATGGGAGCAAAGTGCGGCTTTTGGTGCGACTAGTTACGCCTGGTAGTGCACATCAAGGAGGCGAGCTTGACGTATACGAACGCAAGGATGATGTATGTACGTACGTACGACGGGATACAAGTAAAAGAGGTACTTTTGAACAGTTAGGCGAACGGTAAACTAAACGGAACTTACGCCGAAATACATATTTCAAAATATCATAGTAATTTGATACTTAAAATGGCTAGGAATATACGCCAATATAAAATATTATATTGCAGCCTGATTGTTCATCATTTTTATCCTTAGATCAAAGGCAGCATACACAATAACTATAGGCCTACTGGCAAAAAATACAAGCGTACGTACATTAAAATAAAATAAAAAATAAGGTTAGACAGGGAATGACTAAGAATAAAGAACAAAAGATATGGTAATTTTTATTCAACATTTTTAGCCTACTTTCGATTTTAGCAAAAAATGAAAGTAGACTTATGAGATCACTACAGGGCCAAAAATTGTGTGTCTGTCTGTGTGTGTGTATGTGTGTGTGTGAGTCTGTGTGTGTGTGTGTGTACTCTGAATTCTGTCCCCCCCCCCTATCAATTCGAACACGGTGAAACCGAATTGAACGAAATTTGGTACAGAGGTAGAACAAGCAAAGGGCACCTCAGTGTCATGTTTTATATCGCCGCCATCTTTACCAAATCTGAATGGCGGCCACTCAAACGTTCAAAACGTAAAATCAAATAGCGACTAACCAAATTATCCGATCTCTACCAAATTTGGTAATAACATACTTTCATATAGGACGCATCTTGTGACCAAACTACAAGGTCATCCGCCGTACCATTTCAGGATGGCGGCCGTGCGAATTATGCAAACTTTATAATCCATATCATGGGACCCACCAGTTCCCATTATCGAGCCGAGAATCGATTTAACTGTTCTAAAGGAAGAGGCACGTTCGAAATTAAAAGTTTATTTTGTAATACTATAGTGCAGAAGTGATTTTAAAAAGCTGAGCCGTCTCGGTAAGAAGACAAGATGGCAGCGGATATCTTGTGCCTGACTTATATTTCACTAATTTGAGTATTGCATGCAATATAGCGTACTGATACAAAATAAATAAACTTAGTATGAAATGCTTTATACATAAATAATATACTTCACTGATGAAATCGTTAGGTCTAAATCATTATTTGCCAACAAGTTCTATGTAAGTCATTTTATATAGATCAATGTTAGTTGGCACAAATGGCTTCGTGGTAAAGCGTTAGTCTGTCATTCATATGCCTATGATTCAAACCCCATCAGAGTTTGGTTTTTTGCTTGAAATTTTACATATTTGTTGCTTTGTAATGACTCAGACATTTTAAAATTAAGCCTTATATTGTGCATATTACGGTGCAAAACATATATTTAATGAAAACATAATTCGCCAGCAGATTTGCTCGAGACATATAGCAGCCAAAAAGGTAACTGCACGCCGGCCTACTTATTAACTTCCAGATTTTATCGAAAAGTTTCTTCTTATGGCCGCTAGAATGCACTCGCCCTGTTAGGATTATATTGTTCGATATTTCTCCACTAGATTTCACGACTGGTCTACATCGGACTCCATTGATAGTATACCATTGGCATTCTATGCGCATCGAATTTGAAGAATGACAGGATGATACTATGATACATTTTTACTTCTTATTATAAAGGGTTTGTTACAGCCTATTGTGCGTTATTTGAAAATGTTATTTGAAGTAAAGAACAAAACGATTTCACATAGTAACTGAATTCTAGCCGCTGGTACTAGTACAGGTTATTAATACTTTTATTTCAGGCAAATAGCAATCGAAAATATCCACATAGTTTGTATACACACGTCTCTGTAGGGACACGGAAAGATTTGTTAATTCAATTGGGGTTGTGAAAGCCATGCACAACCAGACGCGTAAAGACATGCCTCAACTCAAAGTTGAATGTTGCCCACGGCAGGTCGATTATGTAATAATAACAATAATAATAATGTTATTTGTTTTACGACCCTTTTAACTACACTGGCTTTTAGAGACGCCGGGGTGCCGGAATTTTGCCCCGAAGGGGAACTTTAACGTGCCAGTAAATATACTGACACGGCTCCTTCGCATTTGTGCACCCTCAAATGCCAGCTGACTGCGCCAGGATACGAACCTGCAACCTAGGGCCCAGCAAGCGAGAACGTTACCGCAGAGCCACGCAGCCAGTCCGGTCGATTATGTCTCCAGATCCATAACATTCTTGAGATACTTCTTATCTATCTTTCTTCAATGATGGTAGTAGTTTTTTTCTAGGTTGTGGCGTTTGGTAGAGGTAAATAGTTTCTAAGGTCTTCAACCAAGAAATGATTCTATTATACTCTTTGATAATAACAACGAGTTATAACTATACTCATACATTTAGGAGAAAGTAGGCTATATGTTCTTTACTGAACATCTTGTTATTAACTCAAAGGCAGCATTCATATGTGTGTGAATATGCATAAGCCTACAACTAAACAATTAAATTGATGCTTAGTGAACAAAAATACATACTTTATTTATGCAAAACAACCACATGTTCTATATTCTTAAAGGTAATGGTGCATGTTGCTCAGCGGTCAAGCTATTCACCTCTCACCAAGGTGAACCAGGTTCGATTACCGGCCATTGCATGTGAAATTTTCGAAGTGAAATGCCATGTCCTGTGGTTCGGATTCCACGTAAAATGGAGATCCCTTGGCTCATGATCACAAGATTAACGGTCACGTAAAATTACAACCTTCTTTTTCATCAAAGCAGGTCGAAACTTAGACCTCACATAAGTCATACAGCAAACAAACAGGGTCCTGCAGGAAGGATCCCGTAAGCCGATTTTTTTTTATCGTCTCCAAGACTGATATCATAAAAGTATACTGGAAAATGGGAAATTTTATGCATATGCTGATGAAAAAATTAACAGTAAATATTAGAACTCAGCAATTCTTCTAGGTTTGTGCCGTGTCTTGTGTGGGGTTTCGCCTAGGACACCAAGCTAGGCTCATCGGCGGGCTCTTGGTGTCCCCGCCCGGATCCCCACAGGAGTGACGAACTGCGCGCCACCTCCCTTTATCTCCCTATAAAGGCTTCCAAAAAGATGGTATATTGGCTTTCACGGCCGGTGAATTAAAACTCAGCAATTCTTCTAGGTTTGTGCCGTGTCTTGTGTGGGGTTTCGCCTAGGACACCAAGCTAGGCTCATCGGCGGGCTCTTGGTGTCCCCGCCCGGACCCCCACAGGAGTGACGAACTGCGCGCCACCTCCCTTTATATAAGGTGCAACTACACCACTTGACTACGAGAACTAAAAGTTCAAGCAGCCTTAACCTCCCTATGAAGGCTTCCAAAAAGATGGTATATTGGCTTTCACGGCCGGTGAATTAAAACTCAGCAATTCTTCTAGGTTTGTGCCGTGTCTTGTGTGGGGTTTCGCCTAGGACACCAAGCTAGTCTCATCGGCGGGCTCTTGGTGTCCCCGCCCGGACCCCCACAGGAGTGACGAACTGCGCGCCACCTCCCTTTATATAAGGTGCAACTGCACCACTTGACTACGAGAACTAAAAGTTCAAGCAGCCTTAACCTCCCTATGAAGGCTTCCAAAAAGATGGTATATTGGCTTTCACGGCCGGTGAATTAAAACTCAGCAATTCTTCTAGGTTTGTGCCGTGTCTTGTGTGGGGTTTCACCTAGGACACCAAGCTAGGCTCATCGGCGGGCTCTTGGTGTCCCCGCCCGGACCCCCACAGGAGTGACGAACTGCGCGCCACCTCCCTTTATATAAGGTGCAACTGCACCACTTGACTACGAGAACTAAAAGTTCAAGCAGCCTTAACCTCCCTATGAAAGCTTCCAAAAAGATGGTATATTGGCTTTCACGGCCGGTGAATTAAAACTCAGCAATTCTTCTAGGTTTGTGCCGTGTCTTGTGTGGGGTTTCGCCTAGGACACCAAGCTAGGCTCATCGGCGGGCTCTTGGTGTCCCCGCCCGGACCCCCACAGGAGTGACGAACTGCGCGCCACCTCCCTTTATATAAGGTGCAACTGCACCACTTGACTACGAGAACTAAAAGTTCAAGCAGCCTTAACCTCCCTATGAAGGCTTCCAAAAAGATGGTATATTGGCTTTCACGGCCGGTGAATTAAAACTCAGCAATATAAAGGGTGGTGGCGCGCAGTTCGTCACTCCTGTGGGGGTCCGGGCGGGGACACGAAGAGCCCGCCGATGAGCCTAGCTTGGTGTCCTATGCGAAACCCCACACAAGCCACGGCACAAACCTAGAAGAATTGCTGAGTTTTAATTCACCGGCCGTGAAAGCCAATATACCATCTTTTTGGAAGCCTTCATAGGGAGGTTAAGGCTGCTTTAGTTCTCGTAGTCAAGTGGTGCAGTTGCACCTTATATAAAGGGAGGTGGCGCGCAGTTCGTCACTCCTGTGGGGGTCCGGGCGGGGACACCAAGAGCCCGCCGATGAGCCTAGCTTGGTGTCCTAGGTGAAACCCCACACAAGACACGGCACAAACCTAGAAGAATTGCTGAGTTTTAATTCACCGGCCGTGAAAGCCAATATACCATCTTTTTGGAAGCCTTCATAGGGAGGTTAAGGCTGCTTGAACTTTTAGTTCTCGTAGTCAAGTGGTGCAGTTGCACCTTATATAAAGGGAGGTGGCGCGCAGTTCGTCACTCCTGTGGGGGTCCGGGCGGGGACACCAAGAGCCCGCCGATGAGACTAGCTTGGTGTCCTAGGCGAAACCCCACACAAGACACGGCACAAACCTAGAAGAATTGCTGAGTTTTAATTCACCGGCCGTGAAAGCCAATATACCATCTTTTTGGAAGCCTTCATAGGGAGGTTAAGGCTGCTTGAACTTTTAGTTCTCGTAGTCAAGTGGTGTAGTTGCACCTTATATAAAGGGAGGTGGCGCGCAGTTCGTCACTCCTGTGGGGGTCCGGGCGGGGACACCAAGAGCCCGCCGATGAGCCTAGCTTGGTGTCCTAGGCGAAACCCCACACAAGACACGGCACAAACCTAGAAGAATTGCTGAGTTTTAATTCACCGGCCGTGAAAGCCAATATACCATCTTTTTGGAAGCCTTCATAGGGAGGTTAAGGCTGCTTGAACTTTTAGTTCTCGTAGTCAAGTGGTGCAGTTGCACCTTATATAAAGGAAGGTGGCGCGCAGTTCGTCACTCCTGTGGGGGTCCGGGCGGGGACACCAAGAGCCCGCCGATGAGCCTAGCTTGGTGTCCTAGGCGAAACCCCACACAAGACACGGCACAAACCTAGAAGAATTGCTGAGTTTTAATTCACCGGCCGTGATAGCCAATATACCATCTTTTTAGTAAATATTAGGCCTAGGTCTACATACTTCAACGTGTAGGCTACTTGTCGTTCAATAACTCTCGGTCTTTTCTTGGGTGGCTGAAGCAGGTGTTGTGGGAAATTGAAAAATGCAGGTACCGCATCATCTTTAAGCAGTGGTTTGTTTCTATTTGAATGAAACAAGTAGCATGATTTATAAAAGTGTTCACAGCTATAACCCATTTCGTTAATAGGCCTACATCTGGACATTTCCATTGCAATCTGTAATATAAGCTAGGCCTAGGTTATAATTCTGTGACTAATAACTTATAACCTACAATAGGGCCTACGTGTATTTGTCATATGCTATTTTGGCCTATTGTGTCAAAATTTGATGTAAGACGTATCCATAAACGCAGAATAGGCTACTTCCTTACAAATCTCAATTCGAAAATAAAGTAGACCGTAAACCTACCGTATTATTGGATAATACCATACATATAACGTTGCACAGAGGTACGTACGATCAAATTATGAAAAGAATCACGACATATCAGCTGACTTGCATTCTAGAGTTCAATGGTATGACAGTTTTTGGTGCGACTAGTTACGCCTGGTCGTGCACGTCAAGGAGGCGATGACCAGGAAGCAGTTTTCAGCGAGGGTTACCATGGGAGGAGGCGTTCCAGTAGTACCTACAGTTCAATGAGTAGAACTCTGCGTCAAATCATGTGCTCACTGCTTTGTCTGCAGACAATGCAACACTGCTCGCTGTTGCCATGGCGACCGTTACTCCTCTCGTCTCCACTCCTCACCTCACCCGTCACTTGCCACGATGGGTGAGTGGTCAACGTGGTCAACTAACCCCAAGCTTGCAGGTTGGCTCCTGGCCGTGGAAAGTGATTTTTGAAAGGAGCAAAAATTACGACACGCATGTCATACGATGTCGGCATGTCATAGAACCCATTTGAATTCAGTAGGCCATGTTCATAATGGCAAAATTAATCTCGGGAGTTTCCGTCAACACAAAGTTCCTAATTTCTCTACTTTTTGTTGTTGTTGTTGTTGTTGTTGTTGTGTGGCCTCCTGTGAGGCCGAGTGCAGGTCTTTCTGGTCGACGCCCGTGGGCGACCTGCGCGTTGGGATGAGAGAGGGAATGGGTGAAGATGAATGAAACTGGGCAAGGATGTGGAAGGAAGCGGCCGTGGCCTGTCAGAAGGTACCGTCCCAGCATTTGCCTGGTGTTGAAAATGGGGAAACCACGGAAAACTATTTCAAGGACGGCCGACGGAGGGGCTTGAATCCACGCGTCTACCGAATCAGCAGAGAGCTTGGCCCCATGACCTAACGCTGCACTTTAGCCAGCGTAGCCACTACTGTCGGCATTTCTCTGCTAGAAAGCGCTATAGTGTTCAAGGAACTTAGATATCTAACCTCCTTGACTTTCATACTGCTTCAAGGAACAACAAAATTCGACATACAAGCTACTCTCTGGGTGTCAAATAACAAAGCTTGCACCCGGCATTCGAGGCCATATGATATTATTATTATTATTATTATGTCACCCTTCAAGTGATGACAGCCGTCACCGTTCACCTTTCGTAAATCAAAGTATAGAACAGTCCAGTTCGACCCCGGCTAGGTAGAGCCAGACGAGGCTAGACGTTTCGAGACTTTCACTCATTTCTCTCTCTCATACAGTATGACATAAGCAAGTGCACAACTGAGAGAGGAGAGACAGTTTAGAGCAGGCGTTCTCAACCTGGTGATCGCGAGCACAAGCTCCACCGAAATCAATTCTCCAATTCAAATTCTGTTGCACGAACCGGAACAATAGTGCGTTCATTAGAAGTTTTGACAGTCGAAAATTTTATCATTTTGTGAAATAGTAGTCTACTTATTAACGTACAGTGGGGGCTGGGGAACAATACCTTCTCTTTTTGCTGCAACGTGTAGAAAATTTCGTATCTCAAATGCCACCATTAATACCATAGCAGTAACAGCCCTTAAAGGATCCAATAGTATTTTGAAAAATCACCTATATTCGTAAATTATGTGTATTTTAAAGCTGAATTGCTTTTTTAATTATTTGTTTTGAGTTGCGGTTTGACCACTCTTCAGGTCTTTTATTCTAATTCTTATGTTTGCCATACATTTCATAGTTCATTAGTCGTATTTTGTTAACCTTCTAATTTTTCTTCTTTCACCTCATTATGATTGTTAAGCTTTGTATATTGGCAGCCTTGTAAGTCGAGGAAGCATAAGCAATAAATAATAGTTGGACATCCCTGTTTTATGAGGAATGTGAAAGATGGTGATTTGACTCAAATGTCCACACATAAATGTATCTTTCTGCATGAGTCATGGAAGAAGTTGTAGGATGCCTGATGAGCGGTGAATCCCTAGCTATTTCAGCTCTTCAGAGGGAGAGAAAGGGATAGGACTAGAAAATAGATTCTTCTTCTTTTATTCAATTTAATGGTGCTTGGGTACTGGGTTAGGCATTAAGTTGGTGCTCGCAGTCTTAAAAGGCTGAGAAGCCTGGTTTAGAAAGACAGTGAGAGATGTTAGATAGTTTTTCTTTCGAGCTATGACAAGCAGTGTGTTCGCCAATGCAGTTACGTTAAGCAGTTCAGGGCGCATATCTGTTAGGTACGACAGGGTGTATGTGTGTTCATGAAACCAGTCATATATTCATGCAGAAGTGTGAAGTCAACATGAAAATGGGAGTATCCACTCTCTCTGTTGCTCTGCCAAGATTTTGCGTCAGCTGTGAAGCGTCACATGCTCCATAGTGACTTGAGAGAGGGGTCCTCGTGACCAACCGGTATCGATGCCCTTGGTGCTAACTGGAGGCTGTAAGATGATTTTGTTGGCGTACTTTATCGAAGGTCTTGATATTAGTTCCTAAGAAAAGCTTTATGAATCAATTTAGGTATTATTGAAAATCTTAAGATATGATGAAAAGAGTTTTTAACTACGCAGTGCTTAAACCACACTCAATTTTTCGTTTTTAGGAAGAAACAAAGTAATTCGTAATAAATCCATCTGATATCTTGTCGGTGTCATGCGGGTGTACTTTACTGTTCGTTAATTTATTTACTTGTTCCAAGTTCTCTTTTAAATTGCTCTCAGATTCAACTTAGAACTTTCTCCAGACTAGTTTGAGTGGAAGTGGATGTGGGTACATTAAGACAAATATAGAACTATTCTGACTGAATTCTTGTATTTCCATTGACATTAACTGCAGCTACGCCATCGAATTCCAAGAATCCCATTACGTGTCGGTTCCAGACGTATTATATACTCGGAATTTATTTAATTGATTAATTTCAATCATGCCCGCTGATGAACCAGTTTAGTGTTCCTAGGTGAAACTCCACACAATACACGGCATAAACCTAGAAAAATTGCTGAGTTTTGTTTAATTTATTTGGGGATTTCTTGAGATGAGAGCAGAAGTTGGGACTTTAGAACATTACGGTATATAGGATTTTCCAGAATTACTATTACACACTTCTAGGGGTTGTAGAGAATGTTGTTGTTGTTTGAGTCTTAAGTCTTTTGACTGGTTTGATGCAGCGCTGCATGCCTCCCTGTTCTGAGATAATCGTTTCATCTCTACATAGCTACCACACCCTACGTCCGAGGCAATCTGTTTAACATATTCTAATCTTGGTCTACCGCTACAGTTCTTGTCCTCGACCCTTCCTTCCATAATTAAGCTTGCTATTCCTGGGTGTCTTAGTATGTGTCCTACCAACCTATCTCTCCTCTTCATGAGCAGTCGCCAGAAACATCTCTCCTCTCCCACTAGTCTTAATATATCTTCGTTTATAACCCTATCTACCCATTTGATCTTCATCATTCTCCTGTAACACAACATTTCAAACGCTTCAATTCTCCTCTTTTCTGCTGCACCAATAGTCCAAGTTTCACTTCCATAGAGTGCCACGCTCCAGACAATGGCCTTCAAAAATGACTTCCTAACACCTAAATCTATATTCGATGTCAACAGATTCCTTTTCTGTAGAAATGCTTTCCTTGCCAGAGCTAACCAACTTATTATATTCTCTTTGCTTCGTCCATCACTGGTTATTTTGCTTCCTAAATAACAGAAGTCTCCTACTTCCTTTAGTTTTTCACCTGCCAATTTGATGTCCATAGATGATTCTGATTTATTTCGGCTGCATTCCAATATTTTTGTTTTACATTTATTAATTTTCATCATGAATTCCTTCCTCAAGACGGAGTCAATACCATTCATAAAAGTCCTCTCGGCACGCCGGAAGGCGGAGGTAGATTTCACCGGACAAACTTGGGGATAGGCGAAAATAGGCAGAATATGCAGGTTTTCGTAGAAGGATCAGACCTCATTTATTGCGAGAAGGTATTTTATAATTGGAGCTTAATTAACTTTGTTTTTCGTCATTTTATGCTTATTTTAAACATTTTATTGTCTTATGGGAACGGTAACCTTCTTGTCATTTGGGGTCCATTTTTATACTTGTGGTCACACTGTCCTTATGCAAGGTTTCAACACTGATGTGTAACTATGTAACGGTCTGTTACTTCCTCACGCAAAATTATATCTCCCGCAGAGATTTTGGTTGGTTTCTCAGTTTAGGGGCGGCGACAACGCGGTCATGTAACCCCGTGTACTTAGGGATGGCTGTATTAGTCTGTAATTCAGGTAAGGACTACAGACGGTCAATTTCAAGCAGTAGTTCCTAATGTTGCTACCAGGTACTACCGTCAACGACACCTACCCGTGAACTTGGCTACTAGATGCCACCGCAGCCAGCAACTCGCAACGAACGTTGGAATTTCCCCTCCAAAGGAAAGCATACTGAGGGATTTTTAGCGCTCTTAGAAAATCCGACGATTTCGGCCGGCTTTGAACTCGCGACCTTGGGCATAGACATTCAGCATGCTTGATACCAGTTACGTCACCGAAGCCGCTTCACACTTAGTCAGATGGAATTCTGAATATGATCTCGTGCAAGTGCGTTATCTTGGCAACGTCTGATGGCTCATCCCTCATCAATTTAGTAGAGTTGCCATGGCAAGCACTGATAGCTCTTGGCATTTTCTTATAATTCCGAAATCATTTTTCTCATCCCTTGGCATAATGGTGGGTCATATCAAAAATTCTTTAAGGCAAAATTTTAGGTAATTATTAGGGGAATATTGTCCATTTTGTACGGTTTTGAGATTGTGCCTATTAAGAGAGATATGATTAATGTTTCCCGAAAACCCCACTTTTTCCCACCCCTTTGGTTAATGGTTGGTGCTATAAAAAAAACTCTTCAAACATAAATTTTTGGGCTTTATCCGACACATAGTATGAACGTTGAACGGATTCGATATTTCATATATTAAGAGAGTTATAGCAATATTTCACTTTTTCGAAAAAAGACCCCCATTTTCACCCCCTTCTACCGGTTTAGCCCAGTAACGAACTCGACCGAGATTTTATAGGTATACATATTCGGTAAAAAGTGATTGGTGAAAAATTACTGCAGTTATCGTGTCCACAAGAAACTGATATATATATACTTTTGAACTGACGGTGGTTTTGGGGTCTGGGGGATGTGAAACGCGAAGATATGTCGAAATTTTCCGGAAGTCGAAACATGGTAGCTTACCCATTGCAATAGTTTGCTTTCTAATGAAATCTACCTCTGGTTGGTTCCTCAGTTTAGGGGCTGCGACAACGTGGTCATCTAACCCCGTGTACTTTGGGTGAGTGTAGAATCTGTCTGATAAACGGTGTGAATTGTAATGGATGTATTAGTCTGTAATTCAGGTAAGGACTGCAGACGGTTAATTTCAAGCAGTAGTTCCTAATGTTGCTACCAGGTACTACCGTCAATGACACCTAGCTGTGAACTTGGCTACTAGATGCCACCCCAACCAGCAACTCGTAACGAACGTTGGAACTTCCCCTCCAAAGGAAAGCATACTGAGGGATTTTAGCGCTCTTAGAAAATCCGACGACTTCGGCCGGCTTTGAAACCGCGACCTTGGGCATAGACATTCTGCATGCTACCAGTTACGTCACCGAAGCCGCTTCCCACTTAGTCAGATGTCAAAGTCAACCCCTGGCACCATCCAGCCCATGACGGGCTAAGGCCGACCAAGCGACCGCTGCCCAGCCATTTGGCCTGCAAATATTGGGGTGACGCGTGATCAGCGCGTCGGGTCCCCTCGGCCGTTAATATTGGTATTTGTGATCGGGGTGCTGTCTCACTGTCAGACAGCTACTCAATTGTCCTCACGAGGCTGAGTGCACCCCGTTCCAACCCTCACGTAAGTTTTAATATCCCTGACGGAGCCGGGGATCGAACCCGGGGACTCCGGGTGAGAGGCAGGCGCGCTACCCCAACACCACGGGGCCGGCTTAGTCAGATGGAAATACTGAATCTGATCTCGTGCAAGTGCGTTGTCATGGCAACGGCTCATCCCTCATCAATTTAGTAGTGTTGACATGGCAACCTCTGATAGCTCTTGGCATTTTCTTATAGTTCCGAAATCATTTTTCTCATCCCTTGGCGTAATGGTGGGTCATATCAAAAATTCTTTCAGACAAAAGTTTTAGGTAATTATTAGGGGAATATTGTCCATTTTGTACGGTTTTGATATTGTGCCTATTAAGAGAGATATGATTAATGTTTCCCGAAAAACCCACTTTTTTCCACCCCTTTGGTCAATGGTTGGTGCTATCAAAAAACTTATTTGACATAAATTGTTGGCACTTAGGCTATCTGACACATATTATGAACTTTAAATGGATTCGATATTTCACGTATTAAGAGAGTTATAGCGAAATTTCAATTTTTCAAAAAAGCCCCCCATTTTCACCCCCTTCGACCGATTTTGCCCATTAACGAACTCGACCGAGATTTTATAGGGATACATATTATGTAAAAAATTCAAAGTGATTGGTGCGAAATTACGGCAGTTATCGTGTCCACAAGAAACTGATATACATATATACATATATACATACATATACATACATAAATTATATATAAACTTTTGAACTGACGGTGGTTTTGGGGTCTGGGGGATGTGAAACGCGAAGATATGTCGAAATTTTCCGGAAGTCGAAACATGGGACCCATTGCAATAGTTATCTTTCTAATGAAATCTACCTAAAACTCATTCAAATCCTCAGGCGTGTCGGCCAAGATGAATATATCATCGGCAAATCTCAGAGTTGAAACTATTTCTCCTTGAATCTCCATTCCCACTTTAAATTTTTCTATAATTTTCTTCATTGCTTGTTCAATGTAAAGATTGAAAAGTGTGGGTGATTAGTTGTAGCTTTGCTTTCTGAATACCAGATTCTCTCTCATGTCCTTCAGCTCGAATGACTGCTGTCTGGTGTCTGCATGTATTGTAGATCACCCTCCTATCCCTGTACTTTATTCCAATCGTTTTCAAAATGTCAAACAATTTAGTCCAATCAACGTTATCAAAAGCCTTTTCTAAGTCTACAAATGCCATGAACGTTCTCTTATCTCTCCGTATTCTACCTTCCAAAATCAGCCCAAGACTTAGTGCAGCTTCCCTTCTTCCTACATTTCTCCTGAAACCAAACTGGTCTTCACCCAACTCCGCGTCTATCTGGCTTTCCATCCTCTTGTAAATTATTCTAGACTGGATCTTTGAAGCAAGAGTAATCAAGCACATTGTACGGTAATGTTCACATCTCTCAGCTCCCACTTTCTTCGGTATAGGGATGATAACATTCTTCTTGAAATCAGGGGGTACCTCACCTGTCTCATAAATCCTACACACCAAGTGAAATAACCTGATCGGACCTTCATCTCCTATGCAGCGTAGCAACTCAATCGGTATATCATCTATGCCTGGTGCTTGTTCCTGCTTAAGTCTTCCAATGCTCTTTCAAATTCTGATCTCAATATTAAATCTCCTTTTGCATCCTCATCAATACCCAGCTGATAACATTTGCATGCGGAACTCAGCTCGTGGACACACCGCTTCACTGTTACATTGATGACTACATAGAATCAAAAAGTAATATTGAATTTGTTACAATAATTAATTTATACAAACCGTTGTTTTATGCAATATGTTTAGTTCAGTATTGCTATGAATCCCACTGAATTTATCCTAAAACCACGCAGGACCCTGCTAACTCTACAAGGAAATACTCGCACAAGCTCATGAGGTAATGCCAGTACAAACAACAACAACAACAACAAATACTGACTTGACGATGCCATCACGTGAGACTCATGCAATAACAACAAGCGAACATGTCCCTACAAGATAATATCGTCAACACTACAGCGTAACAGTGCTGAGTAAATAGGAACTCGCGGAATGATTAATAATGGCGATGAAACACAGCATTCAAAAGGTACAAAAGACTAAGGAAGACAAATCTCAGGGTCCAGTTCTTCGGAGGAAACCCAGACCGCCGGTATGAGATATAGCCTAGTGTACAGGAACCGAGAAGATGAGTGTTGCCAAAGCTTCTTTACATCCTGCACATACAGTACACACCCCTTCATCCTAAATCTAAGCTTACATTAAAACCAGTCAACATCTCTTAAGGGATCTGATCTTTCATTTACTGCAAGTGAGCCACTTCCACTGCACGATTCAATCTCCAACGACCTTGCGCCTGCTACTCGACGGTCCTATTCTCCGAGTCAGCAACTTACACACGCGCCAGACACCAGCTGACACTTCCCTTCAAAACAGTGTTAAGGTACAGTTTGTGTACATTTTGTGTAAAACAAATGTGGTGCACAAACGCAAAGAACATACTGATGCTAATATCACCTGAACGATTGAGCTCATACCTGGATGCACTACAAGAGCTGCTCGAAGTGATGACTCTGAATTTCATTGCACACAGTGTATTAGAAAATGATGTGATACGCACGCTTGAAAACATTGATTCAACCTTGTCACCTATAACAACGAAATGGGACGTTCTGAATCAATCTTATCATCGATGTGGCATCGAAGTAGTGCATTTCCGGGCATGAGTTCTATATGCCAAAGTTATCGGCTGGGACATCTCTACAACACCTGGAAGAATTCTTTAACACTGCGTACACGTTACATATTTGCTGTCTGCCTGTTGGTATCTACGCTGATAACTTGAGAACAACTTCGTCCACTTCCGTGTAGCGGCTATCTTTCTTGGCTCTCACTCCAGACCCCTGGCACCAAGCGACCGCTGCCCAACCACTTGGCCTGCAGATATTGGGGTGACGCGTGATCAGCGCATCGGGTCCTCTCGGCCGTTAATCTTGGTTTTTGTAATCGGGGCGCTACCTCACTGTCAGACAGCTACTCAATTGTCCTCACGAGGCTGAGTGTTCCCCGTTCCAGCCCTCATGTCAGTTTCTAAAATCCCTGACGGGAATCGAACCCGGAGCCTCCGGGTGAGAGGCAGGCGCTCTATCCCAACACCACGGGGCTGGCTCCTCACTCCAGAGGTCCGGGTTTAATTACCGGCTCCTCTGACAAAAAGGATGGAAGGAAGTTTGTAGTTTTACGTGACCGTGAATCTTGTGATTATGAGCCACGGGACCTCCTTTTTATGTGGAATCCTAACCACAGGTCAAGCCATTTCACTTCGAAAATCTCTCATGAATTGACCGAGAATCGAACCCAGTCCACCTTGGTGAGAGATCAACAGCTTGACCGCTGCGCCACCATGCCTCCACTCTGCCAATAAATTCAATTCCAGAGCGCATGGTAAATCCACTAATCAACTTGTCGCTCTACCATTCTTTTCCGTAAGACAGTCCCGTCCCACAAACATACGTAGAAATACAGTCCAACACAATAATTCATGTAAGGTTTCTTTCCTCAGTTTATGAACATAAGAAATATGATCATTATGAACGTTTTATACAGGCCTTTAGTATATACACATACGTTTAAGGGCGTGGCAGATTTTATGGAAAGAACTGGTCAATATTGTTACATCGTCGCTGCGCCTGCAAAATTCGCTATGTGACGATGTTGTTATCTTCCATAAATGAAAATCCACAGCCTGCTTCCAGTCTCCGACCGGGTCAGGAATGGAATGAATGAAGCTCCCATCTAGTGGCGAGGATATGATCTGTGCCGGCTGCCGAGGCCTGACGCACTCCTCTGGGGCAATGATTAAATGAATGACAGATGAAATGAAATGATAGTGGAGAGTGTTGCTGGAATGAAATTTTGACAGGGAAAACCGGAGTACCCGGAGAAAAACCTGTCTGCCTCCGTTCTGTCCAGCACAGATCTCACATGGAGTGACCGGGATTTGAACCACGGACCCAGCGGTGAGAGGCCGGCGTGCTGCCGCCTAAGCCACGGAGGCTTGTTGTTATCTTCCATACTTAACCTTAAATTCGGTCAAGCCCCCCGCAATAGGGGGATATACAGCTCCGCATAACAATCTTATAAGTATGATTTTCCTACGCTCTTCTATACAAGAATATAACCAGAAATAGCGGCTTCGGTGGCGTAGTTGGTAGCATGCTGAACTGCTGTGCCGAAGATCGCGGGTTCAAACCCGGTCGAAGTCGTCGGATTTTTTAAAGAGCGTTAATATCCTTCAGTATGCTTTCCTTCGGAGGGGAAGTAAAGCCGGCGGTTCCATGTCATAGATTTATGTCATGTAAAAGATCCTTCCCCAGACTAAACTTGTGTGAAGCTAAATTTCTAGGTTAGATTTCGTTGGAACGCTCTACCACTAGGTATCATTGATATCTGGTGGCGAAAGTTGGAACTACTTGAAATTGAACGGAAATTGTAGCTCACCCTATGGGTGTCCGCTAGAAGCAGCTACAGTCTCTGGCGAGCCGAACATGTCCTCGGACACTCCCGGCACAAAAGCCATACGATAAATAAATACATAACCAGAAATGACTAGCGTTAGGGGAAATAATAGTAGAAGTGAAGGACATTGTCAACTAGCGGACTTTGGAGGCACAGTGACGATTATGAGATAGGGGCCTCAAATTCCATCTCCGCGCCTAATTACGTCTCCTTTGGTATTCCTAGTTTGCACAGTTGGTAACTAATGCTTAGCCGAGCACACAGGCATAGCCTCATTCCAGATATATTTTTTTCGAAATTTGGAAGAATGCAGCCATGGCCGTAACTTAGTAACCATCTCGGCAATTCCCTGGAGGGAATGTGGAATACCCAGGGAAAACACACTCAGGATAGCCACAGCACAGGGATTCAAACCTGCGATCTCCGGACTTGCTGCACCAACCCTCGTGGTCGTGGTGCACGATTTAACAGGCCCAAAATTGAAAATGCTTTAGTTATGATGTGCCAGGTCATGGAAAATTAGATAGCCTACTTTTGTAAGATTTATAGAATGCACTAAAAGTGTCTTGTTAACATAAAAGTACTACCCAGAGTATAAAAATAATACTACAATTTATTAATGAGGCGTTCGTAATTATAAAGGAAAGGTTTTGAAATGAAATATGTAAAAATGTTGCCCCTGGGATATTAAAAAGATAAACATTTTTAAAATGAATTGTCATATTTTCAAAACTAACCATTTAAATTTGTACACATTGTGGGATATTCTTAATTGAATCGGTCGGAGCTGAAAAGCATTAAGTAAACAATGGTCAATTTTTAAACAATTAGTATTCTGAAGTATTGACCCAAGGGTCTTGGAAAGGCTCTCTCTTAAGTTAACAGCCCTGGGGCTGGTTTGCAGCAACTCGCCAATCTTCTCTATTCTCCGCCATCCTCTTCAATTCACGATATGATTTTGTGTTCGTGTCTGTCATTAACTGTGTGATGTATGCAAGTGGTGGTCTTCCTCTAGTGTTTTTCCCTTCTAACATCCCTTCGATGACTCTTGCTGGCAGGCTATTATGTCTGAGAATATGTCCCAACATATTTGCTCTTCTTGTTTTCAGGGTCTTCATAAAGCTTCTACTTTCTCCTGCTCTTCTGAAAACCTCTTCATTTGTCATATGTTGTATCCAACTGATCTTAAGCATTCTTCTCCAGCACCAAGCCTCAAAAGCCATCAACTTCCTCTCTTCCGACTTCCCTACTGTCCAGGTCTCACTACCATACAAAGCCACACTCCACACGTATGTTTTCAACAGTCTTTTTCTTATTTCTAGGTCTATACTTCTGGATGTGAAGAGATTCTTCTTTCTATAAAAGGCGTTCTTTGCCTGAATAATTCTACTCCAAATTTCTCGTTTGCTGGTTCCATCATACGTTATCAAGCTTCCCAGATACTTATATTCCTTCACATGTTGTATTCTATCATTCTCGATATAAATTGCTGGTGCTCTTCTATGATCTTCCTGGTTCCGACTGCATACGAGTATTTTTGTTTTATTTTTATTCATCTTCATGTTAAAATCGTTTTTAAGGATGTTATTCATTACATGAAGTATCTGTTGAAGATCATCTTCATTATCTGTTGTTAAAGCAATGTCATCTGCGAATCGGAGCATGTCAATCTTCTCCCCATGTATATTTACTCCAACTTGAATCTCTTCTCTTATCCTATTTATGGCATCTTGGACATACAAATTAAATAAGTAAGGAGATAGCGAGCATCCTTGTCGTACTCCTTTTCTTATTTCAACCTCTTCCTGGTTATTGCCAGATCTTATTATTCCCCTTTCATTCTTATATAAACTACGTATTATTCTTCTATCTCTATAAGAGATTCCCACTTTTTTTAGTAACTTGAATAGTATATTCCAATTCACGTTGTCAAAAGCTTTCTCCAGATCCACGAATGCTAGATATGTTGGTATTCCTATTCTATTTCTCTTTTCAATTATTTGTCTTAGAGTTAATATGCTTCTCTTGTTCCAATGCCCCTTCTGAATCCAAATTGGTCGTCTGTAATGTAGTTATCAAGGTTGTTCTCTGTTCTCCTAAGTATAATACGTGTAAGAATTTTAGATGCATGTGTTGTCAGGCTTAATGTCCTAAATTGATCGCAATTTTGTGCTCTGGCCTTCTTTGGAATTGGAAAGGCATAGGAAAGAATTGAGTCAGCCTTCTGTTTAAGCCAGAAACCACTGCTACATGCTGTGCGATCAGAGGAGAAAAGCATTAAATCAATGACTAGCTGCCTTTCAGCACCGTATTCCGTACTTAATGTTGGCCGCACTGCAGAATTCGCGCGTGTTACATTGCAATAGTAAATTATATTTGTACATGGTTTAGGTGTTTTTTTATGTTACAAATCCATTCTAAAATAAAACATCATATGAAATATTCATTCTGGATGGCTTTATGCCACACTAATCTGACCACGGAGCTGAAAGGCATTAAGTCACGTTTCCAAAATTCATTTAAATATTATGTTTATTAAATTAAAATTTATATTCCACTATCACAAATATAACCTGAATAGTTGCTTCACAACATAGATGACTTGTATAGTGTGTTTGTTGAGTTCTGTTCTGTCAATGACGTTCTATCTGTCTCCTGAAAAGTAGTGGAAACTGACTGAATACTTTTCAGCTCCGAGTGATTCAATTATATTAACAACAACGCACTCCTAGAATTTCATGTAAATTGGATGGTAATTTTTTATTTTTTTTAGTCAATTTACCCTCTAGGTTGGTGGTTCCCACGGACTCAGCGAGGGAACTCACCACTACCGCCTCTATGGGCAGTGTCCTGGAGCTTGGAACATCTGGTCGGGATGGATACAACTGGGGAGGTGTGATCAGCACTTCGCCCAGGCGGCCTCACCTGCAAAGCGAAAAGGGGCCTCATGAGGGATGGGAAGGAATGGAAGATTGGGATGGATAGGCGAGGAATAGGGAAGGAGGCAGCCGTGGCCTTACAGTAGGTACTGCCCCCGTAAATTGAATTATATTGAGACCACGGTGGCTGTATTGGCAAATATGTGAAGAAAGTTATGGCCGTCATAGTTGTGACGTGGATATTCATGACGTAAGCACGGATGACGCAGACTTCATGCAAGTAGGCTGGTTAAGCTGAGATTCTTGGTGACGTCATGATTTTGTTCGAGAAAGATCTGAGATTTACGACGCAGTCGCAGGAAAACATGGAATTGTGCTGAGGAAGAAGTTACGCTATTGGAGGAAAGGCTCGAACCAATGAATGATAGTTTGGAGGGAGATGGAGATTACTGAAACTACCATATTTAATTACTTTTGGAATGCAGAATTGTGGAAATCTATTTTCAGTTATGGCATTGATTTGGAATTTTGAAGAAATTAATTTTGAGTTTTTGAAATTTGAAAATCCGTCAAGTATAGCCAAAGTTAGAACTTTTCGCGATGACGGAGGAACAAGCTATGGAAGGGATGGATACGCCCCTTAAGAAGTTGATAAAAGGCCTTGCATAGCAGAGAGAAGCTCTCATATCTCATATCTGATATCTCATATCTCATGTCTCACATCTCTGATGTCTTATAGTTGTTTTTCTGATTTGGTCAGACTTCGAGTTATACAGCGAAGCAAGTCGTCATTAGAACGTGTGGTAAAACCACCGCATCGAACAAGCTTCGAGCGTGCAAGCAGTACAATTTTACGGTGACTGAAACTAGGCGAAGTTGAAACGCACACATAAACGAGTCTACAAGATTAGCTATCAAGAGTTGGCTACTGCCTTTATGTTAATTCTATTGTGCAGTACAGTATTGAGGTGTGTAGAAAAGTTGAACATTTTCACGATTATAATTTGGAAGATATTCGCATTTTAAGACTGCGGACAAAAGTGATTTTCTCGCCACCTGAGAAGCACTTTTATAACACCACATTCTACGCTACGGCTGACACGTGTATTGCAACCGTGATACTGAAGATTGCATTTGGTGATACAACGCTACATTCTAATATGGAACAGTATAATCTGGCAGTACTTTCAACTATTATTATAACGGAAGTGGAGATGGAAGGCTAAGACTTTAATGCAATTGGGACATATATCAATGGAGTGAAATAGCAGCATGGAACTTCGTTAATCGTCATTCTACAAAAGCGAGCATGTGGTGAACATCCAACTACACTCATGCATCGTTGTCCAACGCTGAATTATATCAAATGGCAGTGGAAATATCTTCATACTCCACAAATATGAAGATTTCTGCGGAAATAATTTCAATAAACTTCATGGCGAATTTCTACCAGAACTTCAGGGAACTATCAGGAGAGGCCAGGGTGGACCCGGCTCACAAAGAAGAATTTTGCCAGAACTTCAGGGAACTTTCAAGAGAGGCCAGGGTGGACCCGGCTCACAAAGAAGAGTTTTGCCAGAAGGATGTCTATCGTCTACACAGAGCAGTGCAATTTCCGGAGGAGGAAGCAGTTCTATTCTCCGAGGGCGCTGGTTCCAGGTTCGAGGTCGGAGCACATCTTTACGCTGGTGAAATGGAACCATCAGCAGTCTTCTTTGGAAATTTTCCTCTAGAACTTCAATCAACAGATAAGGTAGTCGTGAACGTTTCTTGTTTTATTTGAGCCATTTAGCGATATCTGAGCAACCATTTTTCCCATATTTTCTGTCCTACATATTTTGCCCCATTTTCTTGCTTGATATTTCTGTACTCAGTACACTTTGATGATTTATGCCTTTTTCTACGATTTATTGAGACATTATTATGTCATTGGCATATTTAAATAATTTTGGATCAGTTGAGACTGATAATATAGATTCTTTCAGTAATTTGCTTATTAGCCTACTTTCGATTTTTGCAAAAAATGAAAGTAGACTTATGAGATCAACACAGGGCGAAAAAAGTGTGTCTGTCTGTGTGTGTGTATGTGTGTGTGTGAGTCTGTGTGTGTGTGTGTATGTGTGTGTGTGAGTCTGTGTGTGTGTGTGTCTGTGTGTGTGTGAGTGTGTGTACTCGGAATGTCTGTCCCCCCCTATCAATTCGAACACGGTGAATGCGAATTGAACGAAATTTGGTACAAAGGTAGCACTAGCAAAGGACACCTCAGTGTTATGTTTTATATCGCCGCCATCTTTACTAAAACTGAATGGCGGCCACTCAAACGTTCAAAACGTAAAATCAAATAACGACTAACCAAATCATCCGATCTCTACCAAATTTGGTAACAACATACCTTCGTATAGGATGCGTCTTGTGACCAAACTACAAGGTCGTCTGCCATACCATTCCAGGATGGCGGCCGTGCGAATTATGCAAACTTTATAATCCATATCATGGGACCCACCAATTCCGATTATCGAGCCGAGAATCGTTTTAACTGTTCTAAAGGAAGAAGCACGTTCGAAATTAAAAGTTTATTTTGTAATACTATAGTGCAGACGTGATTTTAAAAAGCTGAGCTGATTCAGTAATAAGATAAGATGGCAGCGGATATCTTGTGCCTGACTTATATTTCACTAATTTGAGTATTGCATTCAATATAGCGTACTGATACAAAATAAATAAACTTTGTATGAAATGCTTTATCTGTAAATAATATACTCCAGTGATGAAATCGTTTAGTATAAATCATTATTTGCTAACAAGTTCTATGTAAGTCATTTTATAAAGAACGATATTCGTTGACACAATTAGCTCAGTGGTAGAGCGTTAGCCTATCGCTCTAATGCCTATGGTTCAAACCCGATCGGGGCTAGGTTTTTTGCTTGAAATGTTATATGTGTATTGTTTTGTAATGACTCAGATGTTTTAAAATTAAGCGTTATATTGTGCATATTATGGTGTAAAATATATATTTAATTAAAACATAATTCGCCAGCAGATTTACTCGAGACATCTAGCTGCCAAAAAGGTACTTATTAACTTCCAGATTTTATTGAAAAGTTTCTTCTTCTGGCCGCTAGAATGCACTCGCTCTGT
Source organism: Meconema thalassinum (assembly GCA_946902985.2). Classification (NCBI taxonomy): domain Eukaryota; kingdom Metazoa; phylum Arthropoda; class Insecta; order Orthoptera; family Tettigoniidae; genus Meconema; species Meconema thalassinum. The sequence goes on along the minus strand of OX336388.2, from coordinate 570,308,167 downwards.
TAGGATTATATTGTTCGATATTTCAGCACTAGATGTCACAACTAGTCTACGTGGGGCTCCATTGATTAATATACCATTGGCATTATATGCGCATCGAATTTGAAGAATGACAAGATGATACTACGATAAATTTTTACTTTTTATTTTAAAGGCTTTGTAACAGTCTATTTTGCGTTACTTGAAAATGTTATTTGAAGTAAAGAACAAAACGATTTCGCATAGTAACTGAATTGAAGCCGTTGATGTTAGTTCAGGTTATTAATTACTACTTTTATTTCAGGCAAATAGCAATCGAAAATATCCAGATAGTTTGTATACACACGTCTCTGTAGGGTCATGGAAAGATTTGTTAATTCAATTAGGGTTGTGAAAGCCATGCACAACCAGACGTGTAAAGACATGCCTCAACTCAAAGTTGGATGTTGCCCACGGCAGGTCATATATGTAATAATAATAATAATAATAATAATAATAATAATAATAATAATAATAATAATGTTATTGGTTTTACATCCCTTTTAACTACTGCTGCTTTTAGAGACACCGGGGTGCCGGAATTTTGGCCCGAAGGGGATCTTTAACGTGCCAGTAAATGTACTGACACGGCTCCCTCGCATTTGTGCACCCTCAAATGCCAGCTGACTGCGCCGGAATTTTGGCCCGAAGGGGATCTTTAACGTGCCAGTAAATGTACTGACACGGCTCACTCGCATTTGTGCAGCCTCAAATGCCAGCTGACTGCGCCAGGATACGAACCTGCAACCTAGGGCCCAGCAAGCGAGAACGTTACCGCTGAGCCACGCAGCCAGTCCGGTCGATTATGTCTCCAGATCCATAACATTCTTGATATACTTCTTATCTTTCTTTCTTCAATGATGGTAGCAGTTTTTATCTAGGTTGTGGCGTTTGGTAGAGGTAAATCGTTTCTAAGGTCTTCAACAAAGAATAGTTCTATTATACTCTTTGATAATAACAACGAGTTATAACTATACTCATACATTTAGGAGAAAGTAGGCTATATGTTCTTTACTGAACATCTTGTTTTTGTAGTCACGATCTGACTGTAAAGTTAATGATTTTCTATGGCAGACTTGAATTCAGACAGCGTGTCATTTTATTAAAGTAATTCTATTCAGTAAATTACTTTGACCAATTTTCTGTCATCATCAAGAAAGAAGAATAATTAAAAGATTTTAGAGCGTTAAAATCTATTACTGTATCGACGATCTTGGAAATACTAGTCGTTTTATGAACAGGATTGCAACATTGACATTTATCGTCAGTTCTGAAATTCCATTGCATTATAGACAATTTTATGAAATATGAACTTTGATTACAATTTATTGAATACACTATAGTAATGAACATTTGATAGGAGTTGTTCTCAATTCTAGATTGGAACAATAATGTTTGCATTCCACAGTCTAATTGGATTCTATTCGACTATTTTGCAGTTTAGATGAACTTTGATTGAAGATAGTATTTTATACTGCGATGCTTTGAAGATATTAATCTCAATTTTAATAGACCAGGGGGGCGTGTATAATCGTATTTGCTATTAAATTTATTTGTGATTGGCAAATTTTTACTTCATATCGATTCATGAATGAAACCCACGAAGGTTAAATATAATAACAGTTTTGAAACAATTAATGAATATAAGAATTTTTAAAGAGGAACTATGGATGTATAATCGTTAGTTCAGTGGACGTGTAAAAGTCGCTGATGAATAATGCCCTTGAATAAGTGAAGGAGGTTCCCACAGTAATAGTAATGATGTTGAAGAATTTGTAAGTGGAGGTTTTTTGTATGTATTGTGGAAGATTTTGATGCCATATATATTGAGATATATGATGAATTCTGGGCCTATTTTATGCAATTTTGTGCGTTTGGAGCGAGGTATTTTTCCGCTGAGTGTATTGTCCAGGTCCTTTGAAAATTAATCATGTGAAGTTACTGTTATAATTAACAAGAGAGTTTAAATAATTTGAGATAACGATTTTGAATGGAGGTTACCGTCACAAATATTAATAATAATTATTAAACCTTATTAAACCTGAATATAAAAATTAAATATAACTAACCTTCATTGGTCGATTATATCACCACGATTTGAGTAATTATCAACCGGATAAACATGTGGTTTAATGTATTTCTAAAATAATATTAATAATATTAAATATTGTAAATAATTATGTAAATATCTTTAATAATAATTTAAAACTAAAGGGATTAATAGAGGCGTGTATAAATTTTTTTCAATTGTCGTTTGACAATATTATAAACAATTTAAATTGTTATAAATAATTTAAGGAGCATTTTGTTATAAACATTAAGCATTTTGTTATAATACTCTTAACAACGCTAATTAAACATTTGGATTATAATTAAACAAGTTTTGGGATTATTAGAGTAATCCATGGATATTTGATTGGAGCATTTAAAAGATTTGCGTGATAATATTTGAGTTGAGTTGAGGACATTTAATGTGTTTGAAAAGGAGCTAGGCTCTGATGTAACTAGCAGATGCTAACGTTGGCTGGACAGGTGAGTCCATTTGACGATGTAGGCATGCGACATGATGCAGGGTGGATCGCAGCTGGCCACACAACTGTATGATAGAGGCCAAGGTCGCCTACATAGCAGCCTTGCGGTTATAAATAAAAGTGTGATGTTTATGAAAGAGGAAAACAATTGCTATATGTCTCGTCCCAACTCCCTTATCCATTCCAAGTGTATTATGATTATTACGTTCTTTGGAGCTAGTGAAAGCTAAGATTTTGTATGTAAAGTCTACAAGTCCTACAGGAGGACATGGTTATATAAACAATGGCTTCTGATTGCCACGTTTATTTTGTTGAATTTTTGTTAGAATCATTCCCTTTATGTGAAATAAATTATTGTACAGTTTAAAGTTTCTTGTTTCCGTCTTGGTTCATTTTAAATATCATGGTGGAGGTTATTGTGAGGGCATACTTTTAAGTGATCCAGTTGACAACCCAGACCCGAGATTAATTTGAAGAGGTAAGTAAAAGGTAAGTATGAACCCCCGTATATTTTGGTGTGTTCCACAATAATTTCTTGTTAACTGCTGTGCTCTAATCTCGGTAGTATCTGTCAGTGCCATTTTCATTGATGTAGCTGTGCCGGTGCGATTGATTATTGGCAATCCGATTGAGGGGGCGGATATCTGACAGCCTACTATCCGGATTATCGGGGACAGTACCATCCCGGCATTTGCCCGAAGACGAAGTGGGAAATCACGGAAAACCACTTCGAGGATGGCTGAGGTGGGAATCGAACCCCCTCTACTCATTTGGACCACCTGAGGCTGAGTAGACCCCGTTCCAGTCCTCATACCACTTTTTTTTTCAAATTTCGTGGCACAGCCGGGAATCGAACCCAGGACCTCCGGGGTGGCAGCTAACCATGCTGACCGCTACGCTACGGAGGCGACGGATGGTAATTACACGAAATATAAAACTGAGTAGGGTCCCTCCTTAATAATGTGATGTGTTGCCGTTGTTATGTTGAGTTGTTGTGAGCGAGGCCGCTATGAACTCCCGCAGTCTCATGACGAGATTATGGCTACTTGTGCTGGAGTCTCATCGATTAGTGTGGGTGTGCTGGGACGATGCTATTCTGCGCGCTTACAGGTGGTTGAGGCAGGTGAGGGCAGCGAACAGGGCAGGGACTCAAACAGTGTTAGATTCTCTACTAATAAGTACGAGAGTTATATTCCTCGTCGGGAATAGAACCCACAACCACCAATATTAATGGATTCAGCTTCTAAAAGCTGAATTATTATTATTATCATTACTGCAAGTGTCAGCCGAGTTTCAACAGACAGTATGTATGCTAATTTCCCAATACTAAGTGACTCGAGCTGTGTATAATCTGATAACAACTCAAAGTCCAGATGACGCACAAACTCGTGCCCTGCCAGCTATGAAGAATTTCCCAGTATAATATTTAGTAACAACTCGAGGTCCAAATGACACATACCCTTGTGACTAGCAAGCTATGAGTAATTACCAAACAGCTCAGGGTTCAGATGAGACACAGTCTCGTGCTTGACAGAGTCCATCCAGATATTTCCGTGACGTATGTTTCCTACTCCAAAAACCTCCAGTAGTCCCTTTCACGTGTGTCCCCCTCTACTCTGGTAACTAGCCAGTAAGATTGTACTGTATCCCACCTAAAGGGATTGACATGTGACTTGTTTAATTCTAATAAAACCCTGGACTCACAGAGCTCCAGTCTCTTGTAACTCAGTAATCTTAAGACTAACCAACTGAACTGGTTGGCAGTCGGGCTTCATGCCTCGGCACTTGTAAATAACTTCAAATGTATTAGTGACTAGTCGAAACAATAAATATATCAATTAAACTCTTCGCTTCATTTGAAATAGATATCACTCAGACTCGTGGAGAACCTGTGAGGACCTAGCTTAGCAAGCTAGCCACGAACAATTGTTAAGCGACAAACTTAACTGGAATCCCGTCCGGGATTCGAGTCGAGTAACTTAACTGGGGGCCTGCCGTCCGAGATAGATAAATGATCGCCACTAGATCTACGTGCTAGTTGGATGAAGTGTTCAGACAACGATCCAGAATCGCCTTTCGTCACTCGTCTAGCAAAGCCAGTTATCTTCCCGAAAACTACTGAAGTAATCTATTTCATTTGAACCAGCCAGCTAGTTAGGTGTGGAACTGACAACTTCACTGGAGGCTTTTCGACCACAACCGACTACGCTAGCTTGAAGGAAGGAAGCTCGCAGACAACGCTCCAGCAGCGCCTTTCGCAGCAACCAACCGCCATCGCCGTACGAGTGTACCGACAGCTCTGAAAAGGGGCTCGCTCGCTCGACGTCGCCGAAGAGAACCAACCGACTACGGAACGAGAGGAAGTAAGCCGACAACGCTCCAAGAATCCAAGGATCGAAGCAGCGCCTTTCGACTACAGCCTATCGCCGTACGTTGCTGCTGTGCGTGCGCACCGACAGCTCTGTAAAGGGGCTCGCTCGCTCGACATCGCAGAAGAAAAACCAACCGACTACAACTACAGACCAAGGAAGATGCAGTCCAAGCTGATCATCATTTCCTGCCTGTAAGTTACATTTGAAATACCTTATTTGTACTGCCTAAATATTGCTACCAACAGCATGGTTCATTCTTAACTTACAGTAACAAGAGCAATAATAATAAATTCATTTTAGCCCTTCCAAAGAGGAGTGATTTTGTATAAATCTAAACGGGATTTTCGCATATCACTATTTTCTTTTGAATTAAAAACGTAGATATTAAGATAATAATAAATTTGTTTTGCCTTTCAAATGAAAAAGGATTTAGCTTGATCGAAAGATACGTCGCTTTTCTTATTTCATTTTGAACTAATACTTGTAAAATAAAAATTTAAATAATACATTCTTGCCTTTCAATCGGAAGCAAATTACGGTAAGCTTTGACTAGCAGAGTTTGCTTTGTTATTTCGTTTGAATTAAATTAATAACTTAAAACAAATAATAAATACATAATAATAAATATTTGTGCCTTTCAAAAAGAATAATCAAAGTGCGTTCTGATTTAGCGGACCTTACACTTTTTATCCACTTTTTGAATTAATATTGAAACTAAACCTTTTTTTATATAAACAAAACATCATCATCAATCATCATTCTCATTTCAGAATAAATATCATTTTACTAGCTTATATTGTGGAGAATCTAAACGGGATATCCACATATCATTAATCTTTCAAATTAATAATAATAATAAATAAGTTAATAATTTTCAATTATTCAATTAACTAGTCAATTAATTAATTATAATAAATCACAATGCCTGAGACAGAATTGCTATCAAAATTTGAGTACGCTCAAATACAATTGCTACCCGAATTTAATGGAAGTACGTCTTGCAGTCTAGACTACTTTCTTGCAAGATGTGATAGTTTCTTAAATACTCACAGGAGAGCCAATGCAGTTCCCAACGCTAACATCATTAATGATTTTTTATTTAATGTTGTCAAATCGAAACTAAAAGGAGAAGCTAGTACTATTTTAGATCTGGATGCAAACTCTAGTTATGAGAAATTTAAAGAAAAACTGATCAGGAAATTTGGTGACGTAAAAGATGAAAGACTGCTAGTTCAAGAAATTTCTAACTGCTTCCAAAGGAGAAGTGAAGCTTACACAGATTATCACGACAGACTAGACGCTCTAGTCCTACAATGTAAAAGTTTATGCAAATTAAATTACAGGGATCAGATCTTAGAGCTCAAACTAAGAGAGCTAGACGATTTGAGTTTAAACACTTTCAAAGCCGGAATCTTAGAGCCGTACCGAGCATATCTGCGCTATGCCCAAGTCACAGATTTAAGCCACGCACTGAGACATTGCAGGACTTACGATAATGACCGTGCACACGAGAATTACATGGATCAATTGAGAGGGACACCAAAACTTCCTCCAAATAACCATGCCAGTCACAGACCATTCACGCAGTCATCACCTAACAGATTCAATCAAGCGACACAACCACTAAACCTTACTGCTCACAATCCGTTTGCATATCCAAGGCCACAAAGCCACTACTTTCCTCAACCACGTTCTTTTTCCAACCAACCTAACCAACAATTCAGAATCCCTAACCAATCACCAAACTTCAGACCCTTTCAAGGTCCGAATCCACCGACTTTCAAACCACAGAACCAACAACCCTTTAAACCAATGAATCGTCCTTATCCTACGCCAAATAACATAGGCCGACGTTTCACACCTAATAACCAAAGTTATCCTAAGCCTATGTCTGGTGTATCCACCATCCGAGGGAATGTAAATGCGCACGCAGAAGAAACCAACGATTGTGTCTATGTACCACCAGAATACTTTCAGGGGGCACAATCGTCAGAATATTTTGAAGAAACACAACCGTACGAACACGAGTTCGAATGCGACACAGTCCACCCATCCTCATTCTCATTCAATGAAGATCACGAACAAAGTCAGGATTTTCTCTTGGCTCAGTCCTCTCAAGCGAAGACTTAAATAACATAAGAAATGCTCCTAAATTACCATTCATCACTCTATTTGGTTTTAAAATTTTAATAGACAGTGGTGCTTGTAATTCTGTAATGAATCCGACAGTCGCACACGAACACTTTGCAGAATACCTTTACCAAGAACCGTTCTGCATACAATCAGTACATTCGAAAACGATAGGCGAAGAAAACATACAATTCCCTATCTTTTCAGAATATGAAATTGACACTCCCGTTGACTTTAGAGTCATGCAATGGCATGATTATTTCGATGCGCTAATTGGCACAGATGATTTTGTCAAACTAGGTGCGAAGATAGATTATGAATCGAACCTAGTTACGCTAGCCAACAAAGTCATACCATTCCATTTTCACTCGAGCAATAAGCAAGTGAATCATTTTCAACCCGCAGTAGATACACATAACACTCCAATTCCTGTCAACATCGAGAAAGGAGATGAGTATATTCTGAATTTTAAATATGGTGAAATGTATCTCTTAGATGCCAAAAACCACCAAGTCATATACCCCACAGAAACACAACTAAGACAAGAGTTTAAGGAACCGATTTTAGTTGAGCCACTGGAAATGAACTCCATCACATACGGTGACATTCAAGAATATCCCCGCACAAAACTAGGAGAATCTGGTTTTGACAAAAGAAAGACCAATCACGTTGCAGATACAATTTCTAGAATACAAGTAAATGTGAACGACGAAACAGTCTCGAATGTAGCCATCCCCGGAGATGCCACATATCAAGACGAAATTGATAATGAAACCGTACACTCGAATCAGGAAGATCCTATCTTCACACTGAAAACATCAGAGCGTAATTTGAACCAAAACCGAAATCAAATTATCTTAAAATATGGTAATGTCCCTAAGGTTCTTGAACAGAAACTGTTCAAGAAATACACACGACACGTTATGATAGTAACACAGAAAAACCTTCAACAAGATTTGAACAAACACCTACTTAAAGTAATCAACACCTCAAACAAGTACGCCATTTACTTTAATGACCTAACCCTTGAAATCCCATTCATTAGAACATGTCAGAAATTATTCACGTCAGAGCTAGTAATTATTAGAACAACTAAATTTTTAGAGGACATTGAATGTCCCGAAACACAGAAACAGTTAATCCTACAATATCATTCAATAAATCACAATGGTATTATAGAAACGTTTGAACACCTTCGAACCAAGTACTATTGGCCACACCTAAAAGAACAAATTACAAATGTAATAAATCAGTGTAACTTATGTCATAGAAATAAATATGAAAGACACCCTAACGAGGTATCAAACCAAGGTCCTATAACAGCCGACTACCCATTTGCTCAGATACATATTGATACTCCTCAATGTGTCTCCTCGTCTCCAAAAAGTAATGAATATATTGAGAGTCAAGGAAACCAGTTGACAATCTTAAATGAAAGTAAACCCGAACCAAAAGATTCCAATTTCGAGCACTCCTATCAAATAGGTGAAACTGTATATGTCCTAGACCCTCTAACCAGAAATAGGAAATCCAGAAACCTATATAATGAAGACACAATAATCAAACTTGAAGAAAACCGAGTATACTGCAAAATGAAAAATGGTAAGACCCATGTCAGAAATTTCCGTGACATTAAACCTAAAAGGAAATTTCTTCTCTACCCAGATTCCTACCATGATATGCCATCATCTACACAGAACCCATAACAACGTCAGTATTTTATGCCGACCCCATGGGATCTGTATTAGTAATCATTAATTACCATAAATTCATGTTTCATTTCAATCTTACTACTTTAAAAGATTCGTACAAAAATATTGATGATACTGTCTCTAGCCTTTTATTAAAAAGTAATAATACCTAATACATCTAATAGAACTAAACGTGGTCTAATAAATTGATTAGGAAAAGTAATTAAGTTCATCTCTGGCAATCTAGACCAGGATGATTTAGATATTTTACAAAGTCAATTAGACATTCTAAAACAAAGCCGCACTAATGAAATTAAACATATAAATAAACTAGTATCATTCACAAATTCAATTGCTCAAAAATTTTATGATAAAATGAATCATGTTAATGGCAATATGAAGGTAATCCAAGGTATACTTCGAACAGAAGACTTCAAGATAAATCTACTAGAAAACATCCAATACGTGTTACTGTGCATCAACAAATTCCAAGAAATCATGCGAGTGTTTCAAGAGACCATTAGTCTCTCATTTCATGAAATGACAAATGTAAAATTGTTCTCAAGAAAAGACTTAACTAACATAGTCAAACATTTGCTATCAATCTACCCTACACAAAGTATGATCCATACTGATCAATACCATCAGTATGAAAACCTGAAATTGTCAAAGACTCAAGTCCTTATGCTGGACGAAGAAATAATTATAATTCTCTCCATGCCAATAACGGATGGAAACCAATACAAACTATATGATGTAACCCCTATACCCACTATTAATAATATTGTACTTGTTCCGTCTGAAAAATATTACCTACAACGTCCAATTTTGAAATGGTCCACTGTACCATGTATTAAGAACACTCAAACTTATGTGTGTTTATATTATAACACCAGAATCACAAATTGTAATTTAACAAACACTGCAGGATGTGAATTTGCTTCTGTAAAGAATAATATAAAAATATTTAGACCCTTAAACAAGGAACACATTCTGTTCCTTACTAAAGATCCAGAGGTAATTTTACAAACATGCCCAGAATCCCAGAAATCCATACAGATTTCAGGACCACAGGTAATTTATTCTAATGAATCTTGTCCTATTTCCAGTATGGGAATAACTTTACAACAAAAACCTACCAATTACATTCATTCTTTCCCATCCTTAAATATTCAGAATGAACCTGCAATAAAGAATGAAATTAAGTTTCACATTTCCCATTTAGATGTAAAGAAATTGAAACTGGACTTAAAACCAATCCCTCTAACTTCTATTGGTACAAAAATATTCGTATCTACCAATGTCATTCTTGTGATATTAATAACAGGTATTGTTATAATCATGTTCAGGAAAAAACTGTATAAATTATGTAAATCTGTAAAAATTAGAAATAAGAAAAATGTAAATGAAAATGTTACTGAGGACAGTAACGTTAAAGAAAGAGGGGAGGAGTTATATTCCTCGTCGGGAATAGAACCCACAACCACCAATATTAATGGATTCAGCTTCTAAAAGCTGAATTATTATTATTATCATTACTGCAAGTGTCAGCCGAGTTTCAACAGACAGTATGTATGCTAATTTCCCAATACTAAGTGACTCGAGCTGTGTATAATCTGATAACAACTCAAAGTCCAGATGACGCACAAACTCGTGCCCTGCCAGCTATGAATAATTTCCCAGTATAATATTTAGTAACAACTCGAGGTCCAAATGACACATACCCTTGTGACTAGCAAGCTATGAGTAATTACCAAACAGCTCAGGGTTCAGATGAGACACAGTCTCGTGCTTGACAGAGTCCATCCAGATATTTCCGTGACGTATGTTTCCTACTCCAAAAACCTCCAGTAGTCCCTTTCACGTGTGTCCCCCTCTACTCTGGTAACTAGCCAGTAAGATTGTACTGTATCCCACCTAAAGGGATTGACATGTGACTTGTTTAATTCTAATAAAACCCTGGACTCACAGAGCTCCAGTCTCTTGTAACTCAGTAATCTTAAGACTAACCAACTGAACTGGTTGGCAGTCGGGCTTCATGCCTCGGCACTTGTAAATAACTTCAAATGTATTAGTGACTAGTCGAAACAATAAATATATCAATTAAACTCTTCGCTTCATTTGAAATAGATATCACTCAGACTCGTGGAGAACCTGTGAGGACCTAGCTTAGCAAGCTAGCCACGAACAATTGTTAAGCGACAAACTTAACTGGAATCCCGTCCGCTGCAAGGGCCGAGAGGAATGTAGCAATAACGTAATATCGTATCCCCACAGTTGTTTTTCTAGTCCCTATTATTCTATCTCGTGGCGTAGTGACTAGCATTCCTGGCTGCCAACGTCAAGGTCCGGGTTCGTTTCCCGGTTCTGGGAAAATAAAATCTGATCTGAGGGCACAGCCTTTCGAGGCAGTACTGAGAAGAGGAGGGTTCGATTCTTACCTCAAATATAACTTTCAAGTCTTTTTTTTTACAGTGTTGCCTTATTGACTATGTCATTTTCAGTCGGTCAACACAAAGTAACTTCAATTACTGGAATGTGTGAAAAAATAACGTGTAATTTATTTCAGGTTATTATTTCGCGTTAACCAACTGAAAGTTACAATATCAATTCATTCCTCAGCCTTCCTAAAAGTAATTTACCGTAGTTTCCTACTTCTGGAGAATGCCGGGATGATTCCTAAATTAAGGCTACCTGGCAGAAACGGCTCTCCTTCTCCCGGAAGATAGCCTACTTGGTCTCTGTATTAGTTAACCATTCGAATGAACAAAACTTATGCACTCTACCGCGGAGAAGTGAATGTCAGGATTTTTATTTCTCTGAGTCTAGCAGCACTATCTCTACTGTTAGGTGCACCCACAAAAGCTCTTTGCCTCAATATTTCTATACCATTAACCAACGCAGCCGGACAGTCTAAGCCGACTATCTTAGTCACTGGTGTTTAGAGATTCGAGGTTCAAATACCGTCAGTGACAGCTCCTAGTAATTCCACGCTCATATCAGACAATTGTCGGGATAATACCTTATTTGAAGTCTCGGGGCACCTAGCTCAATCCTCGACTCTAAGAATTACAAACACTACTGAAGTCACCTCTGACACATAGTGATCAGATAACTTCAATACTAGTATGCTGAGCTTCTACGCCCAAAATCGCGGGTTCAAACCCAGCCAAAGTCGTTGTATTTTTTAAGAGCGTTAAAATCCCTCAGTATACCTTCCTTTGGAGGGGAAGTAATGCCGGCGGTTCCATGTCATAGATATATGGCATGTTAAGGAGACTTCCAGTAATTACACATGTATGAAGCTAAATTAATTATAGGTTAGACAACGCTCTAATTAGGTTCCTACGTTCGTCGCCAGAAGCGACGGCAGTGGCGTCTAGTAGCCAAGTTCTTAACTAGTAGTCGTTGACGGTGGCGTTTGGCGGCAAAAGTAGTAACTACTTGAAATTCAGTGTATGCAGTTCTTGCTTGAATTAAAAACAGATAACACACACTAATACAGTCATCAACATTAACACCGGTTATCAGACATATTCTACACACACCCAAAGTACACGGGGCTACATGACCGCGTTGTCGCAGCCCCTAAACTAAGGAAACAACCACCCTAACTTCAATACACACCCAAGTCAACAGTTATAATGACCGAAATGTAGGCACTCGACTACTAGTTTTGTTCATCACTTTATTTCAAAATTACAGACTGTATTCTAACATTGTATGAAGTGAGGCCTACCTGAGCAAGCGCTCTCGGTGTGTTGGACTATCACCTCCACTTTGACTGGAACATGTCGAGCTGACCGAGTTGATGGAGTTGGATCGCCGGGACCTGAACGAGTCCCCAAGGTTGAAGATACCATTAGGTGTGATGGAGAAACTGCGTACCCGGTAGTACTCCACCTCTTCGCCACCAGGATCCGGCCTCCGGAGCTGACCCAGCATCGGCTGTAACAACATACCGTACACATGAAATTCATCAACAGTTTACTGGTGAGGGAGAGAGAAAATCAGTCACGAATAACATCAAAACAAATTTTGTTTATGGACAAATTTATACTAGGTAGGTGGTGTTTTACTAAGAGCCGGGAAAATAAGTTTCCTCAGATTAATTTCTTAATTTAGAGTGTCATATCCCCTCCAGGGACGTAGGCGACCTGAATTAGAGACTAACTAGGCATCCCGAGCCGGAGTTTACGTGTGGTAGGGTGGCCAGTTCCTTTCCACTCTTCCTCCTGCCACAGCATCCGGCAGGTTCCCATTTTGCAACACGAGGCTACTTGCCTCGGTGGATGAGTGGTTAACGTGTCGGATTACCAACCCCAAGATTGCAGGTTCGCCCCTGGCCGTGGTAAGTGATTTTTGAAAGGCGACAAAAATCACGACATGGATGTCATACGTTGTTGGCATGTTGAAGAACCCATTTGAATTCAGTAGGCCGTGTTCAATGGCAAAATTAATCTCGGAATTTTCCGCCAACACAAATTTCCTCCATTCTCAACTAGAAAGCGCTGTAGTGTCAAGGAGCTTAGATATCTAACCTCTTTGACTTTCATAGCGTTCAAAGGAACGACGAAATTCGACATGCAAGCTGCCCTATGGGTGTCAATTAACAAAGCTTGCACCCGGTACCCGAGGCCATACGATATTATTATTATTATTATCACGAGGCTGGGAGACCCCGTACCAGACCATACCAAGACTTTTAAATTCTTGGCAGAGCCGGGGATCGAACCCGGTACCTTGGGGGTGACAGCCAACAATGATAGCTACTGCGCCACGAGGTGGTCTTTCCTCAGGTTAGGAAACGCCAAAAGACGTTAAAAACGTATAGCAAAAGGTGCTAACTAAGATGGTGGCGTCATGTGTTGATAATAGGAGACGAGAGATTACCTAGGAGATTATTGGACTCCACTATACAAGGTGTCGCCTCCATAGCGTAGCGGTCAGCATGGTTAGCTGCCGCCCCGGAGGTCCTGGGTTTGCTTCCCGGCTTGGCCACGCAATTTGAAAAGTGGTATGAGGACTGGAACGGTGTCTACTCAGCCTCAGGTGGTCCAAATGAGTAGAGGGGGTTCGATTCCCACCTCAGCCATCCTCGAAGTGGTTTTCCGTGGTTTCCCACTTCGTCTTCGGGCAAATGCCGGGATGGTACTGCCCCCGGAAATTGAATTATATTGAGACCACGGTGGCTGTATTGGAAAATATGAGTAAAGTTATGGATGTCATAGTTATGACGTGGATATTCATGACGTAGGCACGGATGACGCAGATTTCATGCAAGTAGGCTGACTGAGCTGAGATTCTTGGTGACGTCATGATTTTGTTCGAGAAAGATCCGAGATTTACGACGCAGTCGCAGGAAACAAGGTATTGTGCTAAGGAAGAAGCTACGCTATTGGAGGAGAGACTCGAACCAATGAACGATAGTTTGGAAGGAAGACGGAGATTGCTGAAACTACGATATTTGATTACTTTTGGCATGCAGATTTGTGGAAATCTATTTTCAGTTATGGCATTGATTTGGAATTTTGAAGAAATTAATTTTGAGTTTTTGAAATTTGAAAATCCATCAAGTATAGCCAAAGTTAAAACTTCTAGCAATGACGCAGCAACAGGCTATGGAAGGGATGGATACGCCCCTTAAGAAGTTGATAAAAGGTCGTGCACAGGAGAGAGGAGCTCTCAGAATTCAGAACTCATACTCAGATCTCATATGTCAGATCGCATATATATTTCTGGTGATATATAGTTATTTTCAAGTGATTCAGTGAAGTAAGTTGTCTTTAGCGTGGTTAAAGCCCGGCGCATCGAACGAACACGGAGCAGTTCCATTTTACGCTGCTCGAAACTAGGTGAAGTTGAAACGCTCACATTAACGTTTCCACCAGTCAAGATATCAAGCGCTAACTTCAGCCTTTATTATAGTTCTATTGGGCAGTACAACATTGAGGTGTGTACAAGATTTGAACAATTTCACAGTTATACTTCGAAAGATATTGGAACTTTAAGGCTGCCAACAAAAGTGATTTTCTCGCCACATGAGAAACACGTTTAAAATTCCACATTATACACTACGGCTGACACGTGGAGTGCAACAGTGATATTGGAGAATACGTTTGGTATTACAACGATACATTCGACTATGGAACATTATAATCTTGCAGTGCCTTCAATGATTATAACAGTAGTTGAGATGGAAGGCTAAGGCTTTAATGCAATTGGGACATATATCGTTGGAGTAAAGTAACAGCATGGAACTTCGTTAATCGTCTTTCTGCAAAAGCGAGCATGTAGTGAACATCCAACTACACTCATGCATCGTGAATCCATCGCTGAATTATACCAGATAACAGTGGAAATATTTTCATACTCCACAACTATGAATATTTCTGCGGAAATAACTACAATAAACTTCATGGCGAATTCCTGCAAGAACTTCAGGGAACTTTCAAGAGAGGCCAGGGTTGTCCCGGCGCACAAAGAAGAGTTTTGCCAGAAGGATGTTTTTCGTATCCACGGAGCAGTGCAATTTCGGAGGAGGAAGCAGTTCGATTCTCCGAGGACGCTGATTCCAGGTTCGAGGACGGAGCACATCTTTACGCTGGTGAAATGGAATCAACAGCAGTTTTCTTTGAAAACTTTCCTCTGGAACTTCAATCAACAGATAAGGTAGTCGTGAACGTTTCTTGTATTATTTGAGTCTTGTAGCGATATCTGAGCAACCATTCTTCCCATATTTTCTGTCCTATCTTTTGCCCCATTTTCTTGATTGATATTTCTGTACTCAGTACACTTCGATGATTTATGCCTTTTTCTTCGATTTTTGAGACATTGCTATGTCATTGGCATACTTAATAATTTTGGATCAGTTGAGACTGATGATTTAGATTCTTTCAGTAATTTGCATATTTTTGTAGTCACGATTTGACTGTAAAGTTAATGATTTGCTATGGCAGATTTGAATTCAGACAGCGTGTCTTTTTATTAAAGTAATTCTATTCAGTAAATTACTTTGACCAACTTTCTGTCATCCTCAAGAAAGAAGAATGATTAAAAGATTTTAGAGCGTTAAAATCTATTACGATATCGACGATCTTTGAAATACTAGTCGTCTTATGAACATGATTGCAACATAGACATTTATCATTGCATTATAGACAATTTTATGAAATATGAACTTTTATTTCGATTTATTGAATACACTATAGTAATGAACATTTGATAGGAGTTTTTCTCAATTATAGATTGGAACAATAATGTTTGCATTCCACAATCTAATTGTATTCTATTCGACTATTTTGCAGTTTAGATGAACTTTGTTTGAAGATAGTATTTTTATACTGCGTTACTTTGAAGATGTTAATCTCAATTTTGATAGACCAGGGAGGAGTGTCTAACCGTATTTGCTATTCAATTTATTTGTGATTGGCAAATTTTTACTTCATATCGATTCATGAATGAAACCCACGAAGGTTAAATAATAACAGTCATTATTACAATTGATGAATATAAGAATTTTTAAAGAGGAACAATGGATGTATAATCGTTAGTTCAGTAGACGTGTAAAAGTCGCTGTTGAGTAATGCCCTTGAATTATGAAGGAGGTTCCCACAATTATTAATGAAGTTGATGAATTTATAAGTGGAGGATTCTTGTGTGTAGTTTGAAGGATTTTATGCCATATATATGAAGATATATGATGAATTTTGGGCCAATTTTTGTGCCATTTTTGTGCGTTATAAGCGAAGTATTTTCCCGCTGATTGTATTGTTCTTGTTCTTTGAAAGATTATTCATATGAAGATACTGTTAAAATTAACAAGAGTGTTAAATAATTTGAGATAAAGATTTTGAATGGAGGTTACCGTCACAAATATTAATAATTATTATTAAACCTTATTAAACCTGAATTTGACAGTTAAATATAACTAACCTTCATTGGTCGATTATATCACCAAGATTTAAGTAATTATCAACCGGATAAACGTGTGGTTTAATGTATTTCTTGTATAAATAATATAAACAATATAAATATTGTAAAATAATTTTGTAAATATCTTTGTTAAATAATTTGAAATGATAGTGATTAATACAGGCGTGTATAAAATTTTCAATTGTCATTTGACATTGTTATAAACAATTTATTATTGTTATAAATAATTAATGAACTTTTGTTATTAACATTTAGAGTTTTGTTTTTATACTCTAAACAACGCTAGTTAAGCAAGTGGTTTGAACAAATAATCATGATTTGGGATTGTTGGAATAATCCACTGGTGTTTGAATGAAGCATTTGACATTTGCGTGATAATATTTCAGTTGAGATGTGAACATTTACGTGTTTGAAAAGGAGAGCCAAGCTCTGAGGTAACACGCTTATGCTAGGGTTGAACGAACGGGAGTCCGCTTTGACGATACAGGTGCATTGCAGCTGGCCCGGACAAATGTGTTACAGAGGCCAAGGACGTTTCATAATAGCCTTGTGGCTATAAATAAAATGTGAAGTATATAAACACGCAAAACAATTGATATATGTGTCTCATCCCAAATCCCGTTTCCATTCCATATGCATTATTATTTTTACGTTGCTATGAGCTTGAGAAAGCTGAAACATTATATGTAGAGAATAAAAGGTCTACAGGAGGACATGGTTATGTGGTTGATGGCTTCTGATTGCCACGTTGATTTTTTTTTTGTTAAATCATTCTTTATGTGAAATAAATTGTTGTGCAGTTTAAAGTTTCTCGTCTTCGTTCTGGTTCATTTTAAATATCATGGTGGAGGTTATTGTGAGGGCATACTTTAAGTGATCCAGTTGACAACCCAGTCCCCGAGATAAATTTAAGAGGTAAGTAAAGGTAAGTATGAACCCCCGTATATTTTGGTGTGTTCCACAATAATTTTCTTGTTAACTATTGTGCTCTAATCTCGATAGTATCTGTCAGTGCCATTTTCATTGATGTAGCTGTGCCGGTGCGTTTGATTATTGGCAATCCGATTAAGGGGGCGGATATCTGACAGCCTACTATCAGGATATCGGGTACAGTACTGCCCCCGTAAATTGAATTATATTGAGACCACGATGGCTGTATTGGCAAATATGAATAAAGTTATGGCTGTCATAGTTGTGACGTGTATATTCATGACGTAGGCACGGATGACGTAGACTTCATGCAAGTAGGCTGATTGAGCTGAGATTCTTGGTGACGTCATGATTTTGTTCGAGAAAGATCTGAGATTTACGACGCAGTCGCAGGAAACAAGGTATTGTGCTTAGGAAGAAGTTACGCTATTGGAGGAGAGACTCGAACCAATGAACGATAGTTTGGAAGGAAGACGGAGATTGCTGAAACTACGATATTTGATTGCTTTTGGCATGCAGATTTGTGGAAATCTATTTTCAGTTATGGCATTGATTTGGAATTTTGAAGAAATTAATTTTGAGTTTTTGAAATTTGAAAATCCGTCAAGTATAGCCAAAGTTAAAACTTCTAGCAATGACGGAGGAACGAACTATGGAAGGGATGGATACGCCCCTTAAGAAGTTGATAAAAGGTCGTGCACAGGAGAGAGGAACTCTCATATCTCTCATACCGCAGATACCGCATATATATTTCAGATGTTATATAGTCTTTTTTCGAGTGAATAAGTGAAGCAAGTTGTCTTTAGCGTGTGGTTAAAGCCCGGCGCATCGAACGAACACGGAGCAGTTCCATTTTACGCTGTTCGAAACTAGGTGAAGTTGAAACGCTCACATTAACGTTTCTACCAGATAAGATATAAAGAGTTAACTTCTGCCTTCATTATAATTCAATTGGGCAGTACAACATTGAGGTGTGTAGAAGATTTGAACAATTTCACAGTTATACTTTGAAAGATATTGGCATTTTAAGGCTGCAGACAAAAGTGATTTTCTCGCCACCTGAGAGGCACTTTTAAAATTCCACAGTATACACTACGGCTGACACGTGTTACAACCGTGATATTGGAGAATACGTTTGGTAATACAACGATACATTCTATTATGGAACATTATAATCTTGCAGTGCTTTCAATGAAAATAACAGAAGTTGAGATGGAAGGCTAAGGCTTTAATGCAATTGGGACATATATCGATGGAGTGAAGTAACAGCATGGAACTTCGTTAATGGTCGTTCTACAAAAGCGAGCATGTAGTGAACATCCAACTACACTCATGCATCGTGAATCCATCGCTGAATTATATCAAATGACAGTGGAAATATCATCATACTCCACGATTATGAATATTTCTGCGGAAATAACTGCAATAAACTTCATGGCGATTTACGACTGGAACTTCAGGGAACTTTCAAGAGAGGCCAGGGTGGACCCGGCTCATAAAGAAGAGTTTTGCCAGAAGGATGTCTTTCGTATACATGGAGCAGTGCAATTTCCGGAGGAGAAAGCAGTTCGATTCTCCGAGGACGCTGATTCCAGGTTCGAGGTCGGAGCACATCTTTACGCTGGTGAAATGGAACCAACAGCAGTTTTCTTTGAAAACTTTCCTCTAGAACTTCAATCAACAGATAAGGTAGTCGTGAACGTTTCTTGTATTATTTGAGTCATGTAGCGATATCTGAGCAACCATTTTCCCATTTTTTTTGTCCTATCTTTTGCCCCATTTTCTTGCTTGACATTTCCGTACTCAGTACACTTCGATGATTTATGCCTTTTTCTACGATTTGTTGAGACATTGTTATGTCATTGGCACAGTTAAATAATTTTGGATCAGTTGAGACTGATAATTTAGATTCTTTCAGTAATTTGCATATTTTTGTAGTCACGATTTGACTGTAAAGTTAACGATTTGCTATGGCAGATTTGAATTCAGACAGCGTGTCAATTTATTAAAGTAATTCTATTCAGTAAATTACTTTGACCAATTTTCTGTCATCCTCAAGAAAGAAGAATAATTAAATGATTTTAGAGCGTTAAAATCTAATACGTTATCGACGATCTTTGAAATACTAGTCGTCTTATGAACATGATTGCAACATAGACATTTATCATTGCATTATAGACAATTTTATGAAAAATGAACTTTGAATACGATTTATTGAATACACTATAGTAATGAACATTTGATAGGAGTTTTTCTCAATTCTAGATTGGAACAATAATGTTTGCATTCCACAATATAATTGTATTCTATTCGACTATTTGTGCAGTTTAGATGAACTTTGATTGAAGATAGTATTTTTATACTGCGTTACTTTGAAGATATTAATCTCAATTTTGATAGACCAGGGAGGAGTGTCTAATCGTATTTGCTATTAAATTTATTTGTGATTGGCAAATTTTTACTTCATATCGATTCATGAATGAAACCCACGAAGGTTAAATAATAACAGTCATTAATACAATTGATGAATATAAGAATTTTTGAAGAGGAACAATGGATGTGTAATCGTTAGTTCAGTGGACCTGTAAAAGTCGCTGATGAGTAATGCCCTTGAATAATGAAGGAGGTTCCCACAGTAATAAATGAAGTTGTTGAATTTATAAGTGGAGGTTTTTGTATGTAATTTGGAAGATTTTGATGCCATATATATGAAGATATATGATGAATTCTGGGCCTATTTTTGTGCGTTTTGAGCGAAGTATTTTTCCGCTGAATGTATTGTCCTGGTTCTTTGAAAGTTATTCATGTGAAAATACTGTTAAAGTTAACAAGAGTGTTAAATAATTTGAGATGAAGATTTTGAATGGAGGTTACCGTCACAAATATTAGTAATAATTATTAAACCTTATTAAACCTGAATTTGACATCTAAATATAACTAACCTTCATTGGTCGATTATATCATCACGATTTGAGTAATTATCAACCGGATAAACGTGTGGTTTAATGTATTTCTTGTATAAATAATATAAACAATATTAATATTGTAAATAATTTTGTAAATATCTTTGATAACAATTTGTAATGAAAGGGATTAATAGAGGCGTATATAAAAATTTTCAATTGTCGTTTGACATTGTTATAAACAATTTATTATTGTTATAAATAATTAATGAACTTTTGTTATAAACATTTTGAGTTTTGTTTTTATACTCTAAACAACGCTAATTAAACAAGTGGTTTGAACAATTAAACATGATTTGGAATTGTTGGAGTAATCCACTGGTGTTTGAATGGAGCATTTAAAACATTTGCGTGATAATATTTCAGTTGAGATGTGGACATTTAACGTGTTTTGAAAGGAGAGCTAAGCTCTGATGTAACTCGCTTATGCTAGGGTTGAACGGACAGGTGAGTCCACTTTGACGATGCAGGTGCATTGCAGCTGGCCCGGACAACTGTATGATAGAGGCCAAGGACGTTTACATAATAGCCTTGTGGCTATAAATAAAATGTGAAGTATATAAACACGCAAAACAATTGCTATATGTGTCTCGTCCCAAATCCCGTTTCCATTCCAAGTGCATTATTATTTTTACGTTATTTTGAGCTTGAGAAAGCTGAAAAATTGTATGTAGAGAATACCAGTCCTACAGGAGGACATGGTTATGTGGACGATGGCTTCTGATTGCCACGTGGATTTTGTTGTTTTATTTTTGTTAAATTCATTCTTTATGTGAAATAAATTATTGTGCAGTTTAAAGTTTCTCGTCTTTGTTTTGGTTCATTTTAAATATCATGGTGGAGGTTATTGTGAGGGCATACTTTAAGTGATCCAGTTGACAACCCAGTCCCCGAGATAAATTTAAGAGGTAAGTAAAGGTAAGTATGAACCCCCGTTTATTTTGGTGTGTTCCACAATAATTTTCTTGTTAACTATTGTGCTCTAATCTCGATAGTATCTGTCAGTGCCATTTTCATTGATGTAGCTGTGCCGGTGCGATTGATTATTGGCAATCCGATTGAGGGGGCGGATATCTGACAGCCTACTATCCGGATAACGGGGACAGTACCTACTGTAAGGCCACGGCCGCCTCCTTCCGTCTTCCTCGCTTCTTCATCCCAATCTTCGATCCCTTCCCATCCCTCATGAGGCCCCTGTTCGCTTTGCAGGTGAGGCCGCCTGGGCGAAGTGCTGATCACACCTTCCCAGTTGTATCCCTCACGACCAGATGTTCCAGGCTACAGGACACTGCCCATAGAGGCGGTAGTGGTGAGTTTCCTCGCTGAGTCCGTGGGAACTACCAACCTAGAGGGTAAATTGACTAAATAAAAAATAAAAAATTAATAAAAAATAACTATACAAGGTAAAATTAGCTGAAGTAGATCTAACTTGCGATGGTTGGATTCAGTGATTAAGGATTACTCGGTGAGAGGTGTAGAAGCAGAGGACACTGCAGTGCTAACTGTATCATGGAGGTGACTCGTTTGCACACTGAGGCTTGCAGACTAGACTGGATGTTGAAAGGCAAAACAGTCTTGAATGAAAGAAAGAGAACCAAAAAGAAAACGAAAGGTGAAAGTTGAATGATGAAATATAGAGATTTGAAGCCATTACTTCAGTGTGTGTTGTTTGGTTGGTTCCTCAGTTTAGGGGCTGCGACAACCCGGTCATGTAGTCCCGTGTACTTTGGGTGTGTGCAGAATCTGTCTGATAACCGGTGTTAATTCTGTTGTCTGTATGTGTGTGTGTTATCTGTTTTCAATTCAAGTAGGGACTGCAGACATTGAATTCTTTTAAAGTAGTTCCTACTTTTGCCGCCAAACGCCACCGTCAGCGAATACTAGTTGAGAACTTGGTTACCAGATGCCACCACAGTCGGCTCCTGGCGACGAACGTTGGAAACTAAGAGCGTTTGTCAAATGTTTAACCTATAATTTAGCTTCACATACAGTAGGTATAATTAGTGGAAGGTTCTTTAACATGCCATAAATGTATGAAATGGGACCGCTGGCTTTACTTTCCTTCCGAATGAAGGCGTACTGAGGGATTTTTAACGCTCTTAAAAATCCGACGACTTCGGCCGGGTTTGAACCCGCGATCTTGGGCATAGAAGCTCAGCATGCTACCAACCACGCCACTGAAGCCACCTGTTGTCTAGTATGTATTAGTTAATTATCACTACTTATCCTAAATTGCCCCATTTAATAGTGATTTAAACTAATACATGCATTCTTTTTCTGGAGTGTATTTAAATATTTATATCGTGTACCCCATTGGCCATAATCGTGTTGACCGACTGAAGAGCTACAAATGATAAATGAATGATGAAAGATGAGTGATGTGGGATGAGGGATGATGGATGATGGATGAAGGATGAAAGATGGAACATAAAAGATAAAGAAAGGGTGAAAGATTGAAAAAATGATTTAATTTAATAACACGCCTTACGTTAATAACTCAATATTCCCTCTTTCAAACTGAATGCATGAAATATTCCCACGTTAATGATGTATCTTCTTAGATGAGTTAAGGAGATGAGGGTTTAATTTATATTACAAACGATTCCTTAGAAGGTTCAATACAAGGAGCTACAATTTCTGTTTTATGTACAATCGTTATTCGTAACAGCTACTAAATGTTAAAATGTAATTCCACACTAAGCGCTGATGTTGTATGAAGTTGAACGATAATTACAATTATATTATCTCATCAAAAGAACATTAAATCCACTGATACGACTTACCCTTTACAAATAACGCTGTAAACGAAAGACCTTGAATGGTGAATACGGTATTATCCTTCTTGTCTTCATCACGTTAAACTGTTAATCCCCTCACATAAGGGTTATACTGCTCTTCAGTTAAGTATTCCCTCCCTAATAACTACTTACAACAACCCACTTAATTACAAGTTTTCTTGGCCTATCAATTCTGTAGAGGAGACTTGGTTCAGTGGGGATCAGACTTTCTAAATGTAGTTACTGACAGAATAGAGCGATCGCTGGTATAGTCCAAGACAGTGAAAGCAAAGTTAAGAATATAAGGAGCTTACATTAAAACCTGACAACAACAGCAGCATTGTATTGCTTTAAGTAGCGGAAGAAGACAGGCTGCTATCGATAAAGCAGCCTCTGAGAAAGGGAAAACATGGTATAATTCTACAATATTTACTGAAGTTTAATTACTTGGCCGCGAAAGCCAATAGACTTTTCCATTTTTGGTACCTTTATAGGGAGGAGATTTTATTCGTTTATTATTTATTTATCGTATGGCTTTTAGTTCCGGGAGTGTCCGAGGACATGTTCGGCTCACCTGAGTCTGTAGCTGCTTCCAGTGGACACCCATAGGGTGAGCTACAAGTTCCGTTCAATTTCAAGTAGTTCCAACTTTCGCCACCAGATATCAATGATACCTAGTGGTGAACGTTGGAACTTCGATAGCGCATTCTGACGAAATCTAACCTAACAATTTAGCTGCACACAAGTTTAGTCTGTGGAAGGATCTTTTACATGTCATAAAGACATGAGACCGCGGGCTTTACTTTCCCTCCGAAGGAAGGCATAGTCTACTGAAGGATTTTTAACGCTCTTAAAAATCCCACGACTTCAGCCGGGTTTGAACCCGCTATCTTGGACACAGCAGTTAAGCATGCTACCGACTACACCACCGATGCCGCTAGGGAGATGAAGTAAGCGATGAGCTTCATATACTGGTATGGGTTAACCATGAAGGGCATTAAAAACCAGCATTAAAACTACATAAGACGAGAACCTGCCTTTGACATTCACAACTTGTTTAATACGGACAATATATGATTTTCATTCCTTGTTTCATATTCTGGGTGACATTACTAGTTGAAATTGCTGTCCATTATCATTAGTGCTCTGGAAATATGTGCTAAATTACTTAAATATGTTTTTTTTGTTTCTTGCGCATTCGGCAGCCATGTTTGTCAGGCGCATGAGGTCTCTTCAACTATTACCTAGGCGCACACATTGACGTCACATTACTGTTGCCAACATGTAAAATAAACAATACACCACCACATAAGGTCGGTCATATGCGTGACTGTGTGTGACAAAATGTAGGAGTTTACCTCGTAATTGTTGGTCTATGGAACTCCCTTGTTTTATACAGTACCGCCTATACAATTAGTACCGTATGCGTGGGGTTGGTAATATTGAATTTGTCCATAATTCACGCACATAATGGCCGCTACATCTGGAATTGGAAGATTGGGACTACATTTGTCAAAGATTTACATGTGTTTAAAGATTATATACACAGAATACAAAGGTAGGGGGGGGGGGGGGGGTTAAAAGGATGGCATATGGTAGCTATTCCACGAATGCTACAATAGGTTCTTCCCTCACATCATCATATTTTGAATACGTATATTTATTGTGAAGTAGCACCTTATGGTGGTTTCTAGTGGGGACATAGTGCTCAAAAATGGCCGCTTTTACGAGGACCAGACATTCCCATCTAGTGGCAGCACAAGTCTTTGATAGCCATCTTGAGAGTTCAGTAAATCCATCATATCGAGCAACATTTTGGACGTAAAGGAAAAGAGGAAATAAATAAGACTGATTTATCTTTTCTAAAAATAATTTATTACGCGTACTAAACATGAATTCTCGAAGACTAGCTTGCAAATTACAAACCAAGTCTGAGGAAACTTGGGGATCAAGAAGTAGTCACTAATGCCTTCCCGTGGAGATAGGTAATGTTAAGGAATGCAAGAGTGTTCTCGAGGAATTGAAGCCCGAGTTCATCCAGTCTATTAAGAGAAAGCATCTTGAAGCCAATGTTGCTGTGAAACACACAACGTACAAGCCGCAAGCCTACAGCATTTACTGAAATCTTCCGCCACCGAAACTAGGCAGCATTGGGCCCATGTTCCCTGCAAGTCTACATAGGACATTAATAAATAAATAAGTATATATATATATATAAAATCTCTATATATATAAATACATAAATAGGCCATAATTTTATCATTAATTTTCAATAAATAGGTATACTGTAGTAGTGATCTCCAAGCGAGTATATCACCCTGCGACCCTGAGAGGAAAGATTCTCGGCTCTATAAAACTTTAAAATATTGATTATTCTGGCATTGTGAGGTTAGAAGGTTAAAATGTCCAGCGAGCATCATCAGATCCATGTAGCAAATATAAAAGACAAAATTGTTCTACATAAAACTACCAAAACCCACTATGTCTGTCATGAACGGTAGTGGACCCTCAATACTAATCCGTTAAAATTGCGGCTAGTTCAGTCAACTGTTTGCGGGTGGAATTGTGATTTTTCAAACTTGCAACCTTGTAGATATTAAAATAAATAGTTCATTTTACGGGGGATTAATTCTTTAGAATTTCCCGACAGCACTAGCCACATAGTTTAAGATTTTGTCGTACCTTTATTGGATGAGTTTTGAGGGGCCGCAATCGTTTGTGATTGACATTGTGGTTTGGTAGAACAATTTTGTCTAGTATATTCATGGAGTAGATCTGATGATGCTCGCTTGAGGAGCGAAACGTGTTATCATTGAATTTAGTGTAAATAATATTTACATCAGGTGTAATGAAATGAAAGATTCATTTTAGTGAAAAGACTAAACTAAACATCCTTACAGGATTACACACAATAAAGGAAGAGGGATCACCCGAATGGGCATTAATATTTACTACATTCACTAAGTGATTTTGTTCTTTTGGGACATGTCGCTATATGGTACTTGGTTCACCTATTGTTGCATAGTACACATACTCGGACTATGGTAGGATCTGATTGAGCGTAATATCCTATGTTGGAAGCCATGAATGGTGAGTCTCATTAGGATGTGCCTTTGTTCTTGATTCGACTGGCTGCGTGGTTCTGTGGTAAAGTTCTCGCCTGCTGTTCCGAAGGTTGCAGGATCGAACCCTGACACATTCTGCTGGCGTTTGAGGGTGCGCAAATGCGAGGGAGCCGTGTCAGTAGATTTACTAGCACGTTAAAGATCCACTTCGGGTCACAATTCCAGAACCCCGGCGTCTCTAAGAACCGCAGAAGTTAAAAGGGACGTAAAATCAATAACATTATTATTGGATAAATTGTTCTTGATTCCCGTTGGTCCACGTTCTGTCTATCATGGCGTCTGTGATATAGAAGACTGGGTCTAAATCTCTTCTCTTTGATTTCCTACACTCTAGTAGGTCTGTAGATTGTTCTGTAGCTGGCAATGATATATTCAGCCTGAGGTCAACAATGTAGAAGGCTTCCTTCAGGTGTAATTAATCACATCATACCAATTTATTTGGGGATACATTCGTGCCTACCAACTGAACATGACATTCCATTATCTTGATTTTGTTGTAATGCTGCTGTCTTTGCTTTCCCATGTTTCATAATTAATGTATACGTTGCCTTAAACAGTGATAGTTTATGAAATTAGAATGAGTTTAGAAATTCCTCAAGCATGGTTCATTAAGTATGGGTCCATGCAGGCCACTGCAGATCTCATCGCCAGGCACAATATCGGGAGTGGTGTGGCTGTTCCCTCAGGCAATCTGACAACTCGAGACTGTGACACAGTGACATCCCCCGTGGGCCCAGACTGCTCGGAGTGATAATATCTTAATTACCAACACTAATACACTCTCCAGTGCAGTCACCAGCAGCCCCAAGAGCGAGGGAATGGAGTAGTGTTCATAAGACTTAATCAGTCTTCATTTTATATGGACGTCCTTTCATAAGTCATGGCTTCTATGTCACATCTTCCAAAATACCGTAGCCAAAATCTGGCTAATTCAGTATATACAATCAAACACATTTACTTGTTGATTTTTTACGGGTTTTGCGACATCATGGTCTTTTAGCCCCGTGTACATGGGTGAGTGTGGAATTATCTGATAACCTATGTCACTGTGATGTTTGTATTTATATTTGACGTAGGATTTGGGTTGGAAGCGGTCGTGGCCTTAAGTTATGGAGCATCCCGGCATTTGCCTGGAGTACAGTAGTAGTGGAAAACCACGAAAAACACTTCTAGGGTGGCTGAGGTGGGAATCATACCCGCTTCTTCTCAGTTTTGCCTCACGAGGCTGAGTTTCCCCGTTCCAGCCCTCAGACATGAATTACATTTGACAGAGCCGGGAATCGAACCTGGTTCTCCTCGGTGACAGTCAAGAATACTAGGCACTGAGCCACATTTAGTGTAGCTCTCCTTCCAGGATTTATTTAGGTGTTTAATAAAACAAGTTGAGGTGGCCCTAGAATCTGTAGTCTTCTTGACTAAGTTGTTAATTCTTCAAGGATTTTGCGACAGTGTCGTCATGTAATCCCTTCTACTTGGATGTGAGGAACATGCCTGAAAATCTATGTCAGTGTGGTGGCTGTCATGATTTGGGGATTTGTAACTGAGGGTAGGATTCGGAAGGAGTTGGTCGTGACCTTATGTTAGATACTATTCCGGCCTTTGCCTGGACTAAAAGTGAAAAATCAGGGAAGCCTATTTCCTCAAACATATCTATTATCAATTTTGCCTCCCGATGCTGAATGCACCCCGTTCCAACCTTCAGTCCAAAATAAAAATTGATCACTTCGTGGTGAAGCGGCTAGTGGTCTCGGATGTCACCCCCGAGGTCATGGTTCGATTCCCGGCTCTGCCAAGAAATAAACTATTCGAATATTCGGAGATTTCGATAGTTTGAAGAATGCGGATATACGAATACTTCGGTTGTTTGAATCATTCGAACATTCTAAGTACCGGTACTCGAGTACTTCGAATAGTTGACAGTTTGAATTGAACAGTTCAAATATTGAATTATTTGAAGATGGTGAGTACCCGAAAATTACAGCAATTTGTGTTAAGAAATTCATATGCCCAGAGGATAAGTTGTTCGAAGCATGGGCGAATCCAAGGTGTCGGATGGGGATTAATCTCTTCCCCATTCAGCCGGATAGATCCTTTTTTTAAACATCGTATGACCTCGGGTGCCGGGTGGAAGCTTTGTGTTATGGAGGTTAGATATCTAAGCTCCTTGACACGATAGCGCTTTCTAGTAGAGACATGAGGAACTTTGTGTTGGCGGAAAATCCTGAGATTAATTTTGCCATTATGAACACGGCCTACTGAATTCAAATGTACAAGATATGCCCAAGATCGCGGGTTCAAACCCGACCGAAATTTTTTTAAGAATGTTAAAAATCCCTCAGTATGCCTTCCTTCGGAGGGTAAGTAAAGCCGGCGGTCCCATGTCATAGATTTATGGCATGTTAAAGAACCCTCCACTAATTACACCTGTGTGAAGCTAAATTATATATAGGTTAAACATTAGACTAACGTTCTTAGGTTCCTATGTTCGTCGTTAAGAGCCGACTGCGGTGGCATCTGGTAACTAAGTTCTGAACTAGTTGGTCGTTGACGGTGGCGTTTGGCGGCAAAAGTAGGAACTACTTGAAAAAATTCAATGTCTTCAGTCCTTACTTAAATTAAAACAGATAAACACACTAATACAGTCATCACAATTAACACCGGTTGTCAGAGAGATTCTACACACACCCAAAGTACACGGGGCTACACGACCGCGTTATCGCAGCCCCTAAACTGTGGAACCAACCAACCACCATGAATTTAAATGGGTTCTTTGACATGCGAACATCGTATGACGTGGTGTCGTAATTTTTGCCGCTTTTCAAAAATCACTTACCACGGCCAGGAGCGAACCTGCGAGCTTGGGGTTGGTAGACCGACACGTTGACCACTCACCCACCGTGGCAAGCTGATAGATTATAAATGAATCATTCAAAACAAGTATCACTTGTTATCTTTTTTTCTTTCTATCTTTCCTCATTTGACCTTTTATGCTTTCTTTCCTCTATGTTGTTATGTTTAGTATAATTATTCGAACATTTCAATGATTTGGGGCGTGGTGGCTCAGCGGTCTAGCTGTATGCCTCTCACCAAGGCGGCCCGGGTTCGATTCCCGGTCAATGCATGTGAGATTTTCGAAGTGAAATGCCATGTCCTGTGGTTCGGATTCCACGTAAAAAGGAGGTCCCGTGGCTCATGATCTCGAGATTAACGGTCACGTTAAACTACAAGCTTCCTTTTTTGTTCGTCAAATCTTTTTATTGTTGATTGAATAGTCGAGTTATGTCACTAATTTGAACAATTTGAATAATTCGATGTTTGTGTATGTAGAGCCATAGTGATTGGAGACAAACCAAGGGAAACAATGAAGTTGAATTGGCGGACTATTTGAGATAGTCTGGTTCACATTATAAAGACTGTAATGCCATGGAATATGAGATGTTTGTTCAACCGTAGCCAGGATAACTGACGGAGAGAACAGCTGATGTGGAAATTACTTTTAAAGTCAAGCTGACACAGGCATTGTGTGTTCACTGCAGCATCACACTTCATTGCCCCGCTCTTGTCTGTACCACTCCATGTACAAGTAACGTTATTGGCTCGGACCCATGGACAATGCGGTCATCATCCCCGTATATGCACTATGACAATGGTGCCTGGTATATATTCTGCGTTTGTGTGGTCTCTGTTGTGTTTCGCTGATACTTTATGTCTGCGGTGTATACTAGGCTCATAAGCTAGGTCCTTAGCTGTTCTAAGTCCATACTATAGAGCTAACCAATTTGAAACCTAATCGCTCAAAAACACAAGTCTGGGCTTTCCACCTGAAGAAAAAGCAGTCCGTTGCTCACCAGTCAAATATTTTGCTCGGTCGAAAAAATCAACAAGAAAAAGCAATTTTTTTTTTGGGGGGGGGGGTCTCTTGACTCACTGCTCAACTCCTAAATATCTAGGAGTGACTCTGGATCGTGCACTCACTAAGATGATTGTTTAAATACAAAACTCAAGGTATCTATCTATACGGAATTCCATTCTCCGTAAATTATCTGGTACTAACTTGCACAAGCTCATACTATAAGAATTACTGCTTTAGCACTGAGTTACTCTTTGGTATAGATCTTGCCACGCCAAATAAGTAGATATTGCCTCAAATGAAACTTGCAGGCTTATAACTAAATGCCTGAAACCTGCACCATGTGATAAACATTATCGCTTAGCAGGCATTGCACTCCCAGATATCAGACGTGAAAAGGCCGCCAGATATGAATGATCGAAAGACGACATATTTGAAGCACATCCATTGTATGATTATCAACCTGCTGATCGGCGATTGAATTCTGGGAGTAGTTTCCTGCATACGACTGAATGCCTAAAGAATCCACCTCAAACATCAAGAGTAAATGCCTGGAGATCTAGAAGCCTTCATCTTGATGGGTGGGTAGACACATCTAAAAGTCTTCCAGCACGGCACAAAGAGACATGGACTATATGGAAGAGTCTCAATAGGTTACGGTCTGGGGTTGGTAGATCCGGGACCAATATTAAGAAGTGGGGACTACCTTGTGAGTCGACCTGCTGTGATTGTGGTTAAGAACAATCCACGGCCCACCTCCTCAACTGCAGCGTCTGCCCACTCCAGTGCTCCATGGATGATCTAATGAAGGCTACACCCAACGGCCGGGACATTGCAAAATATTGGTCCAACGTTGTTTAGTGAAATAGTTGTCTTTTTGATGGTTCCCTCTTTTTATTGATTTTCCTGACACGAGTAAAATAAACATCAGCTAGGTAAATGTAATCTGTAAACAGGTTGGTGCTTCATTTTGCCCCAAGTATATCAGCGTAAATCAGATCCATGCATTTATATTGCAGTTAATGCAGGTGTGTTACGAAGAGGTGTGTTAATTCATTCAGAGTCTCTCCTCAGTTTGGCCTCACGAGGCTGAATGCACCGCATTCCAGCCCTCAGACCAGAATTAAATTTATTTGCAGAGCCCGGAATCACACTCGGACTTCAGGAGAATGAGATACCACCTCTGATTGGATAGAGAATTTAAAAGACAAATGGATAGGCTACTGCTTTGTTGTGCACTATTTCAAGTGAAGTAGTTAGTAGGTCACACAGTACATAACGTATGACCCTGCCTCCGCTGCTCCAACTACAAAGATAGCAGCTAACGCCCTGGAACCACGCCATTGTCTGCAACAAGTGGTTGATTTGTGATGAATGCTTCGTAGAAATTCCACAGCAGACTCACCTCACAATGGATCGCCTGTTATTGGTCTAATGCAATGATAGAAGCCATTTTTTAGTGTTGCCTGTATAATCTATTAACAGTATTGTAACCGTTCTTGGTTGGCTTGGGGGGGGGGGGGGGGGGGGGAGGGTTGGTAGTGTTCTGTAGAGCTATTTCGTCCTGTATATTTGGATCTGATAATGCTCTCCTGAGGAGAAAAACATGCCATCCAATTACCCCTCCTCCATTTATTACAGAAGTGTGTTAATGACTGTATAAATAATTTATGGAACATTTCTACCAGATGAGGTATACTAATTATATCAAGAACACATTTTAAATTGGTCTAAAAAATTAAACTTCAGCCCTAATGATCAGAACCTGATGATGACCGCGTGACGATCAAAATGCGTAATCCTTAATTCCCCCTTAATCAGTGAATAATAATAATACATGTAATTATTTTCAGGAATAGTGTATTATAAATATAATTATGAGCAAAAACGGCGTGTTGACTGACTGAAAATTATAAATTAACAGTATGTACAGGCAACACTGAAAAAATAGCTTCAAAACGTCACGTGTATCATTCCTTTCAGGTGATAAAATATTTGTTACTTCATGCCCAGTCCACACTAGTGTTGACCGACTGAAAGGCGATTCTGATAATGCAGACATGTTCACGGGAACTGCCTTGAAGTCGGGCTCGGGGCATTGACGCGGAAAGTGCTGGAATGGGGGCGTGCCTAGGACAGACTCCACTGGGAAAAACAAACAGCACACCTGACTCTGGAATTCTTATGTATATTGAATTATTTTTAAACAAGTAGTTCAGTGAAGAACTATACAGCCTATTTTCATATATCCTACTTATGTTAATTGCCACTATTTAACATACACAATTTCAGTTTGATTGCTGTAATAGATTCGTAGATATTGAGAACCGACTAAATATTTCGGATGGTCGCCATGTTGGATTTTTTATATGTAGGTCCTAGAGTTATGTACTGTTACATGCAGATTATTGTGAACGTGTAGTATTCAAACTTCAATCGCATAATTAGGACACAAGAAAAAACAAGGAGATTTAAAAAATTTTCACAGCTGCCATCTTGAGGTTATGGAAACAATTGAAATAAATTAGATGCCAGTGGATTAACATTCGGATAAAGATTTACTGTACCAAGTTTCACTGCACGCGGATGGTTAAATAGCGAGAAAAGTCCATGTGCATATTTATAATTCGCGTCACCGCCATGTTGGATTTGTGATCACCAGGTTATTTAAAGTCCTATAGGTGAATTTAAGTTCATAGCCCCTATGAACATTAAAAAATGCAGTTTGATTGCTAAAATAGATTCGTAGATATTCAGTATCGTCTAAATATTTCGGATGTTCGCCATGTTGGATTGTTAAATGTATAGGCCATAGAGTCATGTACCATTAAAGGAAAATTATTGCGTAGGTTCATTATTCAAACGTTCACTTCGATCGCATGACTACATCACAAGAAATAAAAACTTAATTTTAAAATTCGCACTGCCGCCATCTTATGGTTATGTAAACAATTGAACTAAATTAGATACCAGTGGATTACAATGTGTATAAATATTTCCTGTACCAGGTTTCAGTGCGCTTGGAACATTAAATCGCGAGAAAGGTCTATTTAAAATGTTCAAATTCGCTTGGCCGCCATGTTCGTTTTGTAGTTAACCGGTTTTTGAAAATCTTATAGATGGACTTCCAGTAGTGCCCTTTATCTCCGTACAACATTTTAGGGAGAAACCGCTAATAGTTTCAGAGATATAGAATGCCGGTGAAATATTTCGCACATCCGCCATCTTGTGATTATGTAAACAATTGAACGAAGTTAGATGTCGGTGCATTACAATGTATATAAACATATACTGTACCAAGTTTCATTGCGTTTGGTTGGTCAAATCGCGAGAAACGTCTATTTAAAAGTCGCAAATTCGCTTGGCCGCCATGTTCGTTTTGTAGTTACCAGGTTTTCAAAAGTCACATAAGTGAACTTATAGTAGTTCCCTCTATCACTATAGAAAATGTCAGGGTAATATCAGTAATAGTTTCGGAGATATTGAATGCTGGTGAAATATTTCGCACAGCCGGCATGTTGGATTGGTGAGTCGTAACAAAATTTGAAGGGCACGGTCGAGGTCGCCGGGAATAGTGCTATGAACTTTCCGAGTTTCATTGAAATCGCTCCTGCCGTTTAGATTTTATTAGGGGGACACACACACACGAATCACACACACACACACACACGCGCGCGCGCGCGCGCACGCACACACACACACACGGACAAAAGGTGATCTCATAAGACTATTTTTTCAAAATTGAAAATAGGCTAAAAAAATCGCTTATCCTCCACGCTCGGCTTCACCCACGGACTGTGCGAGGGATCATTTCTCTGCTGTCGCAAGGATAGTATCTGGGAGCAGAACACACTTTTGTCAGCAATTACAACTGGGGATGCTGACAGGTCGATCGCCCAGGCGACCGCTAACTTGGGTCTAATTAACGATGGGTCAGGGAAGGGATTTTAAAAGGAAGTCCGCCGTGGATTAGTTGAAAGGGACCGTCCCGGCATTTGCCTGGTGGTGAAAATATGATGCCTCGGAAAACATTTTAAGAACAGCTGAGGTGGGATTCAAACCCACGCTCTTCCAATGCCAGAGACGCATGAGCTAGCGCATTAGTGCTCTCTGCCACTGTGGCTGGTATATTGAATTACAAAACTAATTTAATGTTAATTATAACAAACCTAGTAGAAATAGACAATTATTCAATTACATGTACAGTATTGCACTCGAAATCATGTCTAGGAGAGAGGAGAAGACAGGATGAGGTATGAACCAAGGACCACATCAGAAAAATGGCATATTTTAAATTTGGAATTTTCGACTAAATTAGCAGTCCAGATGGAAGAGAACGTTAATACAAGCATTTGGGAAAAATTTCGTCAGAAGAAAAATTTTTATTTCATGAATCATGGAGATTTTAAGATTTGGTAAATTTTTACCATGTATAAATGAAAGAGATACTGTTCTGGAAAGTCGACACTTTTTACGAAGTGCGCGGCGAGAAACCTGTTTTGAGCATGTAATTTAAGGCGGTAGGCCCCTTTTTATGAGAGGTACGGAGAAGAGTTACATCAATGATTAGTGTCGTGCCCATGATGGATAAGTGTACCGAATTGTACGTTGATAATATCTGGTGTTAACACCGAACACCGTTTTTCCCTATATCCACCCTTCTACTCTATGAAAAGTACGGTGAAGTGTTTTATAAATGTTTGGTGCATTGACTCATGTTTACCATACCTAATTTTACGATGCCCCAAGCATCCGAACACGAGTTATAGGCGTACATAAAGATACACAGAAAGACAGACAGACAATTCTATTGTCTACAACATATCACCCAGATACCCAAATATGGGTATATCTACCACACAGTATCAAAAAATCATCCTTCTTAGACTAAAAGCTGTTTCTTTCTGTCCTCAGACCAATTCGCCCCTGGTTTCCTTTCCGCTCTTCACTGGAATCCTTCCATACTTAACACATTCTCTCTGTCCACAGTGTATTCTTCTCTTATTTTATTTCTTTCTAAATCTTTCTTTACGTTTTGAATCCAGCTAGTCGTTGATCTTTTCTCCCAAAGTTACTTGAATATCCTTTTTGTTAATCTGAAATCATCCAAAAAATATAAATCTCCTTTTCCTTATCGTTTCCATTATGCTTTTTATAGTTCTGTATATATTTCCAAAAAAATATAAATCTCCTTTTCCTTATCGTTTCCATTATTCTTTCTATAGTTCTGTATATATTTCCAAAAAATATAAATCTCCCTTTCATTATCGTTTCCATTATTCTTTCTATAGTTCTGTATATATTTCCAAAAAATATAAATCTCCCTTTCATTATCGTTTCCATTATGCTTTCTATAGTTCTGTATATATTTCCAAAACATATAAATCTCCTTTTCCTTATCGTTTACATTATGCTTTCTATAGTTCTGTATATATTACCAAAAAATAAAAATCTCCTTTTCCTTATCGTTTCCATTATGCTTTCTATAGTTCTGTATATATTTCATCATTATTCCGTAGATTTGTTCTCCTACCTTACCTATGTCAATACTAACACTAACGGTACCTATCACTATCAATTACCTAACACTGAACTTGCTTCAACACTTAAGTCTAACCAAAATTTATTTAAATATGACGACACTTTACATTTGTCGTTATATTCGACCAAAAAGTCTTTCGCCGCTTGGAACATTACATCGCGAGAAAGGTCTATTTAAAATTTTCAAATTCCCTTGGCCGCCATGTTCGTTTTGTTGTTAACCGCTTTTTGAAAGTCTTATAAGTGCATGGACACCTCTGGTTTATAGTATTATTACAGTGATATGTGGAATGTATTTTGAAAGAATTGTTGTTAATTCACTTGAGGGACTTGAGGCATCTTGGTCATCAGCCCCTTGTAGTTGGGTGTGTGTTCAACTGATTACCTGTATTACTGTGTTGATTGTACTTGTGTGTATAACTGTATCAGGGATGGGGTAGGTGAAACGGGACGGGAAGTAAGGTACTATCGCGGCAATTGCCTGAAGGGAGTGTGGAAAAACACTCTCAGGGTAGCCGCTGTCATCGCTGGGATTCGAACCCGACCCCCGGAGCGAAACCAAGAATTCTAGCCACGACACCACGAGGTGGTCTTGTACAGAAAATACAAGCCTCTTAGATGGAAGTTAGAGAATTAAATTAAAACGTCTGACCCATGTGGGACTCAAACCCGCTACATTCAGCTTTTCACGCCATTAACTTTTCAATAATTGAGCTTAATTCTCTCCCTTCTATTGAATTAAATTAAACAATAATAGAATAATCGGAGTGTTCTTGTTAGCGTGATGCCTTTATTAGACTCTAAAATGAGCAAGAATCTCTACCAATGCAACAATATGAATGGACTTTCTTCGCAGAAGCAATCGGAGAAGAAAACATTTCTTATAAAAATCCAACGTACAGTCAAACAGCCTGTTTTAAATGATGTCCTGGGGCTTTTCCCCAACCAGAGTAATTGGACTTGTGCGATTCTATGTCTCTTAAGGTAGGGAATCGATATATGGAAACCTCGTAAGTGGGATAGCTGCTTAGTGAAGTCAAATGTCGTGGTGGATGTACCCCAGTAATCCGGCCGCAGCACGCTGAGACAAAGGAGAGGCTGTTGCTATGGAAACGGCGGCGCGATACACCAATGCGGCTCGGCACTCTCACACTTATTGCACATCCTCCCAGACAGCTTGTAACGTTCCATTAGCATAGCCTGCAAAACTCCCCGCTATCGATGGAAGCAATAAGGTCAAAACAGAATCTTCATGATGAAATAATATCCTGCGATTTCTTAACTGATTCAGTTGCGCCTCATTACCCGAAATGAACCTATCCTCAATGTAAATGTCATTGTTCATAGGAAATAATATTATTATTAATAATAATAATATAATAATAATAATATTATTAATAATAAAAGAAGGAGGCCTTTACAAACCTTTAAGGATCGGGACGAAGAAAAACGGAGTGGAAATAGATTGCTTAGCATTCGCTGATGATATAGCCCTGATGACAGAAGATTTCGAAAGTGCAACAGAACAGGTCAATATATTGAAGGAAGTAGCAGAACAAACAGGATTACAAATTTCCTTTCAAAAGACAGAAGTAATGTCGAACATCAAGGATGATACAGCACAACTAAACACCAAATATGGAACGATAAACCGTGTTAATAAATTTAAATATCTTGGGGAATGGATCCAGCAAAATGGCCTTGACAAGGAAGCCATGGAAGCAAGAATCAAGAAAATGGAAGTCGCTTTTCAAACCACCCGCAACATATATAACAAAAAGTGCTTTTCTATGAACACAAAAATTCGTCACTACAACACTGTCATCAAACCAGTACCGCTATATGCATCTGAATGCCTTATCCTATCCGAGAAATGTTAGCTCGCGAAGTTAGAGAGAAAAGAAAGAAAGATCCTACACATCATACTTGGCCCAGACTACAAAAATGGCATCTACATCAGAAAATCCAGGCAAGAAATTTACTCGAGGATAGAGAAGATCACAGACACAATGCGAAAACGCAGAGTTTGCTTCTACGGTCATATGCGACGGATGATCGATTCCCGATGGACGAAACGTATCTTCAGTATATTCGACTCAAAACCAAAAACGACAATGCCATGGTATGTTAACGTCCAGAAAGATCTGAAAGAAATGGGGATACGAGCAGAAGATGCACAAGACCGAAATCTTTATAGAGCAGCCATCAAGACGTTTGGGACTTTCCGGGACGAAAAACGGACAACTGGTGCGAAATGGACAGAGGAACGTCGTGCTAAACACAGTGAGCTCATGAAGGCAATGTGGATCAAGCGAAAAATGAACAAATGCCAGAATGTAAAATGAGGCTTATCGTGGTCCCTAGTTGGCCGATTAGCGAAATTGAATGAATGAATAATAATAATATGTCAAAATAGACAAAAATTCGGCACTACAACCCAGTCATAAAACCAACAGTCCTTTACGCCAGGGAAACTATATACATATATACCATCATATATATTATTTCAGTAGTATAGATCCCTCCTGCGGCGCCACAAGCAACCGATCGTGACATATGAGCGTTAAAATGAATGAGAATAGACATTAGGAGTGTCTTATTGCACTATAATTTTATAAATATCTATAATTTCTTTAAACAATTGTACGAGAGTTTAGTGCTTTTCAGTCGGTCAACACGAATGTACCCAAAAGAGATGGGTTATGCCCTAATCCTGAAATAAATTACATGAGATTAATTTATTTCAGGATTAGGGCATAACCCATCTCTTTTGGGTACATTCGTGTTGACCGACTGAAAAGCACTAAACTCTTGTTTACTAAGGCAACACTGAAAATATGGCTTCAAACACCACAACAATTGTACGAAGTGTGCGATTTGCAAACACCGTTGATGTAGGAAAATACGCTCCATAATTGCTGTCCAAAGGCCGCTGTGACGCCTGTTTAATGTCATATTAACATTCTGAGGTCTTTCCTTTATCATGACATGTAAATAGTGTTCTATAAACATTTGGTTGAAATAAAAACATAACCTTTCTCGCACGGGTCCGCTAGTATATATATTTCTAGAAGGAAATCTGCCCGGGAAACCACAAAGATCCAGAATAATATACAATGTAGATACAATGTTGGCTCTACAGTACATAATATACATTACGATACACCATATAAATGGTTATGCAGCATTTAAACATGAACTTGAAGAAATAAAAATGTAGAGAGGAAGATCATTAGGAAAATCTTTGGAGCAATATATACCCAAGATGGTTACAGGCTACAATTAATCAAAACAACAGAATAGTATTCAAACATGAAAATTGATATTAACCCTAGAAGCACCATGGGGGGGGGGGGGGGGGGGGGGGGAGGGAGGGGGAAAATATTGGCACCGTCTTTTATTTCATTACTATTAATGCTTCAATTGAATTCGCAGATAAATAATATTATCATTATCATTATAGCAAGGCTTTCATTTCTACGGTTCTGAAACCAACAAATAATAATAGGACGTCAGTTGAGAAAAGAGATGTAAGAGGAACTGCTTACCTTCCGTACATACATAACACGACGGATCGTATTGCTAAAATCCTACGTCGGTACAACATACGGACTGTATTTGGAACTTAAGATTAGGCAACTCCTGCGACCAACTAAGGACAGTTTGCCTAAATTGCAACAACCAGGTATCTACAGAGTTCCCTGTACTTGTGGCAAGGTTTACATCGGGCAGACTTCGAGAACAATATGCACTCGCATTAAGGAACATAATAGATGTATCAGGCTCATTCAACCTGATAAATCAGCTGTTGCCGATCATGCTATAACACCTGGCCATGATGTCATGTTCCAAGGAGTGGATGTTCTTGCCCGTATAAAGCAATATCGTCCCAGAATCATCAGGGAGGCGGTTGAAATACGTAAACACCCAGATAATTTCAACCGCGACACCGGCTACAATCTCAGTGAATCCTGGCTACCTATTATCAGAACCCTGAGAAAGTAATTCACTGCTGCTTTCCGTTGTCCCTAACATGGGGCTATAATGGCGTCCATCTTTGGGCACCTTCTATATGTTCTTGTTGCT
Organism: Meconema thalassinum; assembly: GCA_946902985.2. Classification (NCBI taxonomy): domain Eukaryota; kingdom Metazoa; phylum Arthropoda; class Insecta; order Orthoptera; family Tettigoniidae; genus Meconema; species Meconema thalassinum. Next base: position 570,268,221 of record OX336388.2, on the reverse strand, counting down.
TTCTCTTAGCAATAATTGTCGTATTCCAGATTATTCCTGACGAAGAAAGACATGGTTTCTTTCGAAACGCGTCGAATTTTAATATAATAAAACACGGCATAAGCCCAAAATTCAACATTATGAATAGATAAATAATACTTAAGCTATTTGTAAGAAAGCTTCACAAACTTTAGTTACTACCGTATTTCATATTACTTCTTCACATATTTTTAGCCTACTTTTTTCATTTTGCAAAAATGAGGACAATTTAGACTTATGAGGTCGATCCGGGAAAAATTGTGTCTGCCTGTCCTTCCGTCTGTATTATAAGGCTGCAGTTATCGAAAGAAAATTTGGTATGAGTCAAGATCTACTGTATATCTGAATATCTCACGGCCGTATTCGAAAATGACATCAGTGCTACCAACTGCTGAAAAATCACAATTGAAATTTGAGCTCTCTGTTTGATATCTCATAAGTTATGCATGGGAGCTGTTCCTAATTTGGCACACAGAGAGATAATGACATACCAAATTAATTTCCAGGAGCCCATATATGACAGTGTTGCCAACATGATTCTATGCCTGCTGATAAGTCCAACATTTAAGAGCATGTAACTTCTATACTATCAATTAGATATCAACCAAATTTCATATGTGCTTTGTATATCATAACAGATATGTCTATGCATATTCTTGAGAGCCAGTAGGGCTGACAACTGTTAATAAATGCTCTCCCTATTTTTAATTCAAATACTAATATATCAGAAAGTATGAAATCCAACCGCTCTAAACTGTGCACACGTATAGTACCTGACATTCTAGATTAATTTGGAGTAACTGATGTACGTCGATGCTGCCAACATGATTCCAAGCTTGCTGATAGGTTAAATTTTGAAATCATGTAACTTCTATACAAACTAATCGATTTCAGCCAAATTACGTATGTGCTTTGTGTACCATAACTGATATGACTACACGTATTCTTAAGAGCCATCAGGGCTGCCAACTGTTTATAAGTTCTCTCTCTACTTGTTTTTATCCTAATTCTAATATATCAGAATGTATGCAAGCCAACAGCTCTAAACTTTGCACACCCATAGTACCTGACATTCTAGATTAATTTGGAATAACTGATACATGTCAGTGCTGCCAACTTGATTCTAAGCCTGCTGATAGGTTCAATTTTTAAATACTTGTAACTTCTATATTAACAAATGTATTTTATATAAAATTGGGACAATAATAGATCATAATATTTCAGATTAATTCTAATTGCCAACATGATTTTACGTGTGCTGATAGATCCAATGCAACATTTCATTTCAAATATATAGATTATTCATTGGTATTGAACCCATGGGCCATAGGGTCCATGGAAGGTCGAACCCATGTCCTTAAGGAAGAAATGAAAGAAACGTATAGTTTCTTAAAGGAACGGAGAGAGATTTTAAGCCAGGATTATAGCTTAACATTGTGCAAGCGACTAGGGACAGATGTTCCTAAGATGAGATCACCCCACTCGACATTCAAGAGAGGGCTGGTCACGAGTATTAATAACTGAATGGAAATTTCCACCGTGATAGACAAGGAAGCCTGAATCGGAATTCGAGCTTACGTTGCTGGAAATTGACAACGTCGCTTATGCACCAGAAGAGGAATAATTAAAATTAACACGTTTACGAGCATAATAATGAGTAAACAAGCACAGTACAGTGAATCATTTTGAATGAGAGATTTTTCAGTAAAGAGAAACCATTTAAATATTGTGCAGAAAAAAACTGCCGACGTAAGACGACGTCATTGGGGAATTACCTAAGCCTCTGTGGAGGGGAGAGAGCAAAAGGAATGCACCACCCACACAATTGAGGATGAGAAATTAATTAATATCTCCGAATTGCACGATCGATTCTTAGGTGCAATAAGATCATTTGACATTGAGAAGACGAGCTTTCGGAAGGTATAATTTTTATATTTGTGGCACCATTATTTTAGAAGTTGACCACAGAAAAGGCTTGAGTCTTATTTTTTTGTAGTAAAATAGTATAAAGCTTCGGGCGTTACCAAGCCAACCATGCAGTTTCAGACAGCCCGAGGGGGGCGTCACTGTGTCACGATCATCATTGAATGCAGTTTCAAACGGCCTGAGGGCACGTCACTGTGCTACATCACAACGAATGCAGTCATACGAGCATTCCGTGAGGGGAAGTGCTGCACCACGACGTAGAAGTAGTCATTCCGACAGTCCGTGAGGGGACGTAATCCTGTGTTACATCGAAAACAGCTACCAGTACTCCTTGAGGGGAGAAACGCTGTGTTACACCGTAGAAGTAAGATCTGATAGCCACAGGCGTCACAGTATTAACGACTTGCTTGCCTCCATAGGAGTGGTCAAGACGAAATTTTAAAGTATCGCCGTAGTGAAATATTAGGAAAATCCTAATTATAGGATTTAGGCCCGACTGTATACAAGTTAAAGTGAAAATTCGTAAGATATAGTCAGAGCAGGCCGCGAACATCGGACTTAAAGGCGATAGGTCGTTAAATGTACGAACGAATAGATCATAAAATACGGAAGTATCGTACCAGACAGATAAACTGTTATTTAAATTAAAGAAACCTAAAAGGGAAGAACAGAATAATAAAACAGTTCAAATAAAGACGATAGGAGACTATAAACATTATCTCCAGAAAGCAGGCGAACTATTCTAAAAATACTAGAATTGAGAAGTGTTAGCTGCTATAAACTAAATCTATAGGTCTTAGAGGAGACCTCGATCCATATAGACTTTCGTTAGGATCGATAAATAGATCTACAAAGAAGCCGTTCAAGCTAGATAAATAGCCGGTTATCCAGGATAGGAGTAGCAGAATTGGACTCCAGGGAACAGTAGATGTTTCGAGACTTTCGCATTCTGCAGGATAGGAAGCCGACATCGAATAAATTTCACCCTTGGAAACGGGAATTTAAGAAGATCACGTGTGATAGGCTCAGAAATACGGCCTAGTGATCGAGAATTGTGAAGTGTAAAATAATCAAGATTGTGTGTTAAATTAATATTTTTAGTGTTTATTATGTGTTCCAAGGGAACACATCAGTATATAAAAATGTCGTCAATGTTAAGTGTTTTAAATGTATATCAAAAAGTGTTTTTAAGTAAGATGAATTCCTTTAATATGGAGTAAAAAGTTCAAAGTGGGCCCAAAAATGCTGCACCGCACCAGATTAAAGATCATGGGATGATCTGGAAACATGTGAGTACTAAATTCATTCTATTTTGGTGTCAGAAATTGATTGTGTACAAACCCACCGGAGTTTTTGAGTGAAAGGGATGTGTGTTGATAAATAAATACTGAATAATCAAGAACACGGTCTGAACAATAATAAAATAATATTTGAGAAATTATAAATAATTATGTAAAGAATAAATCCCGTAGAGGAAATATGTGAATAAAGGGTTAATGCATTTAACAAATGTCATAAGAGCAAGCGAAATATCATTAATTATCATGAAAGATATTGAAATAAAGTAAAATTGAGATATGAAAGAAATAGCTTTTGAGCTTATATAAAGAATAAAGATAATAATAATAATTAAATATGGAAATGTTAAATAAAAATCAAATAAATTGATATGAATATAAGAACGTTAAGCCTTAACGTATGTGTAAGAGATGAGGTTCAATGGAATATTTTAAAACAGGGAGCGATTTATCGACAACGGAAAGATTAATATGTGAATTAAAATAATATGAATTGTTACTAAAGAGATTTATCAGTTCTTGGGAAGACATTTCGGCTTAAAGTAATGCATAGCGCATAATGAGCGCAAATATAATATTAAAGTGTCACGCTAGGAACGCGTAGTGGTTAAAATACTTGGTACATTACTTATGGAGGGTAGTTGATTGCAGTGAATTGATAATTGTATAAGTCCTCTATTTGTGACATGGTATCACGAGGCATTGTGTATGTATTTAAAAAGGGAGCTAATATATGGTATTATTGAGCGTATGTCATATGGGCCACGGCCGACTCTAAATCGCATTTTGTATAAGTCCACTGTAAGGGATTGGTTCCCGAGGCACACGAAGAGATTCGAATGCAGGATCTTCTTATGATAAAAGCCCCTTAAATTCTCCGTCGTCGTATGTGTATTAATCTTCCCAATCAATGAGGACCCTCTCATAATTAATAAATGCCAAGGATACGAAAATGGTCTTTGAACCAAAGAATAGTTGTTTGGATGTATACGATACAATAAAGCCCGGTCTCCCCAGAACTGGATATAATGGGAAGGTTTGTTTTGAAAGCCTTGGAAATAAGTTACTAACGTTGGGTCAGACAGGGAGTCGCCGTCACCCTAACGTGTCATAAATCGCACCCCAAGTAGTAGAGTCTAGCTCTCTTAAAGCGAGAAGGAACAGAGACCGTCTCGTAAGCTGTTGTAAAAGAGAAATGAATACACCAGGAGTGTTTAAAGTTGTTAACGACCCGGGCGTTGAACCGAGGTCCTTATAGATGGATATTTCGTTTGCCGGTTCAGATTGTAGTTTCTTATATGATAATGGTCTACTAAGACATAAGAGATAAATAACAATCCCTATTGTAATAATGTATGGACGTGGGATTCCACGAGTTGATTGAAGGCAACTGAGTTCGGGAGTAACTATAGTTTTTTGACTGTGTCAAGTACCTTCACGCTCTGGAGTACACAATTGATTTTCTGATTACCTTAATATATTTGTGAATAAAGAGAGATGATAACAACTGAATGTGTGGACATGCCCAAAATAGTGAGTTAAATAATTAACATAGATTTTAAATATAATTATATATTTGTTTTTGAGAAATAAGAAAATATAAAGGATAGTGTTTGAGGTGTACAAGAGTGACACCATAATAATGTAAATGCATGGAGCCAAAGAGCTCGGAGTTATGTAAACTTAATGTTAGTGCTTTATGGAAGTGAGACTAAGTAAGAATTGTTGGTTTATGTGGAAACCACAGGTTTTGAATACAATATTTGTTTATGTTATTTGTGATTCCTTGTTCGTTTGGAACAAGCAGTTGATATTTGGGTCAGTAATTAATTTGTTAAAATGTTTGTAGCGCCATTAATTTTATTAATTAAATGTGTTTAAATAGGAGTTGATTTTGTTGTTATTTTTGCAAGTGTATCCTCTAATTAATCCAAAATATGTGAGTCACAGAGTGGGGGAACTTACCGCTGCCCCGAAATTCCGAATTGAGCTACGCTGGTATACTGTGATTGGCATATTTCTTGCTAAATGGGCACATGATGAACCCATGGGCCATAGGGTCCATGGAAGGTCGAACCCATGTCCTTAAGGAAGAAATGAAAGAAACGTATAGTTTCTTAAAGGAACGGAGAGAGATTTTAAGCCAGGATTATAGCTTAACATTGTGCAAGCGACTAGGGACAGATGTTCCTAAGATGAGATCACCCCACTCGACATTCAAGAGAGGGCTGGTCACGAGTATTAATAACTGAATGGAAATTTCCACCGTGATAGACAAGGAAGCCTGAATCGGAATTCGAGCTTACGTTGCTGGAAATTGACAACGTCGCTTATGCACCAGAAGAGGAATAATTAAAATTAACACGTTTACGAGCATAATAATGAGTAAACAAGCACAGTACAGTGAATCATTTTGAATGAGAGATTTTTCAGTAAAGAGAAACCATTTAAATATTGTGCAGAAAAAAACTGCCGACGTAAGACGACGTCATTGGGGAATTACCTAAGCCTCTGTGGAGGGGAGAGAGCAAAAGGAATGCACCACCCACACAATTGAGGATGAGAAATTAATTAATATCTCCGAATTGCACGATCGATTCTTAGGTGCAATAAGATCATTTGACATTGAGAAGACGAGCTTTCGGAAGGTATAATTTTTATATTTGTGGCACCATTATTTTAGAAGTTGACCACAGAAAAGGCTTGAGTCTTATTTTTTTGTAGTAAAATAGTATAAAGCTTCGGGCGTTACCAAGCCAACCATGCAGTTTCAGACAGCCCGAGGGGGGCGTCACTGTGTCACGATCATCATTGAATGCAGTTTCAAACGGCCTGAGGGCACGTCACTGTGCTACATCACAACGAATGCAGTCATACGAGCATTCCGTGAGGGGAAGTGCTGCACCACGACGTAGAAGTAGTCATTCCGACAGTCCGTGAGGGGACGTAATCCTGTGTTACATCGAAAACAGCTACCAGTACTCCTTGAGGGGAGAAACGCTGTGTTACACCGTAGAAGTAAGATCTGATAGCCACAGGCGTCACAGTATTAACGACTTGCTTGCCTCCATAGGAGTGGTCAAGACGAAATTTTAAAGTATCGCCGTAGTGAAATATTAGGAAAATCCTAATTATAGGATTTAGGCCCGACTGTATACAAGTTAAAGTGAAAATTCGTAAGATATAGTCAGAGCAGGCCGCGAACATCGGACTTAAAGGCGATAGGTCGTTAAATGTACGAACGAATAGATCATAACATACGGAAGTATCGTACCAGACAGATAAACTGTTATTTAAATTAAAGAAACCTAAAAGGGAAGAACAGAATAATAAAACAGTTCAAATAAAGACGATAGGAGACTATAAACATTATCTCCAGAAAGCAGGCGAACTATTCTAAAAATACTAGAATTGAGAAGTGTTAGCTGCTATAAACTAAATCTATAGGTCTTAGAGGAGACCTCGATCCATATAGACTTTCGTTAGGATCGATAGATAGATCTACAAAGAAGCCGTTCAAGCTAGATAAATAGCCGGTTATCCAGGATAGGAGTAGCAGAATTGGACTCCAGGGAACAGTAGATGTTTCGAGACTTTCGCATTCTGCAGGATAGGAAGCCGACATCGAATAAATTTCACCCTTGGAAACGGGAATTTAAGAAGATCACGTGTGATAGGCTCAGAAATACGGCCTAGTGATCGAGAATTGTGAAGTGTAAAATAATCAAGATTGTGTGTTAAATTAATATTTTTAGTGTTTATTATGTGTTCCAAGGGAACACATCAGTATATAAAAATGTCGTCAATGTTAAGTGTTTTAAATGTATATCAAAAAGTGTTTTTAAGTAAGATGAATTCCTTTAATATGGAGTAAAAAGTTCAAAGTGGGCCCAAAAATGCTGCACCGCACCAGATTAAAGATCATGGGATGATCTGGAAACATGTGAGTACTAAATTCATTCTATTTTGGTGTCAGAAATTGATTGTGTACAAACCCACCGGAGTTTTTGAGTGAAAGGGATGTGTGTTGATAAATAAATACTGAATAATCAAGAACACGGTCTGAACAATAATAAAATAATATTTGAGAAATTATAAATAATTATGTAAAGAATAAATCCCGTAGAGGAAATATGTGAATAAAGGGTTAATGCATTTAACAAATGTCATAAGAGCAAGCGAAATATCATTAATTATCATGAAAGATATTGAAATAAAGTAAAATTGAGATATGAAAGAAATAGCTTTTGAGCTTATATAAAGAATAAAGATAATAATAATAATTAAATATGGAAATGTTAAATAAAAATCAAATAAATTGATATGAATATAAGAACGTTAAGCCTTAACGTATGTGTAAGAGATGAGGTTCAATGGAATATTTTAAAACAGGGAGCGATTTATCGACAACGGAAAGATTAATATGTGAATTAAAATAATATGAATTGTTACTAAAGAGATTTATCAGTTCTTGGGAAGACATTTCGGCTTAAAGTAATGCATAGCGCATAATGAGCGCAAATATAATATTAAAGTGTCACGCTAGGAACGCGTAGTGGTTAAAATACTTGGTACATTACTTATGGAGGGTAGTTGATTGCAGTGAATTGATAATTGTATAAGTCCTCTATTTGTGACATGGTATCACGAGGCATTGTTTATGTATTTAAAAAGGGAGCTAATATATGGTATTATTGAGCGTATGTCATATGGGCCACGGCCGACTCTAAATCGCATTTTGTATAAGTCCTCTGTAAGGGATTGGTTCCCGAGGCACACGAAGAGATTCGAATGCAGGATCTTCTTATGATAAAAGCCCCTTAAATTCTCCGTCGTCGTATGTGTATTAATCTTCCCAATCAATGAGGACCCTCTCATAATTAATAAATGCCAAGGATACGAAAATGGTCTTTGAACCAAAGAATAGTTGTTTGGATGTATACGATACAATAAAGCCCGGTCTCCCCAGAACTGGATATAATGGGAAGGTTTGTTTTGAAAGCCTTGGAAATAAGTTACTAACGTTGGGTCAGACAGGGAGTCGCCGTCACCCTAACGTGTCATAAATCGCACCCCAAGTAGTAGAGTCTAGCTCTCTTAAAGCGAGAAGGAACAGAGACCGTCTCGTAAGCTGTTGTAAAAGAGAAATGAATACACCAGGAGTGTTTAAAGTTGTTAACGACCCGGGCGTTGAACCGAGGTCCTTATAGATGGATATTTCGTTTGCCGGTTCAGATCGTAGTTTCTTATATGATAATGGTCTACTAAGACATAAGAGATAAATAACAATCCCTATTGTAATAATGTATGGACGTGGGATTCCACGAGTTGATTGAAGGCAACTGAGTTCGGGAGTAACTATAGTTTTTTGACTGTGTCAAGTACCTTCACGCTCTGGAGTACACAATTGATTTTCTGATTACCTTAATATATTTGTGAATAAAGAGAGATGATAACAACTGAATGTGTGGACATGCCCAAAATAGTGAGTTAAATAATTAACATAGATTTTAAATATAATTATATATTTGTTTTTGAGAAATAAGAAAATATAAAGGATAGTGTTTGAGGTGTACAAGAGTGACACCATAATAATGTAAATGCATGGAGCCAAAGAGCTCGGAGTTATGTAAACTTAATGTTAGTGCTTTATGGAAGTGAGACTAAGTAAGAATTGTTGGTTTATGTGGAAACCACAGGTTTTGAATACAATATTTGTTTATGTTATTTGTGATTCCTTGTTCGTTTGGAACAAGCAGTTGATATTTGGGTCAGTAATTAATTTGTTAAAATGTTTGTAGCGCCATTAATTTTATTAATTAAATGTGTTTAAATAGGAGTTGATTTTGTTGTTATTTTTGCAAGTGTATCCTCTAATTAATCCAAAATATGTGAGTCACAGAGTGGGGGAACTTACCGCTGCCCCGAAATTCCGAATTGAGCTACGCTGGTATACTGTGATTGGCATATTTCTTGCTAAATGGGCACATGGGGATATATAAATAATGTGCTGGATTAATAACTAGAGGAACACTTAAGTCGGTCATATCATGTAAAATTAAAGTAATGATAGGAGTAGCTACAACGTAAAATATTCACTGACCGCATGGGTCCCTGGAAACTCATACCGAGCAGCCCTGAATATATTATATTACAAACCCCCTAGCAAATCACGATATTTTTTGGCGCCCAGTACGCAGGGATGAGTTTTCCTAGGGAAAACCCGAGTTTTCTCGAAAAATCAAAATTTTCATTTTTGAAAAAAAAAAATGGTTTTTCGAAATTTTGAATTTTAAATACTTCCATAAAGGTTTTATGAAATTGAATAAAAGTATTAAAAGGGTACGTTGTAAGTGAATACCCGTACCAAAGTAAAGTTTTGAAGAAATTGGGACACACGGATTCAGAGTATCATCTCTCAAGCATGTACTAGTGTGGTGGCATTTGTGGCCCACTGTATTCTCATAAGATGGTATTGAGTGAGGAATTGCAGGGGCTTTTGGAGGCGATAAAAGCCGATAGTAATGAGAAGTTGGAGGCGATAAAAGCCGATAGTAATGAGAAGTTGGAGGCGATAAAAGCCGATAGTAATGAGAAGTGGGAGACCATGAACAATAAATTGGGAACAATAGACAATACATTGAGTCTCCAAAAGGAGGAAAATAACAAAGTGTTCGGATCCATGAATCAAAGTTTAGAGTCACTAAAAGCTAAAAGTGATACCATGGGAACTAAATTAGTAGATATCGAAGCTAATTGTATCAAAATGAACGATGAAGTGAAGGCTGAAATTAAGGAAATAAAAGAGGGGTCCAAAGGTTTAGAAAAAACAATGAATGACAAATTTCAAGATTTTGACACTAAGTTTGTGGACACGTTAACTGAGTTAAAAGGGGAAATCACAATTAAAATAGAAAATGAAAACAAAGCACTTCAGTCAGGATTGCAAGACCAAATAAATATCTTGACGGATAGCGCGGAAAAATCCCAAACAGCATGTCAAGGAAATTTTGAAATTTTGAATAAAAGTTTGAGTTCCATGGAAACTAAATTGAGTAATATGGAGGGAAATGTAAAAGCATGTGAGGAGAAACTTGTAACCCAGATCCAAGGTGTGCAGAAAAAATTAGAGGCTCAGATAAAATCTAACAGCGATATTTGTGAGGCCTCCCGGGAGGAAATAAAACAAAGCGTGAATAAGTTAGGGACCCGATTTGGAAAGGTTGAGGAGAAAGTAGGGACCCTCGAGAACAAAATCAGTGTAGTTCAGACTGAGGTAACTGAGATGAAAAATCAAAATATAAAGGATGCGCGGGATATGAAAGATCAATTTGAGCTGTTTACCGGGCAGGTAGATGATAACTTAAAGAAGTATGAGGGTGAAATAAATCGAAGATTAGGTATCTACGAGGGGCATCTCCAGGGTGAAAGAAAACAACGAGAGGACGAAAATAAGGATAACACCCATAAAATAAATGAAATAAGTCAGGGTATTAATGAGGTTCAGGAAACCATCGGAACATTAAAGGATCACGTAGGAAAAACTAATAAGGAAGTAAATCAGGTCCAAGATGAAATGATGAAATTGTATAAGAGTCAAGAGAAAACTGAGGGAAAGCTTGAAGGAATTAAAGTAGATATCGTTAAAGGACGAAAAGAAGTGGAGAAGCAAATAAAGGAGATACGAGAGGGCCTGGAGACCATAGGTGACATTAAGCCAGAAATTATAGACCAAAGGGTCATGATCTTTAAGAAAGAGGTAGAAGAAAAACTAAATGAATTCAGGGATAGTTACAGGGATGAGAAATTCCAATCTAAAAAGGTAGAGGAAGATATTAAAAGGAATCAAGAAAGAATTCAGAATGAATTAAGATCCCGATTGGAGAGGACTGAACATAAGAACAGTCAAATGGAAATCCAACTCATGGCAAATGAAGAAAGTGCCCGAAGAGAAAGGAAGTTAGAATTCGAAAATCAGGAGGAGTTTCCAAAGACAGGATGGGTAGATTCCCGTGAACAAGGCACAGATACGGAGAGGGACTTAGGAGGGGAGAGCCCTTATAAGAACCCAGGATATCCAATGGCGATGTCAACCCCGTACACGAATCAGACAAATGGCCAAATAATAAACATTATTAAATCCAATGAGGATAGACCAGTAAAGTTTACGGGTAATAACATGTCTATTACTCCAAAATACTGGCTAAAAGAAGTGGCAGAGTATCTAAATGAAATGAAGGTTCCTCAGGATCGGAGACTGAGAGCTATTGAAAAGCTGTTGGCAGGTGATTGTCTCACCTGGTTCAGAAGCTTCAGATACACTTTTGATACGGTGGAAGGCTTTAGGGAAGCATTTTTAAAGCGATATTGGGCAGCAGATGTCCAAGAAAATTTAAGGCTAGATCTGTACTCTAGGAAGTACAGCACCAATGCACCGACTAAATACTCGGAATTTTTCACCGCTCAGCTGTGTAAATTCCGCGAACTGGATATTGCTCCGGCAGAAAACGACCTGTGTGCCGCCATTGCAAGACAGCTTCCATATGAGATTCAGAGGCTGCTAATCTCCTCCAAAGCCAGAAGTGCTGTGGAAGTGGAGAGTGTATTACGTCAGTTAGATATGACGACTTCGCACGTAACTCCTCGGCATCAAAGACAAACTGAGCAAGTACACATGGCCAGCAGTCAGGAAACTGGAGAAAAACCAGCGACCAGGAATCAGTCCACCAGTACGAATACTCAAGGACGAGATCGAGAGTATGGGCACCAGGAGCCTAGAAGGATACAGCCATATTACAGGGGAGGATATCGAGGAAGAAATCCTAGAACGACGGGTTATAGGCAACAGGAAAGCCGACCCTATAACAATAACCAGCAAAGGCCGGACAACAGAAAGAAATGGGAGAATTATCCCAGGAGGAATGTAAGGCCAGACGATAGGGATGATGAATATCGGGCCGAAATAGAAGAAAGATATCAGGAGAGTCTTCGTTATATGAACGAAAGACCAGATGAACCTGATAGGCAAAAAGTCCGTTGGAGTGAGGCAATCAAGAACCGGAAATCACCCGACCGACTAGACGGAGCTCAAAGCTTGGAACTACAAGCTCAGTTAAAGAATGAGGGAAAAGGGAGCCCTCAGGATAAAAAAAAAACTCCAAATTTAAATTGTCAAAAGTGGAAACATACCAGGAGCTGGGAGGAGGTAGAAATTGTAAATTGGATAGCCAGACCAGATGAACTAATTAACGAGGATGTGGAAGGAATCCCACCTGTTAAAAGAGAACTACCTATAATTATGCTTAGGATAGAAGGATTACTGGTCAGAGCATTGATTGATACTGGATCCACAATAAGTTTAATTACACAAACCCTTTTAAATGAATTGGAAACAAGGGGCCGAGTACTAAAGATTCCCACATCAAGCGTAAAGATTAAGGGAATTATCCCTGAAAAATCTTTGACATGTAAATTTCAGGTATACATTGATCTGATCATGGGTAACGCTGAAATTTCGCAGTGCTTTTTGCTGGTAAATCAATTACCGTATAATGTCATATTAGGTATTGATTTTATCCGTGAGAACAAGGTCATTATAGACCTAGCGCAAAATTGCATTAGAATTCAAAGAGAGGATGTGGATGAGCAAAACATTAACCTACAGGATCAGGAGGCGAAAATAGCAGAACAGGTATGGCATATGGAAGAAGTGATTGAGGAAGATTATAAGGACATAGAAAGAATATTTGAAGTCCTCAACATAGAACTCGAAGATAATGTGGAAAATGAGTTCGAGACCAACCTGTCAGGAAAAGTGGAGGAAGCTAAAGTCAGCCTCGAAATTAAGGAACAGTTAAAGAAATTATTATTGGATTATAGGGACGTATTTGATTCCAAGCCAGGGAAGATTGAAAATTTTAAATACGCGTTCCAAGTCAACGATTGGGCACCGTTCAAACAAAAACCATACCCGGTTGCGGAAAAACATTACCCACAAACCAAGAAAACACTGCAGGAGATGATAAATGCAGGTGTTATAGAAAAGATGGCGACACCATATGTTAGTCCATTAGTGATTGTGAGTAAACCGGATGGCTCAGTAAGGGTGTGTTTAGATGCCAGAAATTTAAATGCAAAAATTATACCAGAAAATGATTCGGCACCACCCATAAAAGAAATACTGAGGAAATTTAAAGGCAAGAAGATTTTTACAAATATTGACATGACTTCTTCGTATCATCATCTCGAACTGGAAGAGAAAACCAGCTTGTTGACTGGATTTCAGTTCGATCAACAAACATACTGCTTTAGAAGATGTCCGTTTGGATTAAAGACTGCAGGATCCGCATTAATAAGAGCGCTTGATCGAAACCTGTCAGAGGAAGTGAAAGATTGCACTATCCGATACGTAGATGACATTTTGCTTACCTCGGAGAGCATTGAGGAACATTTAGAAAATTTGAAGAAATTATTAGAAGACCTAAGAAGGGCAAATTTTAAGATAAATTTAAAGAAATCGAACTTCTGTCAAAGGCAAGTGACATTTTTAGGGCATGTGATTGACAAGGATGGTGTTAAACCAAATCCATGCAAATTGGAATCGATAAGGGATTTTCCAAGGCCTTTGAAAGTGAAGAACGTTCGCCAGTTTTTGGGATTGATTGGGTTCTTCTCAGGACATTGTCCATCATACACCAAAACTGTTGCACCACTACAGGACCTTCTGAAGAAGGGGGGCAAGTGGAAATGGACGGAGGAAGCAGAAAAAGCATTCGTGGAGGCCAAGGAAATGCTCTTAAATTACGTGAAGCTAGATATCCTGATTTTAATCAGAGATTTATCATTCAGACAGACGCATCCCAGATTGGAATAGGGGCAATGCTATATCAGGAGAACCCGGAAAACCCTGATAAGAAGAACTATCTAGCTTTCACAAGTAGGAGACTGAAACCACACGAGAAAAATTATACGATCAGCGAGATCGAGCTGTTAGCAATATTGCACGCGTTGCAATATTGGCGGAAGATCGTATATGGGTTTCAGGTCATTCTAAGGACGGATCATAAAGCCTTAACCTTTCTGATGAAGACTGATTTATCCAGTCAAAGGTTGATGCGTTGGGCTTTATATATTCAACAATTTGATGTCAAGATAGAGTACTGCCCAGGAAAGGAAAACATAGTTCCAGACTACTTAAGTAGACAGCCAGAGTCCATAGAAGAGGAAGTAATGGCTATAGATTTGGAAGACAGGGATCAGCGTACTCTTAATGAGTTAAGAAGCATTAGTCAAAGACAACGGGAGGATCCATGGATGAACATGCTCATATCATTCCTTGAGGGAAGCTTGATAAGAGGAACACCAGCGTACACGGAAGCTGAGAAGATAGCACAGGACTACACGTTTTATAATGGGTTATTATATAAGTTTGTGGACTCTGACCATACGAAATTAAGGATTGTTGTACCTGCCATTTTGCAGAGGAAAATAGTATGGTTAGCCCATAGATCGTTCGGACATATGGGAGTCGACAAAACAGTCTCGATGCTGAAAGAAGCATTTATATGGCCGAGACTGAGAGAAACTGTAAGGGACACGCTAAAGACATGTGATCTATGTCAAAGGATTAAACCTAATGCATTTCTGATGAGACAGAAGCCTATACCATTGTTGCCCGAAAGGCCCGGCCAAATCATATCTATTGATAATTTTGGACCTTTGCCAAAGGCAAGAAGAGGAAATCGACACATAATGGTGGCTATGGATGTCTTCACTAAAATGGTTGTCCTTGCTCCCATACAGAAGACTAGTACCAAACAGGTGTTAAAACGACTTAAAGAAAAAGTGATACCGATTCTGGGGAAACCTGAGAATTTGTTGTCGGATCACGGCAGTTGTTTCACCAGTGTAGAGTTCAGACGAGAATTAGAAAGACTTGGAATACGTCAAATTTTGTCAAGTATTCGCCATCCTGAGGCAAATCCTGTAGAGAGAGTTATGAGAGAAACGGCCAAGTATTGTAGAATATACTGTGCCGAAGAAAATTGGAAGTGGATAGATATTTTGGATATTATCGAATTTTGTATAAATAATACAATCCATGAATCCACAGGAGAGATACCCATAACGTTACATCGGAATGAGCAACCAGAAAGACCTTGGAATCTGGTAATTCCTAGGCCAGCAGACGCTCAGCCGGGAAGAGATGTACGGATTAGGAGAGCCTTTGAGCATCAAAAAGCTCAAGCCGACAGGAGGCAGAGAAGAAATAGGCATAAGAGGTATCATCGACCATTATTAGCAGGAGAAATGGTGTTAGTGAAAAGACCAGCCATTTCGGATCCAGGGAACCGTGTGTACAAGAAGTTCCAGAAAATGTACCACGGACCATATCAGATAATCAGAGATTTGAGGAATAACGCATATAGAATTCGGCACTGTGAAACGGATCACGAAGTGACCATGAATTCAGCAAATTTGAAATTATATTACCCTCCCGAAGATTTTGATGAAGAAAATGAACAAGCCCTGGTCATGGAAACATTTAGAGATGAATCCGCTTTTGACATAAACAAGAATAAGGAAGAAATAGAAAATAGAGCTCAAGCATTCGAGTGCGAATGCGAATTGGAGAAAGTATATTGGGAAATTAAAGAAATAATTGAATTTATTGAAGAAGAAAATTCCAATTTAAGAAAAGAAAATGATGAAATAAGGAAACGGGTAGGGATAGACCAAACCCGTAAGGGAGAATGAGGTTCTGGGAACTTAAAGTCCAGACAAATAAAGAAAGAAAGAAAGGGTAGGGACAGAGCATACCCGACCTACACAATTACCGGATACGACTTAAAAGAAGTAAAAACAACAGTAAATACGGATGACGTTATGATGGCTTCGACGAATAAAGAAATACAAAATTAAATTGAAATAAATTTCCTCAAAATTTTCGAAAATTTATTTACCTAAGGAGGGGAGATATGAACCCATGGGCCATAGGGTCCATGGAAGGTCGAACCCATGTCCTTAAGGAAGAAATGAAAGAAACGTATAGTTTCTTAAAGGAACGGAGAGAGATTTTAAGCCAGGATTATAGCTTAACATTGTGCAAGCGACTAGGGACAGATGTTCCTAAGATGAGATCACCCCACTCGACATTCAAGAGAGGGCTGGTCACGAGTATTAATAACTGAATGGAAATTTCCACCGTGATAGACAAGGAAGCCTGAATCGGAATTCGAGCTTACGTTGCTGGAAATTGACAACGTCGCTTATGCACCAGAAGAGGAATAATTAAAATTAACACGTTTACGAGCATAATGAGTAAACAAGCACAGTACAGTGAATCATTTTGAATGAGAGATTTTTCAGTAAAGAGAAACCATTTAAATATTGTGCAGAAAAAAACTGCCGACGTAAGACGACGTCATTGGGGAATTACCTAAGCCTCTGTGGAGGGGAGAGAGCAAAAGGAATGCACCACCCACACAATTGAGGATGAGAAATTAATTAATATCTCCGAATTGCACGATCGATTCTTAGGTGCAATAAGATCATTTGACATTGAGAAGACGAGCTTTCGGAAGGTATAATTTTTATATTTGTGGCACCATTATTTTAGAAGTTGACCACAGAAAAGGCTTGAGTCTTATTTTTTTGTAGTAAAATAGTATAAAGCTTCGGGCGTTACCAAGCCAACCATGCAGTTTCAGACAGCCCGAGGGGGGCGTCACTGTGTCACGATCATCATTGAATGCAGTTTCAAACGGCCTGAGGGCACGTCACTGTGCTACATCACAACGAATGCAGTCATACGAGCATTCCGTGAGGGGAAGTGCTGCACCACGACGTAGAAGTAGTCATTCCGACAGTCCGTGAGGGGACGTAATCCTGTGTTACATCGAAAACAGCTACCAGTACTCCTTGAGGGGAGAAACGCTGTGTTACACCGTAGAAGTAAGATCTGATAGCCACAGGCGTCACAGTATTAACGACTTGCTTGCCTCCATAGGAGTGGTCAAGACGAAATTTTAAAGTATCGCCGTAGTGAAATATTAGGAAAATCCTAATTATAGGATTTAGGCCCGACTGTATACAAGTTAAAGTGAAAATTCGTAAGATATAGTCAGAGCAGGCCGCGAACATCGGACTTAAAGGCGATAGGTCGTTAAATGTACGAACGAATAGATCATAAAATACGGAAGTATCGTACCAGACAGATAAACTGTTATTTAAATTAAAGAAACCTAAAAGGGAAGAACAGAATAATAAAACAGTTCAAATAAAGACGATAGGAGACTATAAACATTATCTCCAGAAAGCAGGCGAACTATTCTAAAAATACTAGAATTGAGAAGTGTTAGCTGCTATAAACTAAATCTATAGGTCTTAGAGGAGACCTCGATCCATATAGACTTTCGTTAGGATCGATAAATAGATCTACAAAGAAGCCGTTCAAGCTAGATAAATAGCCGGTTATCCAGGATAGGAGTAGCAGAATTGGACTCCAGGGAACAGTAGATGTTTCGAGACTTTCGCATTCTGCAGGATAGGAAGCCGACATCGAATAAATTTCACCCTTGGAAACGGGAATTTAAGAAGATCACGTGTGATAGGCTCAGAAATACGGCCTAGTGATCGAGAATTGTGAAGTGTAAAATAATCAAGATTGTGTGTTAAATTAATATTTTTAGTGTTTATTATGTGTTCCAAGGGAACACATCAGTATATAAAAATGTCGTCAATGTTAAGTGTTTTAAATGTATATCAAAAAGTGTTTTTAAGTAAGATGAATTCCTTTAATATGGAGTAAAAAGTTCAAAGTGGGCCCAAAAATGCTGCACCGCACCAGATTAAAGATCATGGGATGATCTGGAAACATGTGAGTACTAAATTCATTCTATTTTGGTGTCAGAAATTGATTGTGTACAAACCCACCGGAGTTTTTGAGTGAAAGGGATGTGTGTTGATAAATAAATACTGAATAATCAAGAACACGGTCTGAACAATAATAAAATAATATTTGAGAAATTATAAATAATTATGTAAAGAATAAATCCCGTAGAGGAAATATGTGAATAAAGGGTTAATGCATTTAACAAATGTCATAAGAGCAAGCGAAATATCATTAATTATCATGAAAGATATTGAAATAAAGTAAAATTGAGATATGAAAGAAATAGCTTTTGAGCTTATATAAAGAATAAAGATAATAATAATAATTAAATATGGAAATGTTAAATAAAAATCAAATAAATTGATATGAATATAAGAACGTTAAGCCTTAACGTATGTGTAAGAGATGAGGTTCAATGGAATATTTTAAAACAGGGAGCGATTTATCGACAACGGAAAGATTAATATGTGAATTAAAATAATATGAATTGTTACTAAAGAGATTTATCAGTTCTTGGGAAGACATTTCGGCTTAAAGTAATGCATAGCGCATAATGAGCGCAAATATAATATTAAAGTGTCACGCTAGGAACGCGTAGTGGTTAAAATACTTGGTACATTACTTATGGAGGGTAGTTGATTGCAGTGAATTGATAATTGTATAAGTCCTCTATTTGTGACATGGTATCACGAGGCATTGTGTATGTATTTAAAAAGGGAGCTAATATATGGTATTATTGAGCGTATGTCATATGGGCCACGGCCGACTCTAAATCGCATTTTGTATAAGTCCTCTGTAAGGGATTGGTTCCCGAGGCACACGAAGAGATTCGAATGCAGGATCTTCTTATGATAAAAGCCCCTTAAATTCTCCGTCGTCGTATGTGTATTAATCTTCCCAATCAATGAGGACCCTCTCATAATTAATAAATGCCAAGGATACGAAAATGGTCTTTGAACCAAAGAATAGTTGTTTGGATGTATACGATACAATAAAGCCCGGTCTCCCCAGAACTGGATATAATGGGAAGGTTTGTTTTGAAAGCCTTGGAAATAAGTTACTAACGTTGGGTCAGACAGGGAGTCGCCGTCACCCTAACGTGTCATAAATCGCACCCCAAGTAGTAGAGTCTAGCTCTCTTAAAGCGAGAAGGAACAGAGACCGTCTCGTAAGCTGTTGTAAAAGAGAAATGAATACACCAGGAGTGTTTAAAGTTGTTAACGACCCGGGCGTTGAACCGAGGTCCTTATAGATGGATATTTCGTTTGCCGGTTCAGATCGTAGTTTCTTATATGATAATGGTCTACTAAGCCATAAGAGATAAATAACAATCCCTATTGTAATAATGTATGGACGTGGGATTCCACGAGTTGATTGAAGGCAACTGAGTTTGGGAGTAACTATAGTTTTTTGACTGTGTCAAGTACCTTCACGCTCTGGAGTACACAATTGATTTTCTGATTACCTTAATATATTTGTGAATAAAGAGAGATGATAACAACTGAATGTGTGGACATGCCCAAAATAGTGAGTTAAATAATTAACATAGATTTTAAATATAATTATATATTTGTTTTTGAGAAATAAGAAAATATAAAGGATAGTGTTTGAGGTGTACAAGAGTGACACCATAATAATGTAAATGCATGGAGCCAAAGAGCTCGGAGTTATGTAAACTTAATGTTAGTGCTTTATGGAAGTGAGACTAAGTAAGAATTGTTGGTTTATGTGGAAACCACAGGTTTTGAATACAATATTTGTTTATGTTATTTGTGATTCCTTGTTCGTTTGGAACAAGCAGTTGATATTTGGGTCAGTAATTAATTTGTTAAAATGTTTGTAGCGCCATTAATTTTATTAATTAAATGTGTTTAAATAGGAGTTGATTTTGTTGTTATTTTTGCAAGTGTATCCTCTAATTAATCCAAAATATGTGAGTCACAGAGTGGGGGAACTTACCGCTGCCCCGAAATTCCGAATTGAGCTACGCTGGTATACTGTGATTGGCATATTTCTTGCTAAATGGGCACAGTATGAATCTTTTTTTTAAAGTTCGTCATGGAAATACTTGTTCTCTTTATATTAAATTTCCATTCTTGGTAGCAATTTCTGCCCCCCTTGGTGGTCCATGAAACATTATTTCTCTAGAATTCCTGTGAGTTTATATCAGTTTGAAAGTATGCCATTGCTGAATTTTATTTTCAATCGGTGTGTTTAGTATTGTAGTAACGTTTCTTGGTATGTAAAGCTGATATGCAGTAGTTTTTCTGTTATAAGAAGGTTGGTTGATTGGTTCCTTAGTTTAGGGGCTGCGACAACGTGGTCAAGTAGCCCTGTGTACTTTGGTTGTGTGTAGAATTTCTCTGATAAAAAGTGTTAATTGTGATACCTGTATTAGTGTGTGTTATCTGTTTATAATTCAAGTAAAGACTGCGGACGATGATTTCAAGTAGTTTCTACTTTCGCCAAATGTTACCGTCCACGATACCTAGCTGTGAACTTCGCTACTACTAGATGTCATCGCAACCAGCGCCCGGTGACGAACGTTGGAACAAAGGAGCATTAATCAAACCTAACCTACAAATTTTGACTTCACACATGTGTAGTTAGTGGAATGTTATTTTACATGCCATAAATCTATGACATGGGACCACTAGCTTTACTTCACCTCCGAAGGAAGGCATACTGAGGGATTTTTCACGCTCTTAAAAAATCCGACGACTTTAGCTGGGTTTGAACCCGTGACCTTGGGCATAGAAGCTCAGCAAGCTACCAACTACGCCACCGAAGCCGCCTTATAAGAAGGTACAGCTTAGTTTTGCAGAGTGTGGATAATAAGTTTGTGAAAATATTTAGATTCTATAAAAAATCTTTTCAAGGTCGATTTACCAGAATACCTTGAAACTGAAAGTGAAGATGAGGCTGATGCTACTGAAAATGTTGGAAAGTATATTCATTTTTGAAAAGGAACATATATTACTGATGCTTTATTGAATCCGTCTCTTGGTTAGTTGATAAACCAGTACCGTGGACTAAATGTTCTGATACACAATGCCTTAGTGTTGTTTTCATGAACGGTACTGTAGATAAACCCCATCCTGTAACTTTCGACACATGGTGACGTGAGTTATCTTGAGTAACGATGAAAGCTTAGATTTAAGACAGGGCAAGCACTAGTACCATAGTAAGACTATTTTACTTTCTTATATTTATTGTTTGAAATGGCTACAACGTGAGGGTATTGAGTTAGAAATTATTACTGTATACTTTATCACAATGTAGGTCGTGAACAAAAATCTATTTAGTTCTTTTATCGTGTTGGAAACCAGTTTTCAGTATTGCTTTAGTAAATGAAATTTTACTGTCTTTCAGCCAGCCAACACGATTGTACCAAAATTGTAATGGATTTTGTACCCTGAACATGAAAGAAATGAAATGAGGTTAATAATTTCACTTGGATGACAAGTTTCTATCGTCAAGCGATCATCATCAGATCCTTTACACTCACGCTATTAATCTACTGAATGTCTGTGGATTAATATACTGTATATGAATCGGCCGGAGCTGAAAAGTATTCAGTCAGTTTTCGCTACTTTTCAGGGGACAGATAGAACGTCATTGACAGAACAGAACTTAACAAACACACTATACAAGTCATCTATGTTGTGAAGCAACTATTCCGGTTATATTTGTGCTAGCGGAATATCAATTTTAATTTAATAAACATATTTAAACAATTTTGGAAACGTGACTTAATGCCATTCAGCCCCGTGGTCAGTTTAGTGCGTCATAAAGCCATCCAGAATGAATATTTTACATGAGATTTTATCTTAAAATGGATTTGTAACATAAATACCACCTAAACCCTGTACAATTGTAATTTACAATAACACTGTATCACGCGGGATTCTTGCAGTGCAGCCAACATTAAGTACGGAATATGGCGCTGAAAGGCAGCTAGTCATTGACTTAATGCTTTTCTCCTCTGATCGCACTACATGTAGCAGTGGTTTCTGGCTCAAGCAGAAGGCTGACTTAATTCATTCCTATGCCGTTCCAAAGCCCTTGGGTCAATATTTCAGAATACTAATAATTTAAAAAAATGACCATTTTTGACTTATTGCTTTTCAGCTCCGACCGATTCATATACAAAATTTTAGTAACTTGAGCTTATTGTTAACTTGTGTAACTTGTCAGGTTTGTTAGTATGTGAATGTTTTGTTGTGATATGTTAGTGGCCATTGACCTTCAGGTTTACTTGTACAGTGTGAGAAACTGTAATGGTTGGCGTTCTGACTTAGGTTTAAAGTACTTGGCTGATTATTTGGGCGTTGTGGAGTTCTTTCTCACCCAGCTTCTGTCACACTTCACTGCCCGACTTGAACTGAGGGGGAATGTTCCTTTTTTTTTTGGGTTACACCCTTGTTATCTCTCCTCTTCATTGTCTGACCTCACATTTTTAAGTGGCTCTGCTTGTCTTGCTTGTGAGATATTTCTGTGTTGGCTACGTCTACATACTACTGTCAATGTGTATGTCAGAGTATTATGAACATCTTTAACTCAATGTTGTTGCCACCACGCGTAAACAGGCCTCTTTACGCGCAAACAGTTTTATTGGGAACGTCTTGCACTCTTTAATAGTGACGTGTATCAGTCTTGGTTTATTGAATATATGATACACAGTACATCCTATTCTAATAACATGTTTCCCCTAATGTTGGCCCCTTTCTCTAGCCTGGCTACACCGTCATGATGGTTCCCGTTTCTCACGGATGATATTATCGAGTAGCGAGAGAGGTGAAATCTCCGTGAATGTGGGTTCCGTTAGGTTGCTTGGGTTATTTTAGCTAAGCTATCTCGATTGCTTCATTCATGTCGAGGGTTCTCTCTTACGATTCATGATGTCTTGATGTTTCGCCCACCAACGTTCTTCCCTCTGTTTTCATTTCTGTAAGTACGGGCAAATTTTCCACAAGACTCAAGATGAATGAAGTTCATGTATTTATCAGTGCTACATGATCTCTACAGATGCCCTTTTCATTTTATAATATTTATGTTTTGGTTCAAATGCACACTTTTTCCGTGCTTAATCACATTTTCCCCAAGTTGAGGACATATGAAGTATATTTCAAACAGAGCGGTTGTCGATGACAAAAAAGGACAATGTCCGTGTTTGTCTGTTAGGTAGTCAGCCGGGAGGCTAGTCGGATCCTCAAAACGTACCACCTTAGATTTTGTGGTAGAAACCCACAAAATCCAGGCAACACTATTATCAGGCGTAGCCTACTAAGCAAGGTGAGGAGCATGGTAGTTTGCTAGCTCTTTCCTCACTGAGTCGGTACAGAAGTACCGGTACTAACCCTACGAGCAGAACCTTTCAAAGTACACACAGGCACTAGATGTTCCCCAAATGTTTTAATTTTATTTTCTCAGCACTACACATACCTCAGTATCTTCCATATAATCACAGCCATGAATGAGACTGATACATCAGTGAAAAGCCACATTTTACTCTAGTCTGTGCCAACAGACAAATACAAAAAACTTCATCTATCAAGAGATGGTAAACAGGTATCTGTGTTTATGCAGTTTTATTTCGTTAAGATGTTTTAATACCTTCATGTGTCTGATGAAGGTGTGTTATAACACCGAAACGTGTAACACTTGAATATATAAGTATCATGTTGTGTTGACAAGGCTGACATCCAGTTATCTTATAATTAATGTTACACGGTTTGCCCAACGTTATTCATTTGCCAATACTGGCCATACAGCTTGCCAATACCATGACGAACTATTCAATAGCTAGGAAGTAGAGTGGCTAATTACTTCCGGGATGTGCACGACTTTGAAATAATAGGAACGTTATTCCGTGTTCATAAAAAGGCTCATTAATGTAGAACGTTCAGCAGTACAGTAATTAGAACTCTGATTTAGTGGCTCGATCACGCGTATGTCGCAATACCTCAGCTATAAGCTAGCTAATTTTCAATTCTGGGTTCATCCAAGTACGTATATCACATATCTGAGCATAACTTCTGGGTTATGCATTAGAAGGCCATTCTTGTGATGTAGACCAGAAATAACGTGATTACACGCCATTTCTCATGATAGCTTCGCTGCATGTATCGCTATCCTCTGCTTACGTCAGTGTGTAAAATACCAGCGATGCTTGAGGAGAATTCTTCATTTGACATGGCAAACCAGACATACAAACACCAGCATTCTTGAAGAAGCACAGACTACTAGTATTGAAGTAATGATTATAAAACGCCAGCTTAGATGGACAGGACACGTAATCCGTATGTCCAATAATCGCATTCCCAATGTGGTGTTTTGCTCTGAATTAACAGAGGGTAAACGCAGTGTGGGAGGTCAGCGGAAGCGATTCAAAGACGCACTAAAAGCTAATATGCAAATGTGTCACACTGATATTAATAACTGGGATACCTTAGCCCTTGGCTGCTCTTCCTGGAGATCACTTGTTCATCAAGGTGCAATACAGTTTGAAGGAAACCGCCGACGAACGGTGGAAGATAAGAGGCAGCGCAGAAAGGACAGAGAGCTCATTTGAAGAAATGGACGGAACGAGGATGCACCCACCTGGAACCACCTTTCATCACTGCGGGAAATTGTGTGTCTCCCGCTTTGGGTTGTATAGTCACCTCCAAACTCACCAATGAAGAGACATTCCGGATTTGAAGGCCAACCTACTCAATACGAGTGTTTGCTATGATGATGATGATGATGATGAAATCCCAGCAATGGGATTTGTGTTTGCTTTGTGTAGTTAATAACTGGGATGCTTTTATATCAGGACTAGCTTACAACACCGGTCGTTGATGGGTTCACATGGTAGATACTGTACCTTAAATAAAAGGAGACTACCCTTTTGACTTCAAAACTTCCGCGATTGGTGTTAATAGAAGAACCGTGGACAGGCTGTCAGATTTAGTTTACCCTTGTTCGGATATCACCGATGTGACTCGGTTGTGCCCGTCTGCTGCACGTGGTTGATGGCCGTAATCACTCGTCACGAGATCCCAAGCGAAACACACATGCACATCTGACATGTTCTCAAACTAGTCCACGTCTAAGTATTGTGTGACGCGGAAGTACCCATTACATAGTTACGAACAGAACGCCATTTCATTTGCTAATGACTGTACTTCAGCAGTAGCGAAATATAGTTTTGTCCATCATCGAACCGCATGAGGCGGCTGACAACAACACAAGTACTGTAGTAACTCGCCTCCAGGCTTCCATTCTGATTTTTCACTCGTCTATAGTAAAACAAACGTCCGGCCTGTAATATTGAAATCTAGCTAAAATATCATTTCTGAAATAATTACAGGAACATTCTAATTGTAAGTTCTATCAATTCCTTCAAAGAAGTCCAATAATACTGAAATGAACAAACAAAACTAGGTAGATGAAGCAAGCGAAATGATATCCATGTAAATAATTATTAATGCTTAAGCCTGTGATACGTATTATTATTATTATTATTACTATTATTATTATGCTGAATTTATGGCCGATATCAAAGAGACCCCTTCTAATATTCCTCTCACTGACACTACCATACGAAAGGTACCTGCAGTTAAGTACATGGGAGAATGGATTTTTGCGAATCAGAGCGAGAATCTAGCCTAATTAGATACTAGATGTACCAATTTGAAATGGCTTATCATTCCTGTCGTAGTATCTATTCATCAAAGTGCCTCTTCAAGAACCTCAAACTCAGACACTATAACTCGGACGTAAAGCAATCTGTTCTGTATAATTCTGAGTGCCTTGTAATGACCAGAAAGGGCCCCCTCGGAAAACTGGAGTTAAAAGAGAGGAAGATCCTGAGGAGGATATTAGGTCCAATTAGAGAGGAAGGAGGCATTTACAGAATCTCTCTATATATAAAAATGAATGTTTGTCTGTTTTTTCTGAATTTCCACGGAAATTTGAGTTATTAACGCGTTTCAGACTGGTCTATGACGGTTGAGCGCAAAAACAATTTTTTTGTCTGTCTGTCTGTCTGTCTGTTTGTCTGTGTACAACTTTGCACGCGCATCACTCGAGAACGGCTGAGTGGATAAACGTAAAATTTGGTACAGATGTACATCAGAGGCAAGAAACTAATCATTGATGTAACTTTCCTCCATACCTCTCATAAAAGAGGGCATACCCCCTTAAAGTGCATGCTGAAATGGGCGTAGAAAGACGAGAAAAAGCTCATTTTCAGCGCCTCAATGTGAGAAACAAAACTCGGGGGCCCTAGGGGCCCCGAAAACCACATTTTAAGGTCCTAAAACCAACAGTTTTTGAGATATACCCAGAAAAATAATTTCATTTATTAAGCTATTGAAAGGATGCGAGCCGGTAACCATGGCAACACAATCTCAGAAGTCCATCTATTTCTGTAAGACGCAATTATATTACTGTGAACGTTCGCAAACGGCTATAAGGTTATCGCGGAACCAACTTAAGCTGTAAAATTCATCAATACGTATATAATGCGCTTAAGGAGCTCAAGGGGTACTCTTGAATTTTTTCACATGATTTACACGGGCGGGTGTGGTCCTAAAGGTTCATTATATCCCTATCCCTATATTATTAAATTATTATTAAGATTATGAATATAACATTGTGGCGTACAAGGACGAGACAAAACTCATTTTCACCCCCTCGGTGGCTACTATATTTTAAGGCTCTAAAACCACGTTTCTGAGATATTCCCAGAAAACTAATTTCATTTAATAAACTAATAAATAGATGACGAGTACAGAAGAAGACCAAATCAGGAGCTATATAGATATACTGAGAAAATCCCATATGTGACCAGGAAGAGACGTCTGGCTTTCTACGGACATGTCTCATGGATGAACCCAACAAGACTAACCAACCGGCTTCTCAACTACTGGGGGAATAGAAAGAGCGTGACACCGTCGCTAACAGTAGTTAACAAGGATTTCCAAGAACTGAAGATAATGAAAAGTGATATTAGAAGCCTATCACATCTCGTAAAGATACTTAAACAGAAGTGTATTCAGGAGAGACCACCCTGTAAGAAAACCGGCATCATCTGGACAAAAGACAGAAAGGAGCAACATAGCCAGAGAATGCGCGAATATTGGGCAAACATCAAGTCCCTCGCCAAGCTGAAAAGTTGAACGTCGTGGTCCTTAGCTGGCCCATCCGAACGAAGAAGAACAAGAAGAAACTAATGAAGTAATACAAGCCGGTAACCATGACAACAGTAGGCCTATCACAAGGGGTGACCTCCAACTTTCCATCTATTTCTGTCAGAAGCAATGCAACTCAATTTATTAAATTTCTGTGAAAGTTTGCAAATGGCTATAAGGTTATCGTGGAATCAAACATAGACTGTAAAATTCAACAATGCGATTAAGGGGGTCAAGGGATATTCTACAATTTTTACACGTGACTTACACGTGCGATATGCGATATGTTGTACAGAAGGTCTATTATATCTCCAAACAGCAACATTATTTTCAAAAATTCCCGGATTTGAATAGTGTTTTTTGCAGCTTTTGGGAATTTGGGCCATTTGAGGCTAAAAATCCCGAATTTCCATGCACCACAAGCCTTTATAATTTATTAAAGGGGTCTTCCTGGGGATGGGGACTTTCCACAACGGTGAGTGTCAGTTTTAATTTGACATATATTGCGTTTTGTCTACGAGGTTTGCAATATTATTTTCACGTCAGGAAGTACACGTTAGGTGAATTTAGTTTGAGAGCACATTTTAACTAATCATATTTTTGTCGACAAACGGGAGCATCGTAAAGATGATTTTGTTTAATACTGTGTGGTTGATATACATGTATCGTTATGTTTATGTACGCCTATAATTCATGTTCGGGTGCTTGGAGCATCGTAAAATTAGGTATTTTAACAATGAGTCAATTCACCAATCATTTATAAAACTCTTCAACGTACTTCTCGTGGAAGGGTGGGTATAGGGAACAACTTTTCAAAATACATGCTAAAATAGGCGAAAAATAAAAATTATCCTAGAAGGACGACCAAAGCATACGTTGCGCTTCTCAATGTGTGACACAAAACTAGGGAGTCTTTAAAGGGTCTCCGAAAACCACATTTTATGGCCCTTAAATAAACAGTGTCTGCGATATACCCAGAAAACTAGCTTCGTTCTGATAAACTTATGAAGAAATGGCAAGCCCCTAACCATTGCAACAGTAGCTTAATTGATAGCGTCTGGTTATTAATACCAAAGACCGTTCGAAGAGCGGATACTTCTGCTAGTCCGTCATAATGATGAATTGTATGAACGCCGGGAGGACATCATCACGTCTATAAGGAAAAGATGCCTGACCTTTTATTGACACTTGGCACGTCTGGATTCTGAAAGACTCACCAGCAGGTTATTCACAGTAACAGTAAGAGGCGAGTCTTCTGAGAACAAATGGATAGTGTCAGTTAAGTCAGGTATGGAACAGCTAGATATCCCACTGGAACAAACTCGTGACCGACTGATGTTCCGTCAGGTCATCCGACAGGGCGTGTTCCCCTTACAAGTAAGAAGACTACAGGAGCTAAGCGGACAGAACAAAGAAGACTGACTCATAGTCAGAAAATGGTGTTGGGGTAGCGCGCCTGCCTTTCAACCGGAGGCCCCGGGTTCGATCCCGGCTCCATCAGGATTTTAGAAACTGACGTGAGGCCTGGAACGGGATGCACTCAGCCTCGTGAGGACAATTGAGTAGCAGCCTGACGGTGAAGCAGCGCCCCGATCATGAAAACCAAGATTAACGGCCAAGGGGAACCGATGCGCTGATCACGTATCACCCCAATATCTGCAGGCCAAATGGCTGGGCAGCGATCACTTAGTAGGCCTAGGCCCTTCATGGGCTGTAGTGCCAGGGGTTTTAATGGAAGAAGAAGAAAGCAACAACTTTACCGAAGAGTAGATAAAAGCCCCGTGGTCCCAAGTAGGCCGAAACTATAAAGAAAGAAATTACTATTATTATTATTTATTTATGGGTTTACACATTCTCAGCATATTTGCTGAAAAGAAAACATTTGAAATTCCCGATATAAATCATAAGGAGAAAATTCTTCCAACTCGGTGACTGCATTCTATAGTGGCAGTACTCTTCTCCCACACTCCATCAGGCTTGATTGCCCAAGAACAACCTTATTATTAGAGCTGGGATTTCTATGTAATTACATATTTTTTCATATTTGTGGGTATTCTACATATTTTTAGTGATATTACATAAGATTACATATTTCAGAGTTTTCCTGTTTTTTTTTTATATGAAATAAATTGCTGAATTGAAGTTTCACAATTAATGTGGGGCTGTTGTCTGTCCTCTCAACAGGGGGATTAAGGTAATTATGAGTGACAGGTATTTGCGGGGATGATAGGATGATAAGTGCTGTGCATGGAGAAACTGGTGCAAGTGTATTGAGTAAATTGCAAAAAGTGTTGAAGAGAAATCATGGTTATTCAACATTTTACAGTGTGTGCCGAATTCTAAATGGAGATGACGTTGATTCTGCCGAGGACATTTCTCCAGCGAAAATTCCTCTCCTAAAATTTGCCCCAGTTACAGCATGTGATGTTGAAAGATCTTACTCTGCATGTAAGAACATCCTAAATGACAAACGCCTTTCTATGACCACAGAGAACATCGAAAAATATTTAATAGTTCACTGTGCTACAGCATTTAATGAATAAACGTGCTTTGAATTATGAAAATACTAAGTTTCTATTGAATATGTGTGTGATATATTCATATAATATGACTCCAAAGAACATTGAAAAATGCTTAATTGTTCACTGTGCTACAAAATGTAATATAAAGCGTGTTTAGTGTGTTGTAACTGACAAAATGGTAAGTTTATATTAATTATATGATATTACATATTTTGACCAATCTACATATATTGCTACATATTTTGGTGCTTTTTGTTACATATTATGCCACTTGATATTAAATAAAAAACCCAGCTCTACTTACTATGTGACACGTCCAAAGTATGACTGTCTTCTGTATCAGCTTAAAAAGGCCTGGGTCTAACTTCAACTCTGTCAGAGATTCCTTTACGTTGTTCGGAATCACGCCAGTGCTGGAGATGATCATAGAAACTGTCCTGACTTGTGCCATGTGCCATTGCTTCCTTTTCAGTTCTTAAAGCCCTCTGTATTTTGACAGCTTTTTACCATGTTGCCACTGTTTGGGATTGTCACATCTCATGCATTTGTCAACAAGAACCAGATCAGGTCTGTTGTGCACGGCTGACTGGTCTGTCAACACAACATACTTTCTGGGGGCATATTTATACTGTAGTACGGCACTTTCTCTTGGCTCATCAGTTGAAGGTGTATAGCCAATTCTTGATGTACTATCTTGGCAACAAAAGCAAGTCTTCCGATATTCTGTCCCTGCGAAATGGTGATAACCTGTAATTATATGATGAACAGTCTCAGATATTACCATTCTTCTTCTTCTTCTTAGACACAGGCTATCAGATACGTCCAACAGACACCCACGTACAGGGGGCTGATGACCAAGATGTTCTAAGGACCTGTACGGAATTAACATAATGAAAACAGGCTGTCTAGAGCGTTACAAATAATAAATCGTTTATTTTAAAAGGCTTAGTTTTCTCAATAAAGCACAAAGGCAAAAGAACCGCTACTTTACGAATTATTTGCAAATGCAGGTCACAATAGGGTTGAATTTACACAAAAATAAAAATAAATCAGTTGGCTAGGACGTCAGATATGTAGGTAGTCATTACAAATATTTGTAACTTTTACGGTTTTGAATATACGTTATAGATATTTATACAGGTTACACTATAATCACAAAATATTCTGTATATCCTCACACAAATTCCACACACTGTCCTCCTACATACAAGGGTGTGCTGAGCATGCGCCGTAAATTCCGGATTATAGCAGCAGTCTTTTAATTATTTTTGTGTAATAACGACAGCGTATAATGGATATCCTATACGCGTATTAACACGTCAGTATAATTGTGCTAATACTGCCTGCATTATTCACTTGCCTGCTGAATTTCAATACATCCCACCCCACTAACTGCCCTCGCCTAAATGAATATTAAATAATTGATTCTTTTCATAGGGAGCATGTTGGGTCACAGCCCAGCTGCTGGGGGGTGGTTCATTTCCTCGTGACTGCCAGTGGGTCGAAGGTAGAATGACAAATAAAATAAGTTGCTGATCAAAAGTTTGGTGCTTTTCAGTCGGTCAACACGAAAAAAAAAAAAAAAAAAAAAAAAAAAAAAAAGTCTGTTACTTCTTCACGTCAAATTTTATCTCCCGCAGAGATGTTGGTTGATTCCTCAGTTTAGGGCTGCGACAACGCGGTCATGTAACCCCGTGTTCTTTGGGTGTGTGTAGAATCTGTCTGATAAACGGTGTTAATTGTGATGGCTGTATTAGTCAGTAATTCAGTTTTTTTAATTTATTTTTTATTTATCAGGTAAGGACTGCAGACGGTCAATTTCAAGTAGTAGTTCCTAATGTTGGTACCAAATATACCGTCAACGACACCTAGCTGTGAACTTGGCTACTAGATGCCACCGCAACCAGTAACTTGCAACGAACGTTGGACTTCCCCTCTGAAGGAAAGCATACCGAGGGATTTTCAGTGCTCTTTGAAAATCCGACGACTTCGGCCGGCTTTGAACCCGCGACCTTGGGCATAGAAGTTCAGCAGGCTACCAGCGAGGCTACGTCATCGAAGCCGCTTCCCACATACTCAGATGGAAACTGAATGTGATCTCGTTGTCATGGCAACCTCTGATAACTCATCCCTCATCAATTTAGAAGCGTTGTCATGGTAACCTCTGATGGCTCTTGGCATTTTCTTCTAATTCCGAAATCATTTTTCTCATCCCTTGGCGTAATGGTGGGTTGTATCAAAAATTCTTTCAGACAAAAGTTTTAGGTAATTATCAGGGGAATATCATCCATTCTTTTTCGGTTTTGATATTGTGCCTATTAAGAGAGATATGATTAATGTTTCCCGAAAAAAACACTTTTTTCCACCCCATTGGTCAATGGTTGGTGCTATTAAAAACTTTTAAACATAAATTTTTGGCACTTATCCGACACATAATATGAACTTTGAACGGATTCGATATTTCAGATATTAAGAGAGTTATAGTGATATTAGGCTTTTTCGTAAAAAGCCCCCCATTTTTACACCCCCTTCGACCGATTTTTCCCATTAAGGAACTCGACCGAGATTTTGTAGGGATACATATTATGTAAGAAAATTCAATGTGATTGGTGCAAAATTACGGCAGTTATCGTGTCCACAAGAAACTGATATATATATATACATATATACTGTACCCTTCAATGGTTCCTAGGATGCCGACTCTAGCTCGGGGTAATGGTCTGTTCGGTGTGGCACTAACTTAATCTAAACACCCTAGGGATATCATCAAGGATCACGGGAGGCTTAACTTAAAATCAGTATGTCAGAGAACTCCTAATATATTTTTTTTTATATAAACAATTCATGCTTTTGGGCTAATGCCGTGTGTATTTTTAATTTAAACCATACGTTTCGGAGGAACCTTGCCTCCTTTTTCAATGGAAATAAACAATGTGGCCAAAGAAAGTATATCAATGAGATTACAAAAAATATAGATAAATTCCTCTGTTCGTCACCAGAGAGCAGCTGCCAGAAATTACTGTATGGACCATGGTGGAACGGCGGACAAAGTAGTAAGTAACCAGAAGGTAAAGGGGTCGGTGTGAAAATATAGAAACTCCTCGAAGAATGAGGAGGGGGGGGGGGAGGGGGGGGGGTTAGATGGATACAAGGAAACATAAACAAAAGGGAAGTGTATCTGAACAATACCTAACGTCATACAGTCAACGGCGAAAAAACAGATGGAAACTCCTCCAGTGACGAACAAAGGAGATCAAATCCAGGCTCTGAGCCCTAGAGGGAAAATGTACAATTTTAAATATGTGAAGAACAGAGAGACTGAGAGGAACTATCTCCCTAGATCCTTAATAACTGGTAGCCAAGTGTCACTTAGCTGATATCCAGTGTCTCTGTTAAAATTATTGGGATTTTTACGAATTTCAACTGCCTCCCTTATAATTCTAGACCAGTTGTGCTTAACAAGGGCAAGCGCATGAGCATCCTTGAAACATACATCGTGCCCTGAAGACAGGGCATGTTCAGCTATAGCTGATTTGTCAGGTTGGTTTAGACGGATGTTCCTTTGATGCTCTTTGATGCGAGTTGCAATGGAACGTTTTGTTTGTCCAATGTAGACTTTTCCGCAAGTACAAGGGACTTCATACACCCCAGGTTGTAGTATTGGAGACAATTTATCTTTGTTTAATGCTAAACGTTGACCAACTTTCGTCATAGTGCCGAAAACTGTTTTTATCTTGTGCTTGCGGAGAATCTTAGCAACGCGGTCAGTGGTGTTGTGAATATAAGGGAGGTAAGCAGTTCCTCTCACGTCGGAGCTCTGAGAAGGTTGTCTATCCCTCCTTCTGGGATGTAGGGACCTATATATAGTGGATTCATTATAGCCATTACCTTTAAACATGGTTTGTAAGGCATGTAACTCTTCCTGAAGAGTTGATGCCTCACAAATACGTTCCGCTCTTTTGGCTAGAGTTGTTATAATTCCTTGTTTTTGTGCTGGGTGGTGGTGGGAGTCCGCATGTAAATAACGGTTAGTGTGAGTTGGCTTACGGTAGACGCTGTGCCCCATGGAGCCATCCGCTTTCCTCCTCACAAGAACATCCAAAAAAGGTAAGCATCCACCTGACTCTAGCTCCATTGTGATGTGGATTGAAGGATGCAGCTGATTTAGGTGGTTCAGAAAGTGGTTCAGTTTCTCAGAACCCTCCTCCCACACCACGAACGTATCATCCACATACCTCCACCAAATCACAGGTTTGAAAGACGCCGAAGATATAGCCTCCCCCTCAAAATGTTCCATGAAAAAATTTGCCACGACAGGCGAGAGTGGACTTCCCATGGCCACACCATCAGTCTGCTCGTAATATTTACCATCCCACAAGAAATAACTGGAACACAAGCAGTGGTGGAATAATCGGGCAATGTCCTCAGGAAACACATCCTTGATGAGTGACATGACCGAGTCCACCGGCACTCTGGTAAACAAGGACTCTACATCAAAACTCACCAAAATAGCATTTGGTTGAACGGCGATGGTTGACAATTTTTCGACGAAATGGGTTGAATCCCTAATGTAGGACTGTGTGCGCCCCAAATGCGGCTGAAGCAACTTGCTGAGATATTGCGCAAGAGCATAAGTTGAAGAACCTATTGTGCTAACAATTGGTCGAAGAGGGACGTCTTGCTTATGGATTTTTGGAAGACCATACAATCTCGGAGGAACAGCATCTCTCGGAATAAGACATCTTCCCTCTTCTTTTGGAATAGATGACAGTTTAACAAGCTTAGCAGTGGCATTGGATACACGAGTGGTTGGATCACGAGTGCACAGTGTGTAGACAGGATCAGATAACAGAATCGAGATTTTACTTTTATATTCAACGGTATCCATCACCACTGTCGCATTTCCCTTGTCAGTATGAAGAATAGAAATGGTGTCATTATTTCTTAGTTCCTTCAATGCCTTTCTTTCACCCCGAGTTAAATTGGGTGCGGGTACTTTCGAGGATCTTAATATCCTCACACTTTCTTGTCTAACTTCTTCAGCTTCATCTGGAGGTAAATTGTAGATGGCAGCCTCAACGGATGTGATCAACTCCTCTGTAGGAATTTTGAAGGGTGCGAGAGCAAAGTTGAGACCTCTGCTTAGTAAAGTTGTTTGATAGTCATCTAAAGGGGTATTAGAAAGATTGACTACAACTTTACTAGTATCTACAACCGTACGAGGAGCTGTTTGTCTCGAGGACAATCGAAGGAACTTAGCTCTTTGTCTATCTACAGCCCGACAAAAATTATTCTCGGCCTGAATAGCGGAGATACGTTCAAAGAACAGCCACAATTCCTCTGAGAGAATGCTACTAAGAAGCAGATGTAAGTGTAATAACTCACGGGAAACTGCGTCCAATTCAGTACGAGAGTTCTGGATCCTCTCGATAACGAGTGCCTTGCTAGCGCGCTGATAAATTCTCATAGCTTTATGACTGTGTATAGTTTGCTTCAATTTTACACAGTTGGGAATGATGTTATGATCCCTGCATCTAAGAAAGAAGGACAACGATGAAAGGAGAGAGCTCCTTCTTCGCCTCAACTTACTAAATTTAGATGATTGTCGAACAACTTCCTCCCCATAGAGGTTTCTAATTTGCATATTAAGGCTTTCACGGCCCGGATTATTATATAAACAATTCATGCTTTTGGGCTAATGCCGTGTGTATTTTTAATTTAAACCATACGTTTCGGAGAAACCTTGCCTCCTTTTTCAATGGAAATAAACAATGTGGCCAAAGAAAGTATATCAATGAGATTACAAAAAATATAGATAAATTCCTCTGTTCGTCACCAGAGAGCAGCTGCCAGAAATTACTGTATGGACCATGGTGGAACGGCGGACAAAGTAGTAAGTAACCAGAAGGTAAAGGGGTCGGTATGAAAATATAGAAACTCCTCGAAGAATGAGGAGGGGGGAAGAGGTGGGGGGGTTAGATGGATACAAGGAATCATAAACAAAAGGGAAGTGTATCTGAACAATACCTAACGTCATACAGTCAACGGCGAAAAAACAGATGGAAACTCCTCCAGTGACGAACAAAGGAGATCAAATCCAGGCTCTGAGCCCTAGAGGGAAAATGTACAATTTTAAATATGTGAAGAACAGAGAGACTGAGAGGAACTATCTCCCTAGATCCTTAATAACTGGTAGCCAAGTGTCACTTAGCTGATATCCAGTGTCTCTGTTAAAATTATTGGGATTTTTACGAATTTCAACTGCCTCCCTTATAATTCTAGACCAGTTGTGCTTAACAAGGGCAAGCGCATGAGCATCCTTGAAACATACATCGTGCCCTGAAGACAGGGCATGTTCAGCTATAGCTGATTTGTCAGGTTGGTTTAGACGGATGTTCCTTTGATGCTCTTTGATGCGAGTTGCAATGGAACGTTTTGTTTGCCCAATGTAGACTTTTCCGCAAGTACAAGGGACTTCATACACCCCAGGTTGTAGTATTGGAGACAATTTATCTTTGTTTAATGCTAAACGTTGACCAATTTTCGTCATAGTGCCGAAAACTGTTTTTATCTTGTGCTTGCGGAGAATATTAGCAACGCGGTCAGTGGTGTTGTGAATATAAGGGAGGTAAGCAGTTCCTCTCACGTCGGAGCTCTGAGAAGGTTGTCTATCCCTCCTTCTGGGATGTAGGGACCTATATATAGTGGATTCATTATAGCCATTACCCTTAAACATGGTTTGTAAGGCATGTAACTCTTCCTGAAGAGTTGATGCCTCACAAATACGTTCCGCTCTTTTGGCTAGAGTTGTTATAATTCCTTGTTTTTGTGCTGGGTGGTGGTGGGAGTCCGCATGTAAATAACGGTTAGTGTGAGTTGGCTTACGGTAGACGCTGTGCCCCATGGAGCCATCCGCTTTCCTCCTCACAAGAACATCCAAAAACGGTAAGCATCCACCTGACTCTAGCTCCACTGTGAAGTGGATTGAAGGATGCAGCTGATTTAGGTGGTTCAGAAAGTGGTTCAGTTTCTCAGAACCCTCCTCCCACACCATGAACGTATCATCCACATACCTCCACTAAATCACAGGTTTGAAAGACGCCGAAGATATAGCCTCCCCCTCAAAATATTCCATGAAAAAATTTGCCACGACAGGCGAGAGTGGACTTCCCATGGCCACACCATCAGTCTGCTCGTAATATTTACCATCCCACAAGAAATAACTGGAACACAAGCAGTGGTGGAATAATCGGGCAATGTCCTCAGGAAACAAATCCTTGATGAGTGACATGACCGAGTCCACCGGCACTCTGGTAAACAAGGACTCTACATCAAAACTCACCAAAATAGCATTTGGTTGAACGGCGATGGTTGACAATTTTTCGACGAAATGGGTTGAATCCCTAATGTAGGACTGTGTGCGCCCCAAATGCGGCTGAAGCAACTTGCTGAGATATTGCGCAAGAGCATAAGTTGGAGAACCTATTGTGCTAACAATTGGTCGAAGAGGGACGTCTTGCTTATGGATTTTTGGAAGACCATACAATCTCGGAGGAACAGCATCTCTCGGAATAAGACATCTTCCCTCTTCTTTTGGAATAGATGACAGTTTAACAAGCTTAGCAGTGGCATGGGATACACGAGTGGTTGGATCACGAGTGCACAGTGTGTAGACAGGATCAGATAACAGAATCGAGATTTTACTTTTATATTCAACGGTATCCATCACCACTGTCGCATTTCCCTTGTCAGCATGAAGAATAGAAATGGTGTCATTATTTCTTAGTTCCTTCAATGCCTTTCTTTCACCCCGAGTTAAATTGGGTGCGGGTACTTTCGAGGATCTTAATATCCTCACACTTTCTTGTCTAACTTCTTCAGCTTCATCTGGAGGTAAATTGTAGATGGCAGCCTCAACGGATGTGATCAACTCCTCTGTAGGAATTTTGAAGGGTGCGAGAGCAAAGTTGAGACCTCTGCTTAGTAAAGTTGTTTGATAGTCATCTAAAGGGGTATTAGAAGGATTGACTACAACTTTACTAGTATCTAGAACCGTACGAGGAGCTGTTTGTCTCGAGGACAATCGAAGGAACTTAGCTCTTTGTCTATCTACAGCCCGACAAAAATTATTCTCGGCCTGAATAGCGGAGATACGTTCAAAGAACAGCCACAATTCCTCTGAGAGAATGCTACTAAGAAGCAGATGTAAGTGTAATAACTCACGGGAAACTGCGTCCAATTCAGTACGAGAGTTCTGGATCCTCTCGATAACGAGTGCCTTGCTAGCGCGCTGATAAATTCTCATAGCTTTATGAGTGTGTATAGTTTGCTTCAATTTTACACAGTTGGGAATGATGTTATGATCCCTGCATCTAAGAAAGAAGGACAACGATGAAAGGAGAGAGCTCCTTCTTCGCCTCAACTTACTAAATTTAGATGATTGTCGAACAACTTCCTCCACATAGAGGTTTCTAATTTGCATATTAAGGCTTTCACTGCCCGGATTATTATATAAACAATCCATGCTTTTGGGTTAATGCCGTGTGTATTTTTAATTTAAACCATACGTTTCGGAGAAACCTTGCCTCCTTTTTCAATGGAAATAAACAATGTGGCCAAAGAAAGTATATCAATGAGATTACAAACAAGATGTTCAGTAAAGAACATATAGCCTACTTTCTCCTAAATGCATGGGTATTGTTATAACTCTTTGTCCTATTCAAGGAGTATGATTGAATGTTGGTTGTAGTAGCTTGTTGAAATGCAACGTGCTATAGGGATATTAAACATGAATATGAGGTGCCCTTTGCTAGTGCTACCTCTGTACCAAATTTCGTTCCATTCGGTTTCACCGTGTTCGAATTGATAAGTGGAATCGATTTTCACACAAAGATGGCCGCCATCCGCAAAATATTAGGCTGATGACCTATTAGTTTGGTCAAAGTATGCTCCCTCCATAAAGGTATGTTGTTGCTAAATTTGCTAGAGATCGGATGATTAGGCTCATCGTAATTTGATTTAAGCTTTGAACATTTGTGTGGCCGCCATTACGTTTCCGTCAAGATGGCGGCGATATAAAACATGACACTGAGGTGCCCTTTGCTAGTGCTACCTCTGTACCAAATTTCGTTCATTCGGTTCCACCGTGTTCGAATTAATAGGGGGAATCAATTTTGACATAAAGATGGCCGCCATCCGCAAACTATTAGACTAATGGCCCATTAGATTGGTCAAAGGATGCTCCCTCCATAAAGGTATGTTGTTGCAAAGTTTGGTAGAGATCGGATGGTTATGTTAGTCGTAATTTGATTTAAGCTTTAAACATTTGTGTGGCCGCCATTACGTTTCTGTCAAATGGCGGCGATATAAATCATGACACTGAGATGCCCTTTACTAGTGCTACCTCTGTACCAAATTTCGTTCCATTCGGTTTCACCGTGTTTGAATTAATAGGGGGAATCGATTTTGACACAAAGATGGCCGCCATCCGCAAACTATTAGGCGAATGACCTATTAGATTGGTCAAAGGATGCTCCCTCCATAAAGGTATGTAGTTGCAAAACTTGGCAGAGATCAGATGATTACGTTAATCGTAATTTGATTTAAGCTTTGAACATTCGTGTGGCCGGCATTACGTTTCAGTCAAGATGGCGGCGATATAAAACATGACACTGGGGTGCCCTTCGCTAGTGCTACCTCTGTACCAAATTTCGTTCCATTCGGTTCCACCATGTTCGAATTAATAGGGGTAATCAATTTTGACATAAAGATGGCCGCCACCCGCAAACTATTAGGCTAATAACCTATTAGATTGGTCAAAGGATGCTCCCTCCATAAAGGAATGTTGTTGCATAGTTTGGTAGAGATCGGATGGTTATGTTAGTCGTAATTTAACTTAAGCTTTGAACATTTGTGTGGTCGCCATTACGTTTCTGTCAAGATGGCGGCGATATAAAACATGACACTGAGGTGCCATTTGCTAGTACTACCTCTGTACCAAATTTCGTTCATTCGGTTCCACCGTGTTCGAATAAATAGGGGGAATCAATTTTGACATAAAGATGGCCGCCATCCGCAAACTATTAGGCTAATAACCTATTAGATTGGTCAAAGGATGCTCCCTCCATAACGGAATGTTGTTGCAAAGTTTGGTAGAGATCGGATGGTTATGTTAGTCGTAATTTAACTTAAGCTTTGATCATTTGTGTGGCCGCCATTACGTTTCTGTCAATATGGCGGCGATATAAAACATGACACTGAGATCCCTTTGCTAGTGCTACCTCTGTACCAAATTTCGTTCCATTCGGTTGCACCGTGTTTGAATTAATAGGGGGAATCGATTTTCACACAAAGATGGCCGCCATCCGCAAACTATTACGCTGATGACCTATTAGTTTGGTCAAAGGATGCTCCCCCCATAGAGGTATGTTGTTGCAAAATTTGGTAGAGATCGGATAATTAGGTTAGTCGTAATTTGATTTAAGCTTTGAACATTTGTGTGGCCGCCATTACGTTTCCGTCAACATGGCGGCGATATAAAACATGACACTGAGGTGCCCTTTGCTAGTGCTACCTCTGTACCAAATTTCGTTCATTCGGTTCCACCGTGTTCGAATTATTAGGGGGAATCAATTTTGACATAAAGATGGCCGCCATCCGCAAACTATTAGACTAATGGCCCATTAGATTGGTCAAAGGATGCTCCTTCCATAAAGGTATGTTGTTGCAAAGTTTGGTAGAGATCGGATGGTTATGTTAGTCGTAATTTGATTTAAGCTTTAAACATTTGTGTGGCCGCCATTACGTTTCTGTCAAATGGCGCGATATAAATCATGACACTGAGATGCCCTTTACTAGTGCTACCTCTGTACCAAATTTCGTTCCATTTGGTTCCACCGTGTTTCAATTAATAGGGGGAATCGATTTTGACACAAAGATGGCCGCCATCCGCAAACTATTAGGCGAATGACCTATTAGATTGGTCAAAGGATGCTCCCTCCATAAAGGTATGTAGTTGCAAAACTTGGCAGAGATCAGATGATTAGGTTAATCGTAATTTGATTTAAGCTTTGAACATTCGTGTGCCCGGCATTACGTTTCAGTCAAGATGGCGGCGATATAAAACATGACACT
This sequence comes from Meconema thalassinum, assembly GCA_946902985.2. Taxonomy (NCBI): domain Eukaryota; kingdom Metazoa; phylum Arthropoda; class Insecta; order Orthoptera; family Tettigoniidae; genus Meconema; species Meconema thalassinum. The sequence continues at coordinate 570,227,252 of OX336388.2, read as the reverse complement.
GGGGTGCCCTTTGCTAGTGCTACCTCTGTACCAAATTTCGTTCCATTCGGTTCCACCATGTTCGAATTAATAGGGGTAATCAATTTTGACATAAAGATGGCCGCCACCCGCAAACTATTAGGCTAATAACCTATTAGATTGGTCAAAGGATGCTCCCTCCATAAAGGAATGTTGTTGCATAGTTTGGTAGAGATCGGATGGTTATGTTAGTCGTAATTTTACTTAAGCTTTGAACATTTGTGTGGTCGCCATTACGTTTCTGTCAAGATGGCGGCGATATAAAACATGACACTGAGGTGCCATTTGCTAGTACTACCTCTGTACCAAATTTCGTTCATTCGGTTCCACCGTGTTCGAATAAATAGGGGGAATCAATTTTGACATAAAGATGGCCGCCATCCGCAAACTATTAGGCTAATAACCTATTAGATTGGTCAAAGGATGCTCCCTCCATAACGGAATGTTGTTGCAAAGTTTGGTAGAGATCGGATGGTTATGTTAGTCGTAATTTAACTTAAGCTTTGATCATTTGTGTGGCCGCCATTACGTTTCTGTCAATATGGCGGCGATATAAAACATGACACTGAGATCCCTTTGCTAGTGCTACCTCTGTACCAAATTTCGTTCCATTCGGTTGCACCGTGTTCGAATTAATAGGGGGAATCGATTTTCACACAAAGATGGCCGCCATCCGCAAACTATTACGCTGATGACCTATTAGTTTGGTCAAAGGATGCTCCCCCCATAGAGGTATGTTGTTGCAAAATTTGGTAGAGATCGGATGATTAGGTTAGTCGTAATTTGATTTAAGCTTTGAACATTTGTGTGGCCGCCATTACGTTTCCGTCAACATGGCGGCGATATAAAACATGACACTGAGGTGCCTTTTTTTAGTACTACCTCTGTACCAAATTTCGTTCCATTCGGTTGCACCGCGTTCGAATTAATAGGGGGAATCGATTTTCACACAAAGATGGCCGCCATCCGCAAACTATTACGCTGATGGCCTATTGGTTTGGTCAAAGGATGCTCCCACCATATAGGTATGTTGTTGCAAAATTTGGTAGAGATCGGATGATTAGGTTAGTCGTAATTTGATTTAAGCTTTGAACATTTGTGTGGCCGCCATTACGTTTCCGTCAAGATGGCGGCGATATAAAACATGACACTGAGGTGTCCTTTGCTAGTGCTACCTTTGTACCAAATTTCGTTCAATTCGCATTCACCGTGTTCGAATTGATAGGGGGGGACAGACATTCAGAGTCCACACACTCACACACACACAGACACGCACACACACACACACACACACACACAGATTCACACACACACATACACACACACACACAGACTCACACACACACATACACACACACAGACAGACACACTTTTTTCGCTCTGTGTTGATCTCATAAGTCTACTTTCATTTTTTGCAAAAATCGAAAGTAGGCTAAAAATATAGATAAATTCCTCTGTTCGTCACCAGAGAGCAGCTGCCAGAAATTACTGTATGGACCATGGTGGAACGGCGGACAAAGTAGTAAGTAACCAGAAGGTAAAGGGGTCGGTGTGAAAATATAGAAACTCCTCGAAGAATGAGGAGGGGGGGGGGGGGGAGGTGGGGGGGTTAGATGGATACAAGGCAACATAAACAAAAGGGAAGTGTATCTGAACAATACCTAACGTCATACAGTCAACGGCGAAAAAAACAGATGGAAACTCCTCCAGTGACGAACAAAGGAGATCAAATCCAGGCTCTGAGCCCTAGAGGGAAAATGTACAATTTTAAATATGTGAAGAACAGAGAGACTGAGAGGAACTATCTCCCTAGATCCTTAATAACTGGTAGCCAAGTGTCACTTAGCTGATATCCAGTGTCTCTGTTAAAATTATTGGGATTTTTACGAATTTCAACTGCCTCCCTTATAATTCTAGACCAGTTGTGCTTAACAAGGGCAAGCGCATGAGCATCCTTGAAACATACATCGTGCCCTGAAGACAGGGCATGTTCAGCTATAGCTGATTTGTCAGGTTGGTTTAGACGGATGTTCCTTTGATGCTCTTTGATGCGAGTTGCAATGGAACGTTTTGTTTGTCCAATGTAGACTTTTCCGCAAGTACAAGGGACTTCATACACCCCAGGTTGTAGTATTGGAGACAATTTATCTTTGTTTAATGCTAAACGTTGACCAATTTTCGTCATAGTGCCGAAAACTGTTTTTATCTTGTGCTTGCGGAGAATCTTAGCAACGCGGTCAGTGGTGTTGTGAATATAAGGGAGGTAAGCAGTTCCTCTCACGTCGGAGCTCTGAGAAGGTTGTCTATCCCTCCTTCTGGGATGTAGGGACCTATATATAGTGGATTCATTATAGCCATTACCATTAAACATGGTTTGTAAGGCATGTAACTCTTCCTGAAGAGTTGATGCCTCACAAATACGTTCCGCTCTTTTGGCTAGAGTTGTTATAATTCCTTGTTTTTGTGCTGGGTGGTGGTGGGAGTCCGCATGTAAATAACGGTTAGTGTGAGTTGGCTTACGGTAGACGCTGTGCCCCATGGAGCCATCCGCTTTCCTCCTCACAAGAACATCCAAGAAAGGTAAGCATCCACCTGACTCTAGCTCCATTGTGAAGTGGATTGAAGGATGCAGCTGATTTAGGTGGTTCAGAAAGTGGTTCAGTTTCTCAGAACCCTCCTCCCACACCACGAACGTATCATCCACATACCTCCACCAAATCACAGGTTTGAAAGACGCCGAAGATATAGCCTCCCCCTCAAAATGTTCCATGAAAAAATTTGCCACGACAGGCGAGAGTGGACTTCCCATGGCCACACCATCAGTCTGCTCGTAATATTTACCATCCCACAAGAAATAACTGGAACACAAGCAGTGGTGGAATAATCGGGCAATGTCCTCAGGAAACAAATCCTTGATGAGTGACATGACCGAGTCCACCGGCACTCTGGTAAACAAGGACTCTACATCAAAACTCACCAAAATAGCATTTGGTTGAACGGCGATGGTTGACAATTTTTCGACGAAATGGGTTGAATCCCTAATGTAGGACTGTGTGCGCCCCAAATGCGGCTGAAGCAACTTGCTGAGATATTGCGCAAGAGCATAAGTTGGAGAACCTATTGTGCTAACAATTGGTCGAAGAGGGACGTCTTGCTTATGGATTTTTGGAAGACCATACAATCTCGGAGGAACAGCATCTCTCGGAATAAGACATCTTCCCTCTTCTTTTGGAATAGATGACAGTTTAACAAGCTTAGCAGTGGCATTGGATACACGAGTGGTTGGATCACGAGTGCACAGTGTGTAGACAGGATCAGATAACAGAATCGAGATTTTACTTTTATATTCAACGGTATCCATCACCACTGTCGCATTTCCCTTGTCAGCATGAAGAATAGAAATGGTGTCATTATTTCTTAGTTCCTTCAATGCCTTTCTTTCACCCCGAGTTAAATTGGGTGCGGGTACTTTCGAGGATCTTAATATCCTCACACTTTCTTGTCTAACTTCTTCAGCTTCATCTGGAGGTAAATTGTAGATGGCAGCCTCAACGGATGTGATCAAATCCTCTGTAGGAATTTTGAAGGGTGCGAGAGCAAAGTTGAGACCTCTGCTTAGTAGAGTTGTTTGATAGTCATCTAAAGGGGTATTAGAAAGATTGACTACAACGTTACTAGTATCAAGAACCGTACGAGGAGCTGTTTGTCTCGAGGACAATCGAAGGAACTTAGCTCTTTGTCTATCTACAGCCCGACAAAAATTATTCTCGGCCTGAATAGCGGAGATACGTTCAAAGAACAGCCACAATTCCTCTGAGAGAATGCTACTAAGAAGCAGATGTAAGTGTAATAACTCACGGGAAACTGCGTCCAATTCAGTACGAGAGTTCTGGATCCTCTCGATAACGAGTGCCTTGCTAGCGCGCTGATAAATTCTCATAGCTTTATGAGTGTGTATAGTTTGCTTCAATTTTACACAGTTGGGAATGATGTTATGATCCCTGCATCTAAGAAAGAAGGACAACGATGAAAGGAGAGAGCTCCTTCTTCGCCTCAACTTACTAAATTTAGATGATTGTCGAACAACTTCCTCCCCATAGAGGTTTCTAATTTGCATATTAAGGCTTTCACGGCCCGGATTATTATATAAACAATTCATGCTTTTGGGCTAATGCCGTGTGTATTTTTAATTTAAACCATACGTTTCGGAGAAACCTTGCCTCCTTTTTCAATGGAAATAAACAATGTGGCCAAAGAAAGTATATCAATGTGATTACAAAAAATATAGATAAATTCCTCTGTTCGTCACCAGAGAGCAGCTGCCAGAAATTACTGTATGGACCATGGTGGAACGCCGGACAAAGTAGTAAGTAACCAGAAGGTAAAGGGGTCGGTGTGAAAATATAGAAACTCCTCGAAGAATGAGTAGGGGGGGGGGAGGTGGGGGGGGGGGGGGGTTAGATGGATACAATGAAACATAAACAAAAGGGAAGTGTATCTGAACAATACCTAACGTCATACAGTCAACGGCGAAAAAAACAGATGGAAACTCCTCCAGTGACGAACAAAGGAGATCAAATCCAGGCTCTGAGCCCTAGAGGGAAAATGTACAATTTTAAATATGTGAAGAACAGAGAGACTGAGAGGAACTATCTCCCTAGATCCTTAATAACTGGTAGCCAAGTGTCACTTAGCTGATATCCAGTGTCTCTGTTAATATTATTGGGATTTTTACGAATTTCAACTGCCTCCCTTATAATTCTAGACCAGTTGTGCTTAACAAGGGCAAGCGCATGAGCATCCTTGAAACATACATCGTGCCCTGAAGACAGGGCATGTTCAGCT